>JAHTLZ010000205.1:221880-260148 GCA_023846285.1 Phrynocephalus versicolor | reverse complement strand
GCTCATCACTTGGCCGGCTTGGCCAGGGGTCCAGCTGCCCCGAGGCCCCTCCCCGGAGCCCACCCTTCCCTTTTCCTCTGGCAGAAACATCGCCGAGGCCTTGGTGAGCAAGGGCTTGGCCACCGTCATCCGCTACCGGCAAGACGACGACCAGCGTTCCTCCCACTACGATGAGCTCCTGGCCGCCGAGGCACGGTGAGTGGGGGTCCCGTGCGTGCCTGCGCGTGTGTGTCTTTTTTTTGGGGGGGGGGCAGGTATTCTGTAAGAGGGTTTTTGGGGGTGGGGTGGGGTGGGCGGGGGAGCATGTCTCACCGTGCAGAGGGAAGAGGCCCCCCCCAAAAGGCGGAGGCACAAGCCTCCTTCCCCTCTAGAGAGGACGGTTTGAGGGCAGGGGTGGGCTGGCCCCGTGGCTGCCAAAGGGCCATGGCTGCCCCTACAGAGGCCTATTCACTGCCCGTGTGAGGATTTGGGCTGGGGGTTGGGGGTTGGGGAGCTCTAAGCAGGCCCTCCCCCCCCCAACTTCCTGACGGCTCCCTCCCTTTTGCTTTCCCTCCCCAGGGCAATAAAGAATGGCAAAGGACTCCACAGCAAGAAGGAGGTCCCGATCCACCGGGTGGCGGACATCTCTGGGGTAAGGCTGGATGTTCCTCACTCAGCCCAAGCTGGCCAGCCCTCTCGGACATCAGGATGTGCTTGGAGAGGCCCCCAAACCAGCTGCCCCTTTGGACGAAGCGGCCGTGCTGGTCCGTGCGAGTGGATCGGGCCAGCGTCAGAAGGGAGGCAAAACCTCCGAGGCCCCTTTGCGGCTGTATTTCCCTGTGGGCTTTTCTGGGCCAGTCTGAGGACATGGCAGAAGCATTCCCTGGCATGCCCGGGCGCGTCGGGAAAGGGCCAGGGCCCACAAAGGTCGGCCATGCCTGGTGTCTTTCGGCAGGGGGTCCCAGCGTGGGCACCGTGCCTTGACTTCTACAAGGCCATTCAACGGGCCCCTCAGGAGAGCCTTGTGGCCAGCCTGGCATAATGCCCAGCTAGTGGTGGCAGTGTGTGTGTGTGTGTGTGTGTGTGTGTGTGTGTGTGTGTCTCCCTGGCCGGCTGTGGGCTCCCCGCCTCCTGCCCTTTGGTCAGCTTGGCGGCTCTTCCCGGGTGGTTTGGGCCGGGACGGAAGGCTGGCCTCACGGTGCCATGTCAGGCCGGCTCTTTCGGCCTCTCCCTGGACCAGTGGGTTTCCCTGGGGCGGGCCTTTGCCTTGCCTTTTTGGGGGCAGGGAGGGAGGGCAAGCCGGTGGTTCCCTGAGGAATGGCTGGGGGGCGGGGCGGGGGGCGGCGGCAGCACAGCCTCTTCCTGCACCGGGTGACTCCCCGGTGGAGCCCTTGCGCTGCTGCTGCTGCTGCTGCTGGGCCCAGGCACGGTGCCCTCTCCCTCCGTAACGCTGTCCAGGATGCCAGAGTGGCCGTCCAGGCCCACTGGGGAGCCCTCCCCCCCCCGCCTGTCTCTAGTGTCTCCTTGATGGCATTTGAGCAGCTTGCCTTGGCTAATGAGGCAGTGGCAGCCACCCGCTGGAACGGGCTGGGGGGAGGGGGTGGTGGTGGGGGGGGGCAGCCTCTGTGGGCAGGTGCCCTGATTCCGGGCCTGGTGCCTGGAGGCGGCTGAGGCTTTGTCACCTGGCGGCTGCCTTGCAGCTGAGCTCCTTCCACGGGCCCCCGCCAGGAAGAGCGGAGCAGCTCAGGAGGCCTTCTGCTCACCTCTCGCTGCCACCCCCACAGTGCCCCCCCCACGAATGCCCCACCAGCCTTGGCATCCAGGCCTGGCAGAAGGACCCCTCGAGCTGCCTGGCATTCAGCTGCACGGCTTCCCAGTCAGGGCTGGACGGTTGCTGCTCCCGCCCGGAAAGGGCTGCTCTCGTCTCAGCGCCTCCCGCTTCCCTTGAAGGCATGTAATCCTGCTCTGGAGTAATTTACTAAATAATTCAAATCGTGTAAGACAAATCTGTGTTTGCTCACTTTCCGCTTTAAGCACTCGGCTCTCCATTAAGAGTCTGCCAGAGCCACAATGGCAGGAGCCAGTTGGTGCGCGCGCGAGTGCGCGAGCGCATGGGCACACATGCTCCTCTCCGTCCACAAAGTGCTTGTGTAATTTTGTGTAATTGGCCGTGCTTCCCATAAAAGCCGAGCCATGATCCTAGTTTTCTGCATTCTCTTTCTGCATAATTTCCTTTGCATTAGGAGGCAATTAGTGGCAGGGAGGTTGACGAGAGAGGAGCTGCCGTGGCCTCCGGGGGCCTGTCCTGCCAGACCCTCTCTGGTCTCTCCCAAAGGAGCCACTGGGAGGGCTGGGCAGCAGTGTGTGTGTGTGGGGGGGGGAGGCTGCTGGGGAGCCCTCCTTTCTCTCCCCCCCCCACTGCTCTTGCGGGGCCCATCCAGGCGGAAGGCCCGGGGGGGGGCTGCCCTCCTGGGGTTCTGGTGGCTGGAGGGGGGGGCTGGCCTGTGGGAGAGTGCCTTCTCTGGTCTCTTCCTGGGGCCTCCATGTCCTGGCCTGGCAGGTCCTAGTGCCCCCCCCCCCGACGCCCTCCCGCCTGGAGGCCCTGCAAGGAGGAGGAGACGCCTGTTTGGTGCCCACGGGCTCTGCCTCCCGGTCATGGCCACCCCCCGAGGAGGCCAGCCTTTCCTCCCGGGAAGGAATCGGGACCGGGGGTGACCGTGGGAGAAGGTGCAGGTACTAAGGGCCACACCCACTGGGCGGTGGCTGAGATGGACGTGCCCCTTCCATCCCCAAGCAGGACTCGGCGCCACGGCTCGGCAGGAAGAGAGCCCCTTCCAGCCCAGGAAACATGGGACTGCAGAGCCCACGGGAGCCCACGGGGCCTCCTGTGCTGCTGGCTCTCCTGCCTGCCCCCCTCCCTGGCCATGGGGCTCTGGCCTCTTTTTTAGTGGCCCACTGGCCCTCCTGCCAAAGAGAGCCCTGGGAGGAGAGTGCCAGGGGGGGTGACCACTCACCTCCCACTTGACTGGGCCACCAGGAGGTGTCACCTGTGGCCTTTTAAGGGGCCCTTGGCCAGAATCAGGAAAGTTTGCCCTACCCCCACCCCCACCTGCATCCCTCATGGTGGGTGTCTCCTCATTCTCCTCCCCACCCCACCCACAAAAAACTCCTCAATGTATTAATCAGATCAGGACTCCATGGTGATTACCACTAATTAGTAGCCTTCATTAGTTATTCCTGTTTTAGATTTACATGTATTAGACCTAAGCAGTTGATAAATGGGAAGCAGATTGCCCCCCTCCCCTCCCCTCCCCTCCCCCCTTGCAGCTTGTTGGTCTCTCTCTCTCTCTCTCTCTCTCTCTCTCTCTCTCTCTGTATGTGTGTGTGTGTTTGTTAGCCTCTTGACTTGAGGGGGAGGGCGTGCAGGGGAGGGGGCCTCTTGCAGCAGAGGGGAGGGGGCGGTCAGTCGGTCAGAGGCAGAACTGGCGCTGGCCTTAGAGCCTGCTTTCGGAGGCGAGGGGGCCTTGTGCAGGCAGGATGCCTTCTCTCCCTCTCTCCAGCCCCCCTCCCCAATCCCCACTGGCAGAAACTCCCGGGGTGGGGTGGGGGCCGGTGGCTCCCTGGCCCGGCCAGAGCTCACAGTGGCTGCAGGTGCTGCTGCCGCCACCCCCTCCACCCCCCCGCTACCTCAGAGCCATGCGTGGGGCTTGCCCGGTTGCCGAACGCCGGCCGTGATGCTGCTGAGCCTCTTGCCTTCCTCCTCCTCCTCCTCCTCCTGCACTTTGGCCTTCTGATCAGGGAGAGGGGGGGGCGAGAGCCAGGAGTGGGAGGGGGGAGGGGGGTCTCAGCTGGGCTTCTTTCTTGGCCGCTGCCCCGTGGTTTGGGCCTCCCCTCTGTGGCTCCTCTTTCTAAACGAAGGCAAGCAAGCAATAAAAAGCCACCTGGTCGGCTCTTGTTTGGAGGAGGCTCTGCTGGGCTCCCTCCCCCCACCCCACCCCGCCCAGCCCCACCCACCCTCTGGCTGCGTCACAGGCACACACATGGGGTGGGTGGAATAAATTACACACACACACACACACACACACACACACACACACACACACACACGACAGGTGCTGCCCGGGCTCCTGGAGAAGGTCCCGGCTTCGGGGGCTGGCGTTGGGCCCATGAGCCAGGTGGCCATGGGGTAGGTCTTTAATTTTATACCTTTACTTATCATTCGTAGCTCGATCTCAGACTTCGCTAAACCAGCCATTTAATTAATGGGAAATTATATTTTCCAGTTTCTGGCCGTAATCAACCTTGCCACACTTTAACGAATTGGAAATCAATTCTTTAGTTTTCCTCCTTTTCAAACCTCGATAAAAGCGCTATTTTAGGACAAAAGCGCTATTTTGCTTATTTCATTTATTTCCTTAAAAACCAATTGCCAAAATTTTGATAAAGGATTGCCTTCCCATCCCATGGTGAAAGCGAGTGCCAGCTTTTTGGTCTTCCCTCCGGCACATCATCTAATAGTGAGAGTTTATTTCCCTCCAAACTAACTCCCAGGAATGTTCTTTGAGCCTTGCTGACATAGATTTCAGTATATCCTGGTATTCCACATATTATTTCAATCCCTGCTACTTATATCTCCCCCCCCCCCCGCCGTTCATACTCCTAACATCTTTTAAGTACATTTCCCCTTGGTAGTTTTGCTGCCAGTAAATATTTTATAAATGTCACTTACTTTCTTGACCTTATTTTCCTCTGTGATTTCCTTTTGTAATATAATCTCTTGAAATTTCATAACTTCTTTGCATTGACCATTTCTTTGTTACCCAGTTCTTTGTCCATTGCTGTAGTTGGCAATCTTATACCAAAATATTTTTCCCATTCTTATCACGTCTTCATTCCCATTTTTTCCTAACCAATCATTTATTTCTAATAACTTGTCTCTTAATAAAATCTCAGTGCATTCTTTCAAATTTTCTTGGAATTTCTCCAGCTCTACCACCGGATGTAACGGGGGAATTGGTGGGATACATCTTTTTCTGTACCTGTTCCAGTTTAAAAACATATTTTTAAAGAAGGGATTTACCATATTCTCGATTATATTTTTATTATACTGTATTGTGTAAAAAGAATAGTTACAAGTTTGAAATGTAATTCTTGTACTTCCAGGTTAAGTTAGTTTATTAGAGGGAGTGGTGATGTTTTTAATTAATTGCCCATACAGTACAGTGGTACCTTGTATAAAGGAATTAATTCGTTCCAAATGAAATATGTTAAGCAAATTTTCCTTTATACAAATTCCCATAGGAATGCATTGAAAATGGAGTAATCCCATTTTTATGTTGTACGGATTTTCCCCATAGGCGATTATGTTAAACAAATTTCCCCTATCTCCGAAATGTTTTATGTTGTACAGATTTTATATTATACAAGCTGTTTGTTATACAAGGGTCCACTGTATAATCTTAAATTATGAAATCTCAGCCCTCAAGCTTTTTGAGATTTATACCTTTTCTTTTTATTAATTCTTGCCATTTTACTCCATTACAAACTTTCTTAATCATATGTTACCCCTCCCTATCTCTTCTTTACTTATTTTTAATGGTAACATCATGAAAATGGAAAAAATGTGTTCAGTAAAATCTTCTTTTTGCAAAAAGTGATTCCGTTCAAAGCATCCAATCAAAGCCACTCTTAAAGAGCAGTGAACAGAAGCAACACCAAAAGCTCATTCTAAGCAGCAAGGCATGACCGTCCGTTTAAAGACCCCACTCAGGCAGGCGGTCGCTGAGGGGAAAGCCTGCCTGGAGATAACTGTCTTGGTCTGCTTGTGGAAGGAAAGCAAAGATTGGGGGGGGGCAGGATTTTTGGAAGCCTGGCCTCCAGTGGCAGGGAGTTCCAGAGGCTGGGAGCCAAGGCAGACCCTCTCCTGGGTCCCCACCGGATGTACACCTGTGCAGGTGACAGGACTAAGTGGAAGCCCCCCCCCCCGCCCGAAGAGCTGAACTCTTAAAAGCAGGCATGTCCAAACTTTGGCCCTCCAGATGTTTTGGGCCACAATTCCCACAGTCCTTTGCCATTGGCAATCTAAGCTTAGAATTCTGGGAGTTGTGGTCCAAAACATCAGGAGGGCCGAAGTTTGGACATGCCTGTCTTAAAGCATCAGGCTCATGAAAGGGAGGGACATGGTGTTTGAGGTAGCTTGGACCTGAACAGTGACAGTCCAGCTGTCCTTAAATCACCAAAATTCTTCTGATACTCTATCTTGCTTTAATATTTTAAAATTATCCTCTTTCAATATTTCTAATCTAGCAGGAATATTTATACTTAAATACTTAATAGACTTTCAAATATTAATATCTATTTCTTTCTTAATTTTTTTCTTTTTCCTCTGTATCATAATTAAACACGAACATCTCTGATTTATCTGTAGCCTTCTTATCTTTCCAAACTCTTTTAAATGCTGCTTTACCTTCTACATCACCTTTATTAGGTCATCTGTTGTTAATAAAGTATCATTGGCAACTAAAGTAATGTTAACTCAATCTTTGATACTAATATCTCAAATTTCTTCATCTTTTCTAATGGCATTTGCCAATAGTGTAATTCTATAACTGAGACAAATAATGCTGAGGAAAGGGGACATCTTTGCCTAGAGAGATCTGTTATCCCATTATTTACCAACACTGCTGCTGTATTTTCTGTATGCAATTGACCTTTTAGTCGCTCAGATTGTTCCCCAAAGCCTAATACCTTTATTGTCATTTTTAACATTCCATGCAACAAAATGTTTAAATACCCAAAGAAATTTTACTCTATTGTTATTACATTTATTGCATTTAGCACTCTTCTCCTCAGGTTGGCCATTTGTCCTTCCTGGCCTAAACCCTACTTTGATCTTTTTAAATATAGTAATACCTTGGCTTAAGAGTAACTAGGTTTACAAGTTAAATAAATAAATAAATAAATAAATAAATAAATAAATAAATAAATAAGAGCGCCTTGTAAGACAAGCAAATATTTCTTCTAAATTTTGCCTGGATCAACAAAGTCTTGATATACAAGCACTGGAGCAGGTCACATGATCAAAAGTGAGCCAGTGGTGATTCTCCCTCTCTTCCCCTGCTGGATTGCGGGTGACTGTCTGGAATGTTCCGGATCAGGTAGCCTCCAAAGCAGAGGAAGGAGAGAGGAATGGAGGTTTCCCTTGCACTAGCCAGGAATGTGCAGGTTAGGGTTATTTATTTATTTATTTATTTATTTATTTATTTATTTATATAACACCCCCATCTTCCGAAGCGGAACTCTGGGCGGTGTACACTTAAAAACAAACAGCAGCAAACAAACATCAGAATCAGAGGCAAACTACCAATAAAAATACAATACCCTCCACAAAGAAATATTTATATTTGTATTTAATTTGTTTTCAACATTCTTATTTTTTTCATACCATTTCTAGTCATGGAGCAGCTGGTCAAGTGTGTTTAGGGCTACAAATTATTGTCACATTAAAAATACAGAGTAAAATCTAGTTATTAGTCCCAGGCAAAGCAAACTCCGCAGCTAGGTACCTAAACCATGGTGTGGATGTGGACTTCTAGCCAACTTCTTTTGTGAGTTTTTGGCATTTTGTGTGCTCATTATGTGGTCTATGGGACCCCAGAACAAATCATCTGAGTTTTCATTATTTGCTTTGATATAAGAGTGTTTTGGTTTACAAGCAGGTTTCCTGAATGAATTATGCTTGTAAACCAAGGTATTACTGTATATTTAGTAATAAGAATTTTACCTACATGTTCCTTTTGTTATATATTTTCTTCACATTCTGTAATACTGGGCTCAAACTACAGGAAGCCAGATTTAGGCTGAATATTGGGGAGTGGGGGGAAAGAAACTTCCTCCTAACTCAGGGGTCCTCAAAGTTTTCAAACAGCTGGCCGGTCCACCCAGTCCCAGACACCACTGGGGGCCGGACCACAGTCCAAAGAAAAGGCCAACATGGAAAAAAAGGGGGAGGGAGGGGACAAGTGGGCGGAGGCCCCCCACGATCGGCCCACGATCAGTGCATCTCCGGGGCCCTAGCAATGCCTCCTGCTCCAGATCTCCGCCCTGAGGTGCCGCTGCTGGGATCCCTCTGCTGCTCTTCCTCCTCCTCCTCCTCCTCCAGTGGCAGCGGCTGGAGTGGCTCTCCTTCCTTTTTTCCTTCATGGTGTCGGGAAGGAGGTGGAAGCCCAGGTAAACTCAGGCCCCTCATCAGGCTGGTACTGAGTGCTCCAGAGCTGGAGGCCTTCAAGAGAAAATCATCTGTCCGGTCTGCTTTGGTTTGGATTTTGCACTGGGCAGGTAGTTGGACTTGGTGACCTTTTCCAACTGCATTCTTCTGTGGTTCCATGATTCTATTAAAGTTTTTCATTCTCTTTGCTAATATTGCTGTGAAGATCTTCACATCTTGATTTGTTAAAGAAAAGGGTCTGTAAGTTCCAGTAGGGGCCTTATTTCCAGTGTTTTCAAAATGATGGAATCTGTTCACCCTCCATTATTTTGTCCAGAAGATTTATATTTTTAATATTTTTCCTAAAATGTTTATCCCGTAATACTCTGGCCCTAATCCGTCCATTCCTGGGGTCTTCCCTCTTTTTAGCTTATTAACTATTTCTGCTACCTCTTTTTCCTTTAGTGGTTCTTCCACGAAATCTTTATTCTTTTTTTTCTGGAATCTGTTCTCCCAATATATTCCTCAATTCCTTCCAGAGAAAGCTTCATCCCAGGACATTTGAAAAAATCTTGGAAGACCTCTGATAAAACGTCCATCAAATGACACACTTTGCCTCTGTAATTTTTAATGGCCCTTGGCTTTTTAAACTGGAGCTGGACTTTCTCTTCCTGCATTCAGAATACAGTGGTACCTCGGATAACAACTGCCCCGGATAATGAATAATTTGGATAACAACTGCAAATTTCCGGGTATAGGGCTGCCTCTGATAACAAATTTTTCCTATGGGCTGCCTCGGATAACAAATTGCAATTCCTAGGTATAGGTCTGCCTTGGAGAACAAATTTTCTCTATGGGCTGCCTTGGATAACGGATCTTCCTATGGGCTGCCTCGGATAACGAATTTTCCCTATGGACTGCCTCAGATAATGAATTTCCAGCATGCATCAGTAAAAAAGTTATCCCAGGTGGCATTGCATCTGTACCTTTAAAGTGCACTTTTTAAAGAGTTTTGAGTGAAAAACCAGGTGTCTGTGCCTTTTTCCTAGGCTCCAGAACGGATTAAATGGTTTCCCATTCATTCCTATGGTAAACTGTGTTTTGGATAACGACGTGTTTCGGATAACAACTAACCTTGGAAAAACGAATTACCGTTGTTATCCTAGGTACCACTGTATTTTCTTTATGGATCTCTGAGATTTCTCTGAACATTCTCCATTCTCTAACTCCCTAACCCTTTGGCTGTACTGTATCTCCAAAGTATTGGCTGTTGGGTTGAGGGTGGGCAGTGTTGTTTATTCTGTGCTGATGGGGCAGGTGATGGCAAGGGGTCCCAGTCAGTTGGGTGGGAGGGGCTGCCCCCCCCCGTTGGGCCCCAGCCCTTGTGGGTCTCTCCCCCACCCCTCCTGCCTGATCGTGCTCACCCGCCCCCTCTCTCTCTCCCCCCTCCCCCTTTCCCAGGACACCCAGAAGGCCAAGCAGTTCCTCCCTTTCCTGCAGCGGGCCGGCCGCTCAGAGGCGGTGGTGGAGTACGTCTTCAGTGGGTCGCGGCTCAAGCTCTACCTGCCCAAGGAGACCTGCCTGATCACCTTCCTGCTCGCAGGTGAGCCTCTGGCCCTATGCACGCTTCGGGGAGGGGGGGAGCATTGGAGGTGGGATTTGTGTGGTGCTGTGATGCTTCAGCCAGGTGGTGCCCGGGGCTCCTCTGCCTGCAGCCTTGCGGGGGGGGGGGGCAGGATTCCCACCCACAAGCCTGGGACATCAGCTGAGGAAGGGAGGAGGAGCAAGAGGACTGGGGCTGGGAGAGGGGTTGGGGGTGGGGTGTGTCTTTTCTGCCCCCGCTTTCTGGCATACATCCTGCATGCCATGCCTGGGGTGCAGCCTCGGCTACATTATTTTGCCCACAACAAAGGGGGAGGGGCTTAACGAGGAGGGTGCCTTTCCCTTCCCCGTTCTGGATTAGGGCCGGGGGTGGAGGGGGTTGGGCGCCTGGGCCAGAAGTGGATGGGTGATGCAGAAGCTGCCTAGGCCGCCGCGGGCAGATCCCTGGCAGGGCTGAGATTTCTGAGCCACGAGCACTCACCAGGCAAGCATGCCGTAGTAGAGAAATCACATCTGCGAGTCTTATTTATAATTAACTAACGCTAAAGTCGGCTGCAGAAGGCAAGGAAATGAGACTCCTCATTCCAGGGCCTCTGAAACGTTGAAATTTTAATCAGCGCTAAAACCCCCACTTAGGTTAGAAAACAAGCAAGAGCTGCCCGTGTAGAAGGGCAAACTCCCACTGCGCCCGGCCTGGGGCTGGACGGGGCGAGGGGGCAGCCAGAGGGAACGGAGCTTCACGTCAGTGGCCAAGACCCCCTGAGTAGCGTGGGGCAGGGGTGGGTCCTCGTGGGCCCCTCCTGGATGGGCTCCCTTCCCTCCAGGGCACGGAGCCTCCCTGAGGTGCCTTCCTTCTCTCCCCGACGGCTGGGCTGGTACGTTGGTGCTCTCCTGTGCGCCTCTTCCTGTGCGCCGCTTGGTGCAACTCTGCACATGGGCAGCAGGAGGAGTGGGGAGTGGGGAGACCCGCAGAGATGGAGGGTGTTTGGGGGCGGGAACAGGCCCTCTCTGTGGGGCGTGTGCTGTGGGGGTGGGTGGGGCAGAGGAGGCGGACACTCCTTCCCTCAATCGGGGGGGGGTCAGTTTTGGGCCCAGCCCAAGCAAGTGGGGATCCATTCCCAGGTAAAGGAGAGCCGCAGAGGCCTTGAGGGCCCAGTCAGGAGCCTAATTGTGTTCTGGCATCCTTAATTATGCAATTAGTGGGGCTGTGGAGACTTAAGCACTTGCTTTCCTTCTTTAATTGAATTGTGGGGGTGCCCCTCCTCCTTCCCTGGGGCCACTCTGGAGCCTGTCCTGGCCCTTTGAAGGTAGGGGAGAAGCAGAGTGGGGAGGGCGGGGGGGGGCCTTCCACCCGACCCCATTCAACCTGCCTGCTTGCCTGTCGTGTGTATGTGGGGGGGGGGCTTCTGCTCCAGCCTCGGTTTTGCAAAGGATTGTGAGGTAAGAACTCTAGCATCCGGTGTAGGACAAGCGAGACCTGAGGGGGGGGGGGGTCATCTCTGGAGCCTCCGGCTGCCCTTTCTTTGAGGGGGGCAGGATGTGGGTGACTGAACTGGCAAAATGGTCCGTTTTCCTCTGGGGAGGGCAGGCATTCTGGGGGATTCGCAGGCTCCCACAACACAGCAGCGACACCCCCCCCACCCCGATGGGGAAGAGAAGGGCCAGTGCATCCCCCTCCCCCAGGAACAACCACACCAGGTGGGCTCCCCCTGGCACTTAGATGGGGCACCCCCCCTTTTTCCCAGGCCACGTGGGTCTCTTCCCAGGGAGGGGGTCCCCCCACATGTGGCTGTCAGCCAGCCAGCCTCCCTCCTCCAGGTGGACCCACAACCGTGGCCTGTGGTTCCCTCTGCTGGGAACCACAGGATCTGCTGGGCCATAAACATAACCCCTCCTGCTCCCCCTTGGCACCAGGGCCCAGGGGGGCAGTACGGTGTGTGTGTGTATGTGTGCGGGCACTGCCAGGTTGTGGTTGTCGGCTTTGTGTCACGGAGCTAATTCTGGAGAAGGTATTAAAGGGGATGCTCTGAGTCCTGGGAGGGAGGGGGGGTTGTGCGGGGGGGGGGCGGTGGCTGGGCCTTTCTGGGAGTTATATTTAAGTTCTGTTGCCATGGGAACCCACTCGGGTGCCCTGCGCCTCCTCTTCCTGCGGGGGGGCAGCCTTCACCCCAATGCTGATGTTTTTACTCAAGTGGTGTTTTCAGGCTCCCCCCCCCTCGCCCCACAACAACATCCCTCTGCAGGAGACTCCCTCCCTCCCTCCCTCTGCCCGCCCGCCCTCCCCTCTATGGGCAAGGGGGTGGGAGCTGCTCTGTGTGTGTGTGTGTGTGTGAGGGGGGGGTCCCCGAGGTATCAGTGGTGGCCTCCTCTCCTGGGGCCTCCGGAGCGCCAGGGACTTTTGGGAAGGTGGCTCCACATGAGGAGGCGAGTCCAGGCCTGGCGCCTTTGGGGCCCCCGGCGCCCCCCCACCCCCCGGCAGATGACCAGCAAAGCCCCGAAGCCTTCTGGGAGGCCGAGGGAAAGAGAAAGAGAGAGAAACAGAGAGAGAGACCCAGGTGTTGCTTTGGAAGCAGATCCTCCTTCTGGACAGAGCCCAGGATGGAGGGAGAGGGGTGGGTGGTGGTCAAGCAGCAGGGCTGCTCCTCTTCCCTCCCCAATCCCCCCCCCCATCTCCCTTGGACTGCGCTACCCGGCACCATTTTGCTTGAGCCAAGGGCCTCGTCGGGCAGCTTCTTATTAATGTGGTAGTGTGCGTGCGTGTGCGTGCATGAGAGGGGAGATGTATTTCGGGAAGGTTGGGGGCAGGTATGGAGAAGATCTCTCTGAGCACCATCCCTGCTCAGCCCCGGGACCTGCCGTGACCCCCCCCCCCCCCAATCTCTCTTTCTGCCTGTGGTCTTCTCCTTTCTGCCCGATCTCCCTCGCCATGTCCTGTCCTCCTCAGCCTGCTCAGTTCTCACAAAGACAACCACGTGGCTTCAGTGAGGGAGCCCGTCCATCTGGGGCTTGGTCTTCCTCTTTCCCCGCTGCCTTCTTTCCGCCTTGCCATCCTGATGGCCTTCCCCTGGCCAGCCTCGTCTCCTCGTGATGTCCTCCTTTGGGCGCAGTTTGAGGCCCGCTTGCTTGCCTCTCTGGCGGTCCAGGGCGCCTGGCAGGCTCTCCTCCTGCAGCCCAGGGGTCAAAGGAATCGGTACGTTTTCCTGTCCGCTTTCTTCACGGCCCAGCTTTCACCTCTGGGTGTAATGATCAGGAGTACAAGAGGGCGGAGGATCGTGGCCTTGGTCTCCAGGGGCACATCCTGCCCGGGGGGGGGGGGAATCATTTCTAGTGCCTTCGCGGCTGCCCTTCTGACCCCCCCCACCTCCTCCTGGCCTCTTGGTTGCTGTCTCCCGAGGTGCACAAAACCTCCCCCCCCCCGCCGCGCAGCTCCTTCTCTCCTGACCTCCTGTGTCCTTCCAACAGGCTTTGGGCTCAGCTCCTTGCCAGGAGGGATCCCCAAACTGCCTTGCTTTGCATCCCATCATTGCCGTCCCACTCCTCACTTTCTCTTGCGCTTCTGCCGCTTTCTAATCCGCTTTGTTCTTTTCCAAAGAAGTCGGTGAGGTTTGCTCTCAGGCAGGCAGGCAGGCCTCTTGCAAAGACAGCCGGGAGCACTGTCTGTGTGTGTGTGTGTGTGTGTGTGTGTGTGTGTGTGTGCGCGCGCGCGCGCGCGTGTGCCTTGAGGGCTGACCGTTGTGGCTGGCCTCGGCTTTGGTGAGGCACCCGAGATGTTGGCTGGCCTTTGCTCTTCGGGTGCTTCCAAGGGAGGGTCTTGGAGGACACCAGGGCCACACGCTCGGGAAAAGAGCGCAGGCGGGTCAAGGCAGAGCAGGGCCCTCCTGCCGAGAGCAGGTCTGACTCTGGTTTGGCCGCGGGCCTCTCGAGCGTTTCTTTGGGTGCCCCGCCGTCTTCTGGCTTTCTGGGTGCTGGTATCCTGTTTCTGTCTGGCCCCTCCCTGGGAATCCAACCCTCCCCCTTCACACACACGTGCACAAGCACACACACACACACACACATTTTTTTGTCCTCACTGCTCCCCCGCTCGCTCAAGAGCCTGCTAGAAGTCCTGGGGCTTCCTTGCCCTCGTCTTTTGGCCACTAGCCTGGGTCTCTCTCCTTGTTCCATCTTGCTGGGCCTGCAGACCTCCCCCCCCCCGGCCCACCCCCTGCAGGGCTGACTGTGGACCGTGGTTGGTGGAAGGGGGGGAGAAGCCTCTCCCTGGGCCACCAGAGCCACCAACGTGACTCTCCTTCAACTACCAGGGTTTCTGGGGCAATGGCCACGCTCCTTGCCAGGCAGCTCAGAAGCTGCAACCTCAGCCACACATGCCCGTGCGCGCGCACGCACACAGATTCCCTGGAGGCGCTCTAATCAACCAGTATAGGCTAATTAAGAAGTGCAGAGCAGGTAGCATGCTGGCGAGCCTGGGGTGGTGGAGTAGGTGGATGCTCGGGGCATTTCTCTGCTGGGGTTGGAGCCCTCCTCCCCCCGAAGAAGTGCAGCCCATGGGCAAGGCCAAGAAGAAGAGCCGGGTGAGGACAGCTGCCCCCTGCCTGCCTGCCTGCCTGCCTGCCTGCGCAGAGAACCGGAGGCTGCCAAGGGGAGCCTATGGTGCTGCAAGAGGGCCACCCGCGTGGACGCCAGCTGCCCAAGTTGCCCTCCCCCTGGGCAATCACGGGGGTGCCTGGAACGTAGTGGCAGGACGTTGCGTGAAGAAAGTGCCCGTTTGGGGATCCAGGGAAATGCCCTCTTTGCCCCCGGAAGGAGGGGCAAGTGCCCACGCTTGCCATCCTACGGCTGCCTGTGCCACTGCCAGGGTCCCCAAGGGTCCGGGTGGCATTTATTTCTGCCGCCTCTCTCAAAGTATCTGGGGATGCTCTTCCTGAGCGGTGGTGGTGGGCTGGGGTGGGGGCATCCAGTGGCCACTTGGGCCAGCCGGTGAGAGGCTTGCGGGGTGGTTCCCCTTGAAGCTGCGTGGGGCGGCAGGTGGGAGGGTGGGAGACAGAGAGGGAGAGAGAGAAAAGCACTCTTCTGGGCCCGTGGGCTCCAGCCTGTGGACTTGAGGTGCAGAGCTTGGCTCTTCCCTCGTCTCCCTTGCAGAGTCGGTGCCACGTTGTCAGAGGTCACCTTTCTTTGGTGGCGCCCAGCCACATCTCAGGCACCCTGGGAGATCTGCCTGCAGTCGGAGTTCTGTGTGCGGAAGGATGTCTGTGTGTGTATGTGTGTCATTGAGTGCCTGGAAGCGTAAGAAAAAGATGTGAGTATTAATCAACCTGTTAGCTACTTTCATGGTATCGTCCAGAGCAGAAAGGCCTCTTAAGGCAGCTACAGAATAAAATCGTGAAACAATAAAAACGTGAAACACGAACGATTAAAGCAGCAGCAGGCAAAGAGCATTCATAAAATGCCTGTTCATTTTCATATCTTCTAAAATTACAGGGAAAAGCAGGCCCAGCCTCCTCCTCGTAGCTTGCCCTTGGCGAGGCCTTTGGCTCTTTTAGAAAGCTTGCGGGGCATGAGGTGGCCCTGCCTCTTGCTCAAGGTGGCCCCCGGGCTACCCTTTAAGCTTGGCCTCCCCGCCATTCCTGGGCCCGGTCAGTCCTCAGCCCCTCGGGCCCACCTTCGAAGTGGCCCTGCCTTTCCGGTCTCACCACCACCACCACCACCACCCTGGCCGTTGCTTTTGCCCAGGACCCAGTGCAAACGGGGGGGGGGTTCAGGTGGGGCCGGGAGCCTTGAGGCCTGCGGAAGGAGCCCCCCCTCCCCCCTCCCCATAGCCAAGGCCCAGGAGGCGTCCGTGGGCGGAGGCCACGTGGCGCTTTCCTCCTCTGGCCTGCAGCTGTGGCGGCAGAGGGTGCGTTTGTTCTCTCCTCCTGAAGCTTCCCATTGTTGGAACCACTTAAGAGCACAGCCATTTCTGTGTGGCTGCCCCAGGCAGGGAGTGCAGAAATTGGCCTCGGCCGCCCCAAAAGGGGAAACCCCCCCCCCCGCCTTTCCTGGCTGCTCCGTTGTTGCTCCTGTGGAAGAAGAGTGCATGACGCCACCGCTTCCGTCTTTGGAGGATGCTGTGGGTCCTGCCTCTCCCCCCACCCCCCACCCCCAAGCCCTGCCTTCTCTTGCCAGCCCCTCCCACCCCACCCCCCGTGCAGCACTTAGGTGAGGTGCCTGTGGCCGTGGCTGCTTCCACGGGGAACGCACCCGGTGTGCCCTTTCCTGCTCCCTGAGCCTCTGGAAGGACCAACGCTTGTCCTGGTCCCACACCTTTCCCCATAGCAAATGTGGCCCCCTTTCTCCCTTGCACCTTGACAGCCTCCCCCCCCCCCCCGACTGCCTCTCATGTTCTGGCTCTGGCTCTCTCAAACGCTAACTTTCCAGGCGGCCCCCGTTTGACGCCCAAGGCTTGTGCTGATCCGCACGGCCGCAGCCGATTCCTCCAGCGTGCCGCCATGGACCCCAGACGACCTGGGAGGTCACAGCCCTTGCATGAGGCAGACGTGTCCCCCACTGGCATCTCAAAGCCAGGGTCAGGGCTTCCTGCTGGTCGAATCATCATGAAACCCTGTCAGAGCACATCCTTGGTGTTTGTTTGTGTCTGTGTGTGTGTGTGTGGGGGCTGTTCCTCCCTTGGGGAGGGATTCTCTCCCCACCCTTGGCCGTCACAGCCAGGCATATCCCCATCCGTGCAGGGGCTTCCCAGCAGGCCCCTGAGCCTGGAGGGAGCGTGGCCGTGTTATCCAGGGGGCAGGTGGGGGGGATTGCCAGACAGGGAGAGGGTGGGGGGCGTGGTGCACCAGGAAATCCTCCCCCCCACACACCGTGTGTCAGTGGTGATGGGGCCGTGCAGCTTGAGGTCCGGTCTGCTGGAAGGCGGTGGTCAAGTGGCCTTGAAGCCAGCAGGAACTGGGAGGCCTCCAGCCAGTTGGGATAGTCGAAGGAAGGTGCTAAGATGGGGAGGGGGGGTGCCCCAGATTCCCTGAGTTTCCCACCTGGGTGCAGGAGTCCCCTGGATTGGCCCTTTCCCCAGAAAGGGTGGGGTGAGGATGGGGACTCCCCTGTGCTCTAGAAATGGTGCTCCCTAGCATGCCCCACCCCCCACCCTACCGCACCCCATGCGCGCACTTGGCTCAGCCTCTCCAGCCAGATTCTTTTGTAGCCTTCCAGAGGACGGCTGCCCCTGCCTTGCATCTCTCTCTCTCTCTCTCTCTCTCTCTCTCTCACACACACACACACAGAGAGAGAGAGAGAGAGAAACACATGAGGCTCCCCATTTGCTGGACTTGGGTGTCCTTGTGTAATACAATGGCTGACTTGGCAGGGTCGTTTGGAGGAGGCCTGCCGTGGCCTTTCTTCCCACAAGCCAAGGCAGGGGCCGGTGGGCTTTTAGTCAAAGGCAGCCCCCTAAGGTTCTCCCCCTCAGGATCACAGCCAGGCTGGCTGCTGGTGGCCATGAGGAGGAATCATAGAGTTGGAAGAGACCTCCAGGGACATCCAGTCCAACCCCCTGCCATGCAGGAACCCCCATCATAATATTGTCGACAGATGGCCATCCAGCCTCTGCTTAAAAACCTCCAAAGAAGGAGACTCCACCACCCTCCTTTGTGGCAGCATATTATTCCACTGCCAAACAGCTCTAACTGTCATGAAGTTCTTCCTGATGTTCAAATGGAATCTCTTTTCCTGTAGTTTGAAACCATCGCCCCGTGACCTAGTCTCTGAAGCCATGGTCTGGGCAGGGTGGACAGAGATGGGCTGCCCATTCAACCACCCACCCACTCATCCACCCTTCCTTCCTCCTTCCTCCTCCTCAGGTATCGAGTGTCCCCGTGGAGCCCGGAACCTGCCGGGGCTGGTCCAGGAAGGGGAGCCCTTCAGCGAGGAGGCCACCCTCTTCACCAAGGAGCTGGTGCTGCAACGAGAGGTAGGGGCCCGTGCGGGATGGCACCAGGCCGGGCGGGGGGGGGGCTGCTTGCTCCAGGAACCGGAGGGGGCCTCAGGCAGGCGCTCCACCCCCTGGGATGCAGGAGGCTGGGGCTTCCTTGGCTCTCTTGGTGAGTGCCCAGAGGAGTTCCACCACCGGCCCCGTGCCCCGCTGTGGCTCCCCTGTGGAGAGAAGAGGAGCAGGAGGGTGGACTCCGTCAGGTGTGACAGCCGCGGTGGATTTTTTTTGGGGGGGGGGCAGGTGTTCCGTCCAGGCTTGGAGGCAGGCTTTCGTTCTGTGCTGGGCCCAGGGCCGGGGCGTGCCAGCCTGCCATGGCTTTGGGGCTTCGTTCCCGGGGTGCTTGTGCGGCGTTGGGACCCGGCCGATCACAGAGGCACTTGGCTCTCCTCACGTGCCTCTGCCTTGCCTCGGGACGCCCTTCCTGTGGTTTGATGAGCCTTGGGTGGCCCTGGTGCCTTGGAGGCAAAGGGGGCTGGGAAATGGGGCACATTGACGGAATACAGGCAAGCTTCTGGTCCTCTGCGTGGAGGGCCAAAGAGCGGCTGCTGGGCTGCTCTGGTGGGGGCCGGCCCTGGAGGGCCATGGGGCCCCCAGGAAAGTGCCTGGGGTGGGAGGGGGAGCCCGAAGAAGGGCCAGTGGATCATGGGAGGGGCCTGGGAGACTGGGAACCCGGAAGGGTGTGTGTGTGTGTGTGTGTGTGTGTGTGTGTGTGGAGAGGGAGGGTTTGCTCAAGGGGACCTGGGCCGCAAAGGCCTGGAGAAGAACGTCGCTCTTTGATCTTGTTACCCCTTTTTAAGGGAAGGGGGCTTTGCTCATCCCTAGGCTGCCCAGAGTCTTGGGCATTCACTAATTGGGCCGTATATTGATTAAGTAATTGATTTAACAATGGAATAAATATGTTTTCCCAGGGGGCCCCGAGCGGGACCCAACGGGGTCGCAGCGCTGCGTCTGTCGGTTCACCCGCCTTCTGCTTGCCGACTCTCTTTCCTGCAGTCAAAGCCGAGGCCGCCTGCTCCTCCCTGCCGGCAGCTCCCTTGGGCAGCCCTGTTAATTAATTGCCTCGCCTCCCTCCGGATCCGGCTCTGTGCAAATGGGCCAAGTGCCCCACCCCATCCAATCATGGCTGAAGGGAGGGAGGGAGGGAGGGAGGGAGGGGGCTTGTAGCTCTCCCAGGCCGGAGGCACCAGGGTCCCTTCCCAGGAGCCCAGCGGGGGGGGGTCTGTGAGGAGGGTTGCCACCCAGGAGGACCCCCCAGGCCCCCTGCAAATGCTGCCACCGGAGGAGGAGCACAGCGTCGGGAGCTGATCCTCGGATTGTAAGCCTCCTCCTCTGGAAGCCTGGTTGGCAGGTGCCCACGGGGGACCCCCTGCTCCCTCCCAGCAACCTGGGGTCCCTTTGTGGCTGCTCCCACCAAGGGATACTTCTCGCCTCCCCCCCCCCCCCGCTCTCCGTGCCTGCTGTGCCACCTCCTTCCGGTGCCGTGTCAAAGGGTGAGGCATGGCCCGGCGGCCACCTTGGGGGCGCTCTCCCAAAAGCCGAGGCGTCCACCTGCTGCCCTTTCAGCTGCCACTGCCATTTCTCTGTGCCCAGCCCGGAGCCGGCCGGCTGCTCCCAGGGAGGGAAGCCAGGCCATCCTCCTTTACGGCCAATGAGGGAGGGTTTATTTATTTTGGCTGGAAGATCCCCTGAGCTGAAGAATACTCTTAGAGCAGGGTCAGTTCCGTATTTTTAGCTTGGGCCGGAGGACGGGGCCGTTTGGCACTTACGGCAGCACTTAGGGTGCTCCCCCCTTATGACACCCCCACCCCCTCCAGCTAGCGGGGGGGGGGCTGGGGGGCAGATTGTCAAAGGCTTCGGCTGTAATCCTTGAGCAGCTTAGAGCTCACTGCGGAATCCACCTCGGCCTCTTTCTGTCCGCGGCCTGGGGCGCCTTTAAACGTTTCTTTGCCATAATCTCAGCACTTCAGCCTCTGCCAGGTCAGCAGCTCTGCGGCTCTTCTTCTGCTTCCAGCCGGGCCCTCCAGGATTCAGGCTGTCAAGAGGAGGAGCGCAGGTCTTGCGGTGCCTCCTTGCATTTTTTATTGATAGAGTTAAATTTAGGGCTCGGCTGCCCACGTGGTGCTCCGCTGGCACTTTCCTAGGGGGGTAAACATGCCCCTCCTCTGGTGCTGTTGCTCAGTTGCCACCTCTTCCTCTGGTGCACACACACACCCCACACACACACCACCACCACCACCACTGCACCTCAGTTGTGCTGGATGAGTCAGTGGAGTTAGCTATTTTCTGTTGTTGCACAATATTTATCTCTCCCCGTTTGGCCCAGAGCGGCTCACATGTACGTAAACATATCTTCTCAGACGAGAAACATTAACAAGTAAGTCCATGGCAGCTCTGAAATGAGCTTAAAGCAGTACGTTAGTGTGGTCGATGCCGAGTGTGACACCCATGCGGCGGCGGCGGTGGCGGCGGCATCATCAGAGCCCGTTTAGCAGTGAGCTTGCCCTTGGCTGTGCCTGGGGAGGCCTCCGGAGCTGCTGTGCCACCCCCGAGAAGGCTCCGTCCCTGAGGAGGCCACGACTAACAGAAAAGACGCCTGTTCTCCACGGGCCAGGCAGGTTTCGTGCCTCAGCCTGGGCGTGAGGAGCACCGGCAGCTTGACTTCTCTGGGACTGCTAGCACGGCCCACAGGCAGGTCACCTCTGGAGAGTGGCCACGTGGGGCAGTGGCACCAGTACCTGCTTCCTTGGGACCAAGTTGGCCTGAGAGGTGGCCTGGGAAGCTCAAGGCCACACAGACGCTCTTGGGGGACCCAGGCGTGGCTGCCAGGCATCGGTGGCAGACCGAGGGGGGGGGACAGGCCATGGCTGCAGCTCCTGGGATGGTGTGCCTGTGGTCAGGGAATGGGTTTGGGGGCAAGCAAGGTGCCTGGGGTTGGGACCCTCAGGAAGTGCTGGAGACCCACCTGGCCACTGGTCCGGCGTCCCCCTTGCTGGCCGTGATGGCTCTCCAGTTTGTTCCGTCCGGCATCCTCCGTGGCCTTGGAATGGAGCCGGGGCGTTGGCCTTGCAGGCGGAGGCTCTTTTTGCCAGGACCCTGCCTTCCTCCTGGATGGTGCCCACGCGCCCTTCCTGCCTCGGGTTGGGTTTGGGCACCGACGCCGTTGGGGGCACCCGTGTCATGGGCACCCGTGTACTTCAGAAGGGGCAGCCGTTGTGGGTGCAGGGTGGGAGAGGAGGGGGGGTGCTGCTGCTAGCCCCCACCTCAGGGGCTCCTTTTGCTGAACTCCACCCCAAGCTGCCCCCCAGCCCCCCCCTGTGAAGAAGGAGACCCTAGGGAGGGTTTTTGGGTGGAAAAGGCTGACTGATGGCCAGAAGGAAGAGGGTGCAGGTGTTCCTTCTGTTGCCGCCGTGCCCCCCCCCCACTCCTTGCCCGTGCAGGCCTTCTCCTGGGGGCACTTCAGGCTCCTCTGTATCCAGCTCCTCCTTCCCCAGAAGCCTCAGGAAGGATGGAGAAGACTCCCGAGCCCCTCAATTTCTTCTGTGCCCCCCCTCCAGTGCCTGCAATTGGTACAGAGGCATTGTGGTGGTGGGGATCAATAACAATTCACCCTATTCCCTTTATTGATCAAAGTGACCAGGAGGCAAATTGTGGGCCACAGCTGGACATTTGTCACACACATTTTGGTACTGCTTCTGTGTATCTAACTGGGGAAGAGAAGTGGGTTTGGGGGAGGTGGTGGTGGGGGAGGGGGGCTTGGTGGGAAGACCTGTCCCTCCGGCTCCCCTAAGCTGCCATCTTGACCTGAAAAGGGGCCTTCCTCCACCCTTGCCCATTTCACTGGCGTGGCTGCAGTGGATTCAGGCAGTTGTGATGGAGATGGGCGGGGGTTGTTGACATTATGTAGTCCCACATAGGTTCACTGGCATTTCGGGGGGGGGAGCAATAGGGGTGCATTTGCCCCGGGGCACACAGCAATAGGGGGGGGCAGCAGCAAGCCATGTGTCCGCCTGCCAGCAGAGGCTTCCCTGGCGGGGGCACCTCAAACAGCAGCACTCCTGCCCCAAACGGAGCAGTTCCCAGGCAGGGGGTTGGGGGGCAGGGGCCATGGGGGTTGTGCCCCAGCGGGAGAGGGGCAGAGCCCAGTTGAGGCTGGGCTGGAGTGCCCGGCGCTGTGGAGGAGACGGAGCCCGGAGCCCAAAGAGCGGCCTCCGGTTTGAGGGCCAAGGCGAGGTTCCTTTTGGCCGCCTCTCCTCCCTCCCTCGACCCCCAGCCGGTGGGCAGGCAGAGGATAGGAGGGGATCGGGGATGACAAGGCCTGTCCAGCCCCAGGCACTGCCCTCCCCTACACCCACTGGCCCCCCGCCCTCCCTCCATGGAAAGGGATCACCAAGGCGAGCGGGTGGGCGGGCGCTCACCCAGCTCTCCATCCGTGGCTCCCTGCCAGCCCTTTGGTGGGGCTCCGCGCCTTTTCCTGCTCCCCTGCCGCCGCCGCCGCCTCACAGCCCTGCAAGGTCCGGCCAGGTAGAAGGAGACCGGCTGCCCCCCTCCAGCAGTTGGGGGAAGGGCAGGAGGGGGCGCGGAAACTGATTTTGTCCCTGGGCGCAGAAAGCCCTAGCTACGCCTCTGTATAGGTTGCCTGTTTTCTGGGGCGCAGGCCCCGGAGGAGGAGGCCCCAAAGCAGTAGCCAAGTCCAGTGACCCCTTTCCTCTCTTGCGCCTGTGCTGAGGGATGGGAGGCCCCGGGCACTCTGGCTTGGAGGAGGGCCAGCTCACCCCTGCAAGCCCTCAGCAGCTGCCCATGGCCGCCACCCCCCCCCCCGCAGGGACCATGGGAGGTTCTGGGCACCCGGCCAGGCTGGCTCTCCTTCCTTCCTGGCAAGACGGTCTCTCTTGCCGCTTCTCTCCCTCTTCCCCCTGTCGCTGTGGCACGGAGGAGGAGGAGGAGGCAGCGATCCACCGCCCTTGTCTGGCACATGCCGGCTGTGGCCATTGGGTGCTGCCTGGTGCCTGCAGAGGAGGCCGGTGGGACTGACTGGCGGGTGGGGAGTTGGCACAGCCTCTGCTTCCCGCCCCGTCCGCCCCCCCATCCATTCAGTCTTTGGCACTAGTGGAGCCGCGCAGGGGGCAGGGGCACCCTCCCGGCAGCAGTTCGGCTGAGCAGCTTCATGGGGGGGGGGGAAGCAGAGGCTCAGCCTCCCTGACACCCTCCCAGCCATCCCCCCCCCGACGATCTGCAGAGGATCGGGCGAGGAAGGCAGGGTGCCAGCCAGGCCTGCCAGAGACCCCTGGGAACCGGCCTGCGGGTCACAGCAGGAGGTGCCCAAAAGGTCAGCCTCGCTCAGGGACGGCTGGCGTGGGTGCAGGGCAACTTTTCCTGGGGGCGCTCGCGGTTGCTCGGTGCTTTTGTGCCAGCTTTGGTCGGGAGGAAGAGGCCTGGCCACCAACCACTCTGGAGCCTTTTGACCCGCCGGCCACCGGCTGCTCCTGCTGGGCAGATTCTTTGCTGGCCTCCTGACCTTGGGGTCCCTGGAGTCTCGCAGGAGAACCACATCCAGCGCCTCGCCAGTTGGCCAGCCACCCGGGCCGGTGCAGGGACGCAGGCGGGCAGCCTTTGTGGCGCTTCAGCTGAGGGCTCTGTGAGGGAAAGGGTTGGGCCAGCCTCGGCCGCCCCCCCCTTTGGCTTCAGTGGCCTTTGCAGAATCCAGCCAGGTTCTTTTCCAGCAGAACTTCCCTTTCTGACCCCAAACTACCCCCCCCCCACACACACCAGATTTATCTGGGGCAGGGTTGCCTCCTGCTTCCGCCAGAAGGGCCTCGTTTGCTACCTGAGCTTCCCTTGAGTGCCCTGGTGTGGATGATGATGCGATCTGGACCTCTTGGCTTGGTGCTTCTTGGCCAATGAGGACTGGACGTCCTGCCCCCCCACCCCGCTGCTCTGCAACCTCTCTGTCTGGGGGGGGGGCTTCTGCCCTGTCGGGGGAGACAAAAAGGCTGGCAAGAAGGATTCGTGGGTCCTTGTTTTCTGTATCCTCCGTCCGGACTTCTGTCATTTCGCTGCCAGCCAAAGCTCCCGTTGGCTCCTCGGCTGTCTAATTGTGCCTGACGTAGCTAATGAGGGGTTGGGTGTGCTCCAATTAGCATTGTGTCCATCAGTTCTCTCTCTCCCCCCCCCGCCTTGGTTTTCCTCATTACTGGTGTGTGCGTGTGCCTTTTTTTCCCCTCCAGGTGTCCTGAACCCCGGCTGTCAGCTGTGCCAGCTTCCTTCTGGCTGAGCTGCCCTCATTCTGGGCAGGGGCAGCCCCACATTGGAAGAGGCTGGGGCCTCTCCGCCCCCCCCCCCAGAGGAGACGGCTGTGCCCAAGGCCTCTCTGAAATAGGGGAGATCTCCCCCTCGCCCCAACTCAGAGCCCCCCATGGGTTCCAGGAGGGCACGTGTGCAGCCAGGCATTTGTACCTCACAGCCGGCATTCCCACCAGCCCCAAGGAAGCACCAGGCCGGTGGGGTGGGTGGGCAGTCTTTGTGGAGAATCTCCCCACCCAAGAAATGGAGCCTCCCCCCCCACACACACACACGGTGGTCACCTCGTCCTCCTCTCCCCAGCTGCCTTGCGGGGCATCCTTGCCTTTGGCGCTCAGCCCGGACTCCCTTCTCGGTCCTGCCCACGGCGACTTGGCTGCTCCAGGGGAGGACGTGGGAGAGGGGCCAGCCCATCCGCAGCCAGCGACAGTGGGTGCCGGGGGGGGCGGGTTAGGGGGAATAATGAGTGGGTTATAAAAGCATGTGGGGTGGGTGGGTGGGTGGGATATAGAGCAAGCTGTTGTGAGTTGCGCGAGTTGTGTTACTTTTAGTTCCTTACGGTTGTTGTGTTTGTTTTGGGCTCGTTCTGGGATCACTTGCTGGTGAAGTGGGTGCCACCAAGGGACGTGTTTTCAGGGGTCACCCCTAGCTCTCTGTGGGGGAGAAGGGCCCCCTTGCCTAAGAGGCTGGGGAGGGACCGGGGTAGGGGTGGGGTGGGGTGTGGGGAGAGTGGGCCCTGGAGCTGCAGCCCCTCTCCAGCCAGCGCTTCAGTCCAGCCTGGCAGCTCCTGAGGGCAGGCGGGCTCCCTCGTATCATACCTGTCCCCCCCCCGCCCCCTAAGACCTGAGTTGCCACGGCAATAATCCCACTGCCCACCTCGGGGTTAAATTGGTTCCTTCATTACCTGAGAACCCCAGCCATTGCCAGAGATGGCCTGCTTGAGGCTGGGCTGATCTGCTCCTTGGGCAGCCCCCATTTGCGCCCCCCCCCAAGTAAAGACCTCTCACTGCTGGTGGGGGTGGTCTCATGAGCTGGCAGGTGAGAGGGAATCCCCCCCTTCCTCTTGCAGTCCTCGTAATGCCAAGGCCTCTTCTGTGGGGGAGCCTCCTATATAGGGCCAGTGCCCATCCCCTCTGGGGTGTGACCCTGTGTGTGTGCATGTGTGTGCGCGCGCACGTGTGCTTTAGGGGTGGAGAGCTGCTCGAAGAAGGCTCCTGGGGAAATCTCCACCCCCACCACCACCCCGCTGGGGAACAGTGTGAGGTGGCCACAAAAAGGGCAAAGTCTGTTTTAAGGGAAAGGGAAAGGTCCCCCCCCAAAAAAAAGTGTGCTAGTCATGTCCCACCCTAGGGCCAGTGCTCATCTCCCTTTTCAAGCCAAAGAGCCAGTGTTGTGCAAATCTGTGGCCATGCGGCCAGCATGGCGGCACGGAATGCTGTTTACCATTCCACTTTTTATGGCGGCACCTATTTATCAACGTGCATCGACAGGCTTTCGAATGGCTAGGTTGGCAGGAGCTGGGCTTATCAGCGGGAGTTCCCTCCACTGTGTGGCACCCGGGATTCAAACCGCCAAGCTGCCAACGTTGCAGCTGACTGTTTCAGTGCTCTAGCCCATTGAGCCACCCTGCCTCTTTAAAGGCTATTTTAGGCAGCATTAATAAGGAAGTCTAGTCCCCAGATCCCTTGAGGTGCTGGCGAGGCCTTGACTTGAGTCCATTTCTGGAAACCTGCACTTCAAGAAGGATGCTGACAACCTGGAGCAAGTTCCGAGCAGGGCGAGGGGTCTGGAAACAAAAGCCCCTGGGCAGGGGGTGGGGGGGTGGGGGGAGGAAAGCGACTGAGAGAACTGCAGGGGGTGGTGGGGTGTTTAGCCTTGAGAAGAATAGACGACCGGGGTGTGGGTGGGGTTGGGGGAGATATGCTAGCACTTTTCACAGACCGGAAGGGGCTCTCCTACAGAGCAGGGGCCGGAGTATCTGTTCTCAGGCTCAAGTTACAGGGAGCCAGTTTTCGGCTGAAGCTCAAGAAAAACATCCTGATAGAGCAGCAAGATGACATGGGACCCCCGGCCTCAGGAGGTGGTGAGGGCTGCAAGGGTGGAGGCCTTTTGGTGTGCCCCCCGCCCCCTCCCCCACCTGCCTGGCTCTCTGTCCTGTCCTGCAGATGTGCCCAGCCCCTGCTCCCTCCCCACTTTGGAGGCCCTATGCAGTGCCCACCTCCCCCAGACTCAGCCCCTGAGGCCTTCTCCCCCTCCCCAATGCTCCCCCTACAAAGAGGAGAGTCACGGCAGCATTGATGCCCACCAATGTTCTCCCACCAGCTGTGTGCGTGGAATGGCAATTTTCCGCTTGATGATGGTTGGTGGAGCTGCGGAAATGCATGGGGGGGGTAGGGATGCTTCCAATTAATGGGTGACGGGGGGAGGGGTTGCAGGGAATTCCTTGGTCCATTTAGGGTGGGCAGGGCTGTGCACTGATTCCCTGGGCAAAGCACTGCTCAGCCACAGAAGACCTTGCAGCCTGGCAGGACAGCAAGGGGTGGAGGGGCTCTTATGCTGTGTGTGTGTGTATGCGCCTGCGCCTAGAAGCTAGCCTTCGCTTGGCTGAGCCCCCCCCCCCCCCGAAATGTAGAGGTGTCTCCCAGGAACATTACATTGCCGCCGCTGCCACCACCACGGTCCCTTCAGCGGCAAGTGAGCGCCAGCAGCACCCAGCACTGGCAGCCGGGCCATGATTGACATGGTTGTGTGGCTGGTGCAGAGCAGAGGAGGAGGGTGCTTGGTGCTGGGGAGGCCTTCATTCCCATTCCTTCAACACCCCCACCCCACCCCCACCCCTTTGAGTGCCTCTTACATAATCAATTCTCCATAGCTGACCAGCTCCTGGTCCAGGCCCCGCCACACAGGCGACGCCTGCCAGCCACTGGGGAGTGAAGGAGGGGGCTCTTTGGTGACCTGGGGGGGGCAGCTTTTGTCTCCCCCTCCCTCCGTCACAGAGGAGGTTGCCCTGCTGGTTCCCTGGAAGATGACTCCTCTGCCTGGGGGGAGGGGCCAGGTGTGGAGGGGCTGCACAGGAATGGCTGAGCAGAGCATCTTTTAAAATGAGCAGAGCAGCTTTTAAACTAATAACTGGGGGAAAGCCGACAGGAGCTGAGTGGCATCCGGTTTGGAACACCTCGTCCCCGTGGAACGAGGTTGGAGAGGGTAGAGAACCACCAAGTGATGACATAGTAGGTATTAGCACTGGGAGAATAATGGGAGGTGGTAGTTTGGGGGGGGGGAGAGAAAAAAGCAGGGAGAACGTGAACATTTCGCAGTTAGGGATAACATTGATATAATAGCCATAACAGAAACCTGGTGGAATGCGGAGAACCAATGGGATACAGCAATCCCAGGCTACAAACTCTATAGAAGGGATAGAGAGGGGCGGGTTGGAGGGGGAATGGCCATCTATGTCAAAGAAGGGGTAAAATCCAGCAGAATGGAGATTGATGGTGGGTCTGACTCCGCCATAGAATCACTGTACCGGGTCCAAGGAGCGATGTCATAGTTGGGGTATGCTATCATCCACCAGATCAAAAACGTGAGGGGGACCTTGAAATGAGGAGACAAATCATGGAGGTGTCTAAGAGGGATAGGATAGTAATCATGGGGAACTTTAATTATCCTGACATTGACTCGGCTAATTCGAGCTTGGGGCAAGAAAGAAAAACCGGGTTTCTTGACATGCTGAATGGTTGTGCCTTAGAGCAACTTGTCATGGAGCCCACCTGATAACAGGCAACTCTGGATCTAATACTGTGTGATACTCAGGACCTGGTCAGGGATGTGAATGTCACTGAGCCTCTGGGGAACAGTGACCATGCTG
The DNA here is from genome assembly GCA_023846285.1 of Phrynocephalus versicolor. Taxonomy (NCBI): domain Eukaryota; kingdom Metazoa; phylum Chordata; class Lepidosauria; order Squamata; family Agamidae; genus Phrynocephalus; species Phrynocephalus versicolor. Next base: position 232,218 of record JAHTLZ010000205.1, on the reverse strand, counting down.
CAATCTCCTTTGCCATGCATGTTGGGGGAAGAGTGTCAAGCAAATCAGACACAAAAAACCTTGATTTCCGAAGGGCAAACTTCCCTCAGATGAGGAAGTTAATTAGAAAGAAATTGAAAGGGAAGGTAAAAAGAATCCAATCTCTTCAGAGTGCATGGAGCCTACTGGAATCCAATCTCTCCAGAGTGCAACGGTAATAGAGACCCAGCACAAGTGCATACCACAAGGAAAGAAGAGCTCATCTAAGTCCAAGAGGGTGCCGGCTTGGTTAACGAGTGAAGTTAGAGAGGCTCTAAAGTGCAAGGAGAGGTCTTTCCGTAAATGGAAATCCTCCCCAAATGAGGAAAATAAAAAGGAACACAAGCTCTTGCATAAGAAATGTAAGAAGATGATAAGAGAGGCAAAGAAAGAGTTTGAGGAACACATAGCAATATAAAGGGAAATAATAAAAGCTTCTTTAAATATATTAGAAGTAGAAAACTTGCCAGAGAACCACTTGGCCCTCTAGATGGTGAGGGAGGAAAAGGGGAGGTAAAGGAGGACTTGGGAATTGCAGAGAACTTAAATGAATTATTTGCATCTGTCTTCACGATAGAAGACCTTGGACAGATTCCGCTGCCCGAATGGCCTCTCTTGACTAAAGAATTAAATCAAATACAGGTTAAAAGAGAGGATGTTGTAGGTTTAATTGATAAATTGAAGATCAACAAGTCACCGGGCCCATATGGCATCCACCCAAGGGTTATTAGGGAACTGAGAAATGAAATTGCAGATCTCTTAATGGTAATATGCAACTTGTCTCTTAAAACGGCCACAGTGCCAGAGGACTGGAGGATAGCGGATGTCACACCAATTTTTAAAAGAAAGAGGAGGGAGCCGGGAAACTACAGGCCGGTTAGACTTACGTCTGTCCCAGGGAAGATGGTGGAAAGCCTCATCCAAGAGAAAATCTTAAAACACCTAGAAGAATTTGGACCACAAATTGAACATGAGCCAGCAGTGTGATGCAGCGGCCAGGAAAGCCAATGCGATTCTTGGTTGCATCAACAGAACCATAGTGTCTAGATCAAGGGAAGTGATAGTGCCACTCTATTCTGCTCTGGTCAGACCCCACCTGGAGTACTGTGTCCAGTTTTGTGCGCCTCAGTTTAAAAAGGATGTTGACAACCTCGAGCGGGTCCAGAGGAGGGCGACCAGGATGGTTGAGGATCTGGAGGAAATGTCTTATGAGGAACGGCTTAGGGAACTGGGAATGTTTAGCCTTTCAAAAAGAAGACTGAGAGGGGATATGATAGCTATGTTTAAATATTTGAAAGGATGTCATATTGAAGAGGGAACAGGTTTGTTTTCCGTGGCTTCAGAGACTAGGACTCGGGGCAGTGGTTTCAAACTACAGGAAAAGAGATTCCATTTGAACATTCGGAAGAACTTCATGACAGTTAGAGCTGTTCGGCAGTGGAATATGCTGCCACAGAGGGTGGTGGAGTCTCCTTCTTTGGTGGTTTTTAACCACCAAATATTGTGAAGGGGTTCCTGCATGACAGGTGGTTGGACTAGATGGCCCATGAGGTCTCTTCGAACTCTATGATTCTAAGAACAAACCTTACTGAGAGAAAATCAGCATGGTTTCTGTAAGGGTAAGTCTTGCCTGAAAAACCTTTTAGAATTCTTTGAAAAGGTGAACAGGCATCTGGATTTGGGTGAACCGGTGGATATTGTTTATCTGGATTTTCAAAAGGCTTTTGATACAGTCCCTCACCAAAGGCCGCTCAGATAATTGCACAGTCCGGGGATAAGAAGGCAGATCCTCTTATGGATTGAGAACTGGTTGAGATCCAGGAAACAAAGAGTAAATGTCAATGGGAAATTTTAACAATGGAGAGAGGTGAAAAGCGGTGTGCCCCAGGGCTCTGTCCTTGGACCGGTGCTTTTCAATCTGTTCATAAATGACCTGGAGACAGGGATAAGCAGTGAGGTGGCCAAGTTTGCGGATGACACAAAACTTTTCTGTGTGGTAAAAACCAGAGAAGAATGTGAAGAGCTGACAAGCTCCAGAGGGATCTCTCCAAACTGGGGGAATGGGCTGAGAAATGGCAAATGCGTTTTAATGTAACCAAATGTAAAGTAATTCATATTGGGGCAAAAAATCAAAACTTTATCTATCAACTTATAGGCTCTGAGCTATCCATGACGGATCAGGAAAGAGATCTTGGTGTGTTGGTGGACAGCTCCATGAAGGTGTCTAGCCAATGTGTTGCATCGGCGAAGAAGGCCAATTCCATGCTAGGGATTATCAAAAAGGGGGTTGAAAATAAAACAGCCAACATTATAATGCCATTGTACAAAAAAATAGTAAGGCTGCACCTGGCGTATTGTGTACAATTCCGGTCACTGCATCTCATGAAAGACATAGTGGTACTGGAAAAGGTGCAGAAGAGAGCGACCAAAATGATTACTGGGCTGGGGCACCTCCCTTATGAGGAAAGACGTTTGGGTATCTTTTGTTTGGAAAAAAGGTGCCTGAGGGGGAATATGATTGAGACGTACAAAATAATGCAGGACATGAGTCAAGTGGATAGAGGGACGATCTTCTTCCTTTCACAAAATACCAGAACTAAGGGACATCCACTCAAATTGAGGGCTGGGAGAGTAAGAACAGACAAAAGAAAATATTTTTTCACCCAGCGCGTTGTTAGTCTGTGGAACCCCCTGCCACAGGATGTGGTGATGGCATCTGGCCTGGATGCCTTCCAAAGGGTATTGGACAGATTCCTGGAGGAAAAGTCCATCATAGGTTACAAACCATGATGGAGATGTGTGTAATCTCCAGGCTTAAAACCAGGGTCCTTCAAGGGCCAGATGCAGGGGAGTGGGATCAGGAGACAGAGATCTAGTCTCGTGCGCTCCCAGAGACATCTGGTGGGGCCACTGTGAGATACAGGAAGCTGGACTAGATGGATCGTTGGCTTGATCCAACATGGCTCTTCTTATCTTCTTTTGGCTGGCATGAAACAGAGATGTGAACCCATCCCTCTAGTCCAGTTTGGGAGGGGGGTGCTCTGAGGATGGAGCAAGGCTGGCCTGGGCGGACGGGTGGGGTGGGGTCCTTGGGACACTCCCTCATTGCTGGTCTCTGCCCAGAGCTCCACAGCCCCGTAAGGATGGTGGGGTGGAGGGGGGCAGAGGTGGCCCTGCTTCTCTCTCTCTCTCTCTCTCTTCTGTGCGACTGCCTCGGTAGTGCTGGCGTGTGTGTGTGGGGGGGGGGGTTGAGCATACTGAAGCTTTCCTGGCAGCATTTCTGCTTCTCCAGCAGAGCAGAGAATCTCCCGGCAATTAAGGAAAAATCCCAAGCCTCCGATGGAGGTGGGCAGGGGCAGCGCAATTGTGCCACCAGGCGGGCTTCCTCTCTCCCCCACCCTGGCCTGGCCGTGCCACCTGCCCCCCCCCCCCCCCGTGCCTGAAAGGGAGGGCCAGGAAGAGCAGGGGAGCCCATCTCCCAGTGGCCTCTCCAAGGAGCACCCCCCTCGCTCAGTCTTGGGTGGGGGTCGTACCATGCATGGGGTCGGGGGGAGCCCTGATGTTTTGGGGAGGGGGGGATGAAGGGGCTGCTGCGTTGAGCGTGACCTGAGCTGTAAACCTCCCTGCCCCGTCGGTCAGTGGCGCCGCTGGAAGGAGGGTTGGGCCTGCCCGGCCCCCATCTGGACCCGTGGCCCCAATCCTGCTGGGAGTGTCCGCTGCAGTTGAGCAGTGCCCAGAGGACATTGGGTGTCATTTTGTGTGACTGTTGTTGTTGTTGTTGTTGCTGTTGTTGTTGTCGTCAGAGAAACACACACGCACACACGGCCGCTGGCGCTCCTGCCATAGGTTTAGCAGGGCTCTCCTGGGGAGGGACGGGGGTGGGGGGTGGGGGGTCTCTCTGCCCTCCAAATGCTGCCGGCCAGGAACACCACGAGTCGGATTCTCCTGACGGTGGGCGAACTGGGAGCGAGCGCGGGCAGGCTCTACGCCCGAGCCCCTTGGCGGGGCGGTGGGCATGCCTCTCCCTCGGTGCGTGTGTGCGCACAGGCGCCTGTGAGGAACAATTGGGAGCCGGGATTGCAGAGAGGATCGATCGGTGCCTTCATTTCTGGCCGGGCCAGAAAAGATCCGGCAGAGTTTTCAGCTCAGGCAAGGAGGGCCTCGCGCGCGCCCTCACCCCCACCCCCAGCACAGTCCCCTCGGACAGACTGGGGCAACAATGGAGCACCACTGCCAGCATGACTGGGTGGTGGCAAGGCTTGGGGTGGAGGGAGGGGCCACCAGAGGAGCCCCCCCCCCAGGTGCTGACACCTCCCCCAAGGCCCTCCTGTCTGCCAGGGACGGGCTGCCGCCTGCCTTGATGCCAGCCGTTCTCTCCTCCATGTTGCCCTCATCAGCAAAAGGTGGTGTGTCCCCCCCCCCGCCTCTCTCCTCCCCCCCACCGTCCCCCACTTGCTCCTCCTCTCACAGACAGTTTGTCTCTCTTTTGGGGAGCCCCCCTCCCTCCCCCAATCTTTGATCTGTGTCGGTGTGTGTGTGTGTGTGTGTGTGTGTGTGTGTGGGAGCCTTCTTTTCCTCATGCCCCTTCCCTTTCCGTCAACATCTGTGGCAGTGGTGCGCCTTAGGTGATGGTGGTGGTTGTGTTAAAACACACACGTGCGCGTGCACACACACACACACACACACAGGAAGAACATTTGAGTCCAGCTGCTGCTGCTGCTGCTGCTGCTCTAGAAATGCAAATGGCCGGCCTTAATGAAACCTTTGTCTTCCTGGAGGCTCTGCAGCCCCCCCCCCACTTCTGCATATGCTTCACTTTGGCCCTGGGACCCAAAACCTCCACACACACCCACACACACATTCTGGGCACGTGCATGCGTGCACACACACACACACACACACACACACACACCTGCAATCAAATGCAAAACTCTGCCTGGCCAGGCAGGCATGGAGATATAGCTGAGCACGCAGAGCAGATCAGGGGCCCTTGCAGTGGCTGGCAGGGAGGGGAGCATCCCTTGTTTCTGGTCTCCACTGCCCTCTAGACCCCCCCCCCCGGCCCCCCCTACCCCCAGCTTTCCCTGGAGCGATTCTGCTTCTTGGGGGCAGGAGGTGGCCCCCCCCCTCCGGAAGTGGTCTCTGTGCTGCCTTTAGGAACAGCTGCTGGTTGACACCAGAATCAGCACACACACACACACACACACACACACCCCGTGGAGCTGCAGGCTGGCCTGTGACTAATGTAGCCTGGCGTGGCTGGGGGAAACTGGGGGGGGGTAGCACCTCCTCCCCATCCCTCCTGGGGGAGCCAAAGGCAGAGAGAAATTGAAACACTGAGCAATACAGGCATCATTGCATGCAGATTCATCTGAGGCTGCCTGCTGTTCACCCCCCCCCCCGGTCCCCCACCATGCCTGCATTCTGTGGCCACACGCAGCAGCAGCAGCAGTCTTGTGGCAGCCAAGGTGGGACTGCAGTGGGGCAGAATTATTTTCCAGTTTGACTTCTGTGCAGGAGGGGGCCAGGCCCTCCCCAAGTGGCTTTCCAAGGATCAGAGGCCCCACTTTTTGCCCCAGCACGACAGGGGTCACGGGGGTGGGGGTGCTGGGGGCCTGGGCCATTGTCCACACGCCATCCTCCTGCTCCTCCACCCCCGGACACAGCCAGGATGAAAGGGCTAAGCCACCTCCTCAGCCTCCCCCCCCCCAAGCCTCCATGACCCTGGAGGGGGTGGAGTGGGGGGGGGGCAGGAGATGCAGCCCAGGTCCCCATAGCCCACTGCACTGCATGGCTCCTGCCAGGCCAGACAGACCCCCCCCCCCCGTGGCTGCTTCTCTCAGGGGCACTTTTTTTTAAACAAGGAGGGGGGCCACCTGGGGGCCTTGATGCAGCCGGGCCTTTGGAAGCCTCTGCCTGTTAAGGTTTATTTTGCGGCAGCTGTGAATTCCTGGCCGGGCACCTGCCTGCCTTCCCCTTCTCCAGGTCTTCTCCTTGCTAACTGTGTGGCCAAAGGATGTGCGGCACAGATAGCCCTTTTCATGCAGGGGCCATCCTGGCCGCCGCCTGTCATCCTGGACTTCCACTCTTGTCCCTTTCTCTCTCTGTGTGTGTGTGTGTGTGTCCCATGAGCGAGTGACGGGAGGGAGTTTGGGAAGGAGGCTGCTCTGCGTGGGCGACAGGGCTGGCAGGTAATCAATACCTGGGGGCAACTGGGTGTGGGGGTGTCATCGGTTGCCCATGATGGGCATGTTCATTTCCTGCCCTGTGGCACGCACACGCACTCGTACACATGCACCCCGCTGGTGGAGGCCAGTGCAAGGGTGACCTCCCTTCCCTGCTCTGGTCTGAGGGTCTCTGGGAGCTTCCTTGGCACCCCTGCCCCCCCCAGAAGGACACGGGCTCTTTGCCCTGCCTAGTCTCCCCCCCCCCCGTGTGTGTCTGTGTGTTTGTGTTTGTGTGTGCGCATGTGCGAACCCGTGCTCACAGTCTGGCACTGTGGCAGGCATGCCCTCCCACAAGGGAAGCCTTGCCATTCCTTTGGCATTGGGGGGGGGGGTTATGTGAATGCATCCATTCACTGGAACGGTGCTGCCATCCTTGGACTTAAATAGCCAGAGGAGGTGGGGGGGCTTCCTGGAAGGGGCTGCTCTCCTTGCTGGGTACCATGGAAACCACCTTAATGGGCTCTGAAACAGCTTTGTTGGGGGTGAAACAAGCCCCCGCCCCGAACAGCCTCCCTACAGCTGGCAAAAAGCAGCCCTCCAGCCTTAGGAGGAGGGCAGCGCAGGGTCTGTCTCCCCGGAGGGGCCTTCCTGCCCCTCTCCGGCTGGGGGGCCAACCCCCCGGGGGGGGGGGAGAGGAGGAGGCAAGGCACAAGGGCATGACAAGAGCAGACCCCCAGCCGAAAGGTCTGAGGACTCCCTCCCCCCCCCCCCGTTGAACTGTGGATGTGCAGGCACACCCCACCCTCCCCTGGGGTGACCCCCCCTGCAAGGAGCTGGGCTGGTGGGGGCAGCTTCACCCTCTTTCTCCCATTCTTCCTTCAGCGCTCCTGCCCTGCAAGGGCTCTTCCATCAAGCCCTACTTCTTGGGGGTCTCATGGCTCCGCCCCATGCAAACCCCTTGCCCTCCAGGGCGGGGGAGAGGCTGGAGGAGCCCCTCTCTAGCCCTGCCCCCCTCCCCCAGGAGAAGAGCAGGGATGAAGCCCGGGAAAGGAGGCCTGAAGCCGGGTGAATGGGAGGGGCACAGCTGGGATTTCCCCAGCTGGGCCCAGGAGCTCAGCCCCCTAGTCCCCCCCCCACGCGCGCGCACAGCCCTTGGCTGGTGTTTCCCTGCCCCTTCCTGTTCTTTCCCCTGGGAAACAGTGCCTGCCGCCCCGCCCCCATCTGACCCTGGCAGCTCATGCAGCTCCCCTTCTTTAGTGCCGCCTCCTTTGGGGGGGGGGCTCTTCCAGGGCAGTGGGCTGCGAGAGTCTCCTGAGAGTTCAGAGGCAACAGGCATTATTGCCCTCTTAGCCCTCCCCACTTCATTTCCCTGGTTCCTCTCCTAGCTCTTGGCTGGACAAGGGGCTGCTCTCCATCCTCTGCCGGCATTTGCAAGAGGGGCCATTGGTGCAAACAGCTGGGTTTTGCACAGAACGGCCGAGGGTGCGTTGAGCCGGGGCGACGGCTGCCTTCTTTCAGGGACCTTTAAGGGTGCAAAGCTCTGCAGGACGGGCAGGTTTTGTCTGACCATCCTCCACTGGGGGGGTGACCCAAGGCTGTTTTTTCAGCCCTGACCTCTGTGCCTCCCCCACCGCCCGCCCCACTTGCCTGCCTTCTGATTCCATGCGGGGTGATGCTGCCTCAGGGCTTTCTCTCTCTCTCTCTCTCTCTCTCTCTCTCTCTCTCTGGGCTCCTGCCAGGTTTCCCTCTGGAACCAGAGAAGGGAAGTGGTGCTGGTGAAAGGAAAGGAAGCCAAGAGCTCTTGGGCCTTTCTCTCTCTCTCTCTCTCTCTCTCTCTCTCTCTCTGTGTGCTTCTGGCTGCTGCTGGAGCGTGTCCCTGGGCTTAGCTTGCTGTCCAGGTGCCCCCTGGGTCAGGAGAAGCAAAGCAGAGGGAAAGGGGGCAGAGGGGAAAGGCGGCCAAGGGGGAGGGGAGGCCAAGAGCCCAGGGCATCCCCTGCATGGCCAGTTGGCAGGATCAGGTCCTCCTCTGTGAGGAACTGCCACTTCCGGGCCAGGACATGGAGTGCCCTGCAGGGTGGACAGACACAGCCAAGCCCCCCCTCCCACTCGCCTGGCTCCCCCCGCCAGCCCTGCTCTTGGCTTCTCTTCCTCTGCTCCTCCACTCCCTACCCCACCCAGGGGGACCCGCCACGCTTCCACGGATGGCTCTCCTTCCAGCAGCCTTCCCCCGGCGCGGCTGCCGTTTCATCGGGTCCCTCTCGGAGCCCAGCGGAAAGGAGGCGTCACTCCGCTCTTTGCTGGCTCAGGGTTTCTGGCCCTTCCCGGCACTGATGACAGCCACGTCCTTTAAATTTAGGTCATAAGCTCCCTGCATTATGTCCCAGCTTGTAAAAGAGCTACAAAAAGCAGCGCCCAGGAAATCCATGGCCAAAGGAAGTCTCTGTGGCCAAAAGGCACGGACAGACGGCTTTTAACAGGCCTGTTTGCACGGTGGGGGTAGGGGGTGGGGTGGGCATGGACAGCAGCCAGTAACACCCCCCCACACACACACACATTTAGTGGCAGTCCAGTCGTCCTTGCCAGAGGCAAGTGGCTGCCTCCCTCCGGTTTTTTTCTTGCCTCGGTTGCTTTCCTAGCAGCGGAAAGCCTGCCTGCCTGCTTTCCATCCGTTATCTGCTCCTTCCTTCCTTCCTTCCTTCCTTCCTTCCTTCTGTCATCTGCTGCTTCCATCCTTTCTTAGTCTGCTCCTTCCTTCCTTTTCCTTCTATCCATAATCCGCTTATCCCTTACTTCCTTCAATCCATCCTCTACTGCTCCATCCTTCCTTCTATCCATCATCTGCTCCTTCCTTCCTTCCTTCCTTCCTCCTATCCATCATCTGCTCCACCCTTCTTTCTATGTCATCTGCTCCTTCCTTCCATCTATCTATCTCTCCCTCTCTTCTATCCATCACTAATCGATCCTCCCTCCCTCCCTCGCTTCCTTTCAGGGCAGGGGAATCCAACACACAGAAGCCCCCCCCCCGCCGCTTGGTTCAAACCAGGCTTCCCCTAGGGATACCCTAGCTGGGGGGGGGGGGCAGTGCTGGTGTGTGTGTTTTGTTTTGAAATATTCCCTCACTTTTTTTAAATCAGAAAACTAATTCTGGATATAGGGTGGGTGGGGTTAGCAATCATCATCATCTCCAACACCATCATCATCACATTGTCATAGCTTTTAAAATTTAAATTACCCCCCACCCCACACACAGATGCACTACTTCCAGAGCCACCCCAAGGGCAGGGGGTGCCCTTTGCCTGACATTTTGAGGCTGGGGAGGGGTCTCTCGTGCCTCTTAAGCCCACACCTGTCCGATGCAGGGGGGGTGCCACAGTCGGGGGGGGAGATGCGCAGGTGGGGGACGGCAGCCTCTTCTGCCCCAGCTCAGCCGGAAGTGGGCAACCAGGGGGAGGGCCCTGAAATGCAAAAGAGGCAGAAGGAAAGAGGGAGGGGGAGGCCTGGAGAAAGGAGGGCAGCTGAGGGCATTATGTGGGGTGGGGTTGGGGAGGTTTGAACACAAACTCCCTATAAACTGCAGAGGGGTGGGGGAGAGGAAGAGGCCTGGGCCGGCGGGGGCCCTGTGGCAGTGGCACCCCAGACCTCTGCCCCAAGGAAGGGGACTCCCCGCCGTTTCCCCCCTTCCCATGAGCCAAGAATTGGGGGGGGGTCTGGGGTTGCCTTTGCCTGCCCCAGGGACCTGGGGGGGGGGGGGGGGGGTGGGGTGGAGTAATGGCCAGCTTGAAGGTGCTGAGGGCTAACTTGTCCCAGAGCTGCTACTTCTTGGCTTCCTCTTCTCCCGGCGGTGGTGGTGATTCTAAGGGTGCCTGCTGCATGCTTGCCATCTGGATTGTGGACTTATGTTTCTGCTTTGCATGGTCCTTCCTGGTAAACCGTTGGGAGAAAGAGCTTGGCTGGAGATTGCGTGCACACACACACACACACACACACCTTTTAGAACAGGCCATCTGATGGACCAGAACAGAGGCAGGAGCTGTCCTGGGGGTGGGGGTGGGGGTGGGGGAGGCCGTCCCACAGGGGCCCTTGCCTTTAGCAGCAGGGGCAGACTTGGGACCAGAAGGCCCCTCTAGCTTTCTGTACTCTTCCTCCCCCCCCC
>JAHTLZ010000205.1:171512-196833 GCA_023846285.1 Phrynocephalus versicolor | reverse complement strand
TGGGTTCGTGATGCCTGAGTGGGAAGCACCCCACCCTTTCTTGGCCCTGGGGAGGCGGGGGGGCTGTGGTGGGACGGTGGGGCCAGGCTGCCTCAGGCCAACTGCCTTCGTTAGGGTGGACCCTTGGCCCCAATCCCCAGCTCCTCCTCCCCCCTGCCCTGGCCCAGTTCCCCCAGAGGCAGCCCTCAGGATGGCCCCCCACCCACCCACCCGCCCCCACCTGCCCTTGGTCCCAGACAGCCCCTTCCAGACCTGGGCTGAAGAAAGAGAGAGGAAAGGCAGGCCGGGACGAGTCCATTTGATTTCCCATGACGGGCTCAGGAAGGAAACAGCCCTTTTTGCAGAACGTTGGAAGATACTGTTTTCAAATCCCCTTCGCTCCCTGAAAAATAACACGTTGGGCCTGATTTGTGAAGGTGGCCGCCTGCACCCCACCCTCCCTCTGCGCCCGGCAGCCGCTGCGCTTCTTGGGAAGGGGCTGGCAGGACTTGGAGCCCCGAGTGGGAGACCCAAGGCACAGCGGTTCCCTCTTGATCAGCCCAGGGCTACGAGACCCCCCCTTTGCCCCCCTGGGAGGGAATGGGGCTGCCTGGAATGGGGTGGGCTGGTTTAAAGCCAGACGTGAGGACCACGTGTGGGGGATGGGTTCCTGAGCCTGCATGTGCCTAGATGGGAGATGGAAGGGCTGAACTGGTGGCCCTGCACCCCACTGCACCCCCACAGCACCCCTCTGGCAGGGAGGGGGGCACTGGGTGCGGAGGGCAGCCCCAGCTATGGGGTCCTTTCAATCGGTCTCTGTTCTGTCCTTAGCCTATCTCCGGCCTTTACAATTGTGGTTGTTTGATTTCATTGTTTCATCATATTGTGTTACTTTTATTGTATAATATGGTGTTACTTAGGCTGAAATCTTTGTAAACCGCCCAGAGTGGCAGTGGTGCCACGCAGCAATTAACTGGTAGAGGCCCAGAGGAACTGGGCCAACGGCCAGCGGTCCACCTGGGGCGTCCGATTGAGATCGGCTTTGCCAGCCTGGGCTCGCTCGGCTGCCCGGCTGATGAAGCCACGGGCAGTGCTGACACGGGTGGTGCTGGGATCTATGAGCTCAAGGAGAGTGCAGACAGACGGGATCGGCTTCCACGTGCCATCCTTTCAAGAGAGGGCTGGAGGAAATGTGGACAGAGGGAAGCCACTCCGGGCGCAGTTGTTGGAAAGATGCCTTTTCCAAAAGAGAGAGAGAGAGAGAGAACCTTAAAGGCAGCCAATTGGCCGCTGGAGAGATGGGGAAGGGCATCCCATGTATGTGTGGGGGGTGGGGGTGTCAGGCGTCAAGCCCTGCTCTCCCCACGGCCCTTGCCTGGGAGGCCCTGGGAGGGAAGGAGGAGGCAATGACCCGCCTTGTGAAGTCTGTGAGCATTGCAGGAGATGAATCCAAAAAAAGAGCACATCCGAGCCAAAATACACAGATAGGGACACTCTGCTAAAAACATGGGGGAAACTGAAAGTGTGAAAATATATATGAGAATTCCAAGATGGGTCTCACCTATGGAAGCATTTACATACTCAAACCTTTTAAACTTGGGAGAAATTGGGTGATATACTAGATGTAGAGGGAAATTTAAAGTCTGGGAAGGAACTGACGAGTCAAGGTATGTTGACTTCATGGTGGCCCTTGATAAAGATACAGTCTAGATATAAGAAAGATTTGAAAATGTATGGCTTTTATAATGAACAGATAGCATTTGATAAAATATTGTTATCCTCAGATGATAAGTTAATTAAGAAAATATATAAATGTTGTTTAGAATGGAAAATGGAAGATGAATGTGTGAAAGAACCAATGATACAACCAGCAAAATGTTTTGCTACAATGTGGAGTTGGAGAAATGGCAAAACCTTTGGAAGACAAATCTTAAACTAACAATGGCAACAACATATAAAGAAAATCTGTATAATATTTATTTATTTATTTATTTATTTATTGGATTTTTATACTGCCCATCTGGCAGCGAGGTCACTCTTGTCGGTTTACAACAATTCACAAATGCAATCAATTCATACAATAAAACCATAAAATAGTAACACAATAAAAACATAAAAATAAAATTAATATGAAAGTGAGATAAAACAATGCATTATTATTGGCAGGCTAATCAGTTAAAAATCATGATTTAATGGGCAAACACTGAAATTGCATTATGTTTGAGGGAATGCCTGCTTAAATAGCCAAGTTTTTAATAGTGTTTTTTTAAAGGCAGCCAAGGAGGGGGCCAGGCAGATGTCTGGTGGAAGGTTATTCCACAGGTGAGGGGCAATGGTGAGAAAGGCCCTATTTCTTGTTTTTTCCTTTCGGGCCTCTCATTGTGTTAGTTGCCTCAAACGCCTAGCCTGGGAGGATCAGGTATTATGGGCGGTTTTCAGTGGGAGAAAGCGCTCTGACAAGTAGCGAGGTCCTAAACCGTTTAGGGTTTTCTATGTCATAGTTAAAACCTTGAAGTCGATGTGGAACTGAACTGGAAGCCAGTGCAGGGCGGCCAGCACTGGGGATAGATGATCGTATTTTCTAGTCCCAGTCAGCAATCTGGCTGCCGTGTTCTGGGTCAGCTGGAGTCTCCACATCAGCCTCGAGGGCAGCCCCACATCGAGAGCATTGCAACAGTCCAGCCTCGAGACTACCAATGCATGGACCAGTGTGGTGAGAGCCCCGAAGTCCAGATAGGGACGCAGTTGAGCAATGTGCCGCAGATGGTAATGGGCAGAACGGACAACCGACGCTACCTGAGATTGTTGAGTATTTTTTCCAGCTTGGCTAGCCCAAGCTGAAGGCTGCTAGATTCCCCAAGTACCCAATGGAAGAGATCTAGCACGAGAGAGGTCCAGAGAATTACCGGTTTATTGGGCCCAATAAAAAAACGGTAAGGCCAACAAACCCACAGCAAGGCAGTGCGAGATCGTCGGCCCGAGGAGAAGATGAACACAAATTCTTATACCCCTCTCTTTCCCTCCCACAAGGCACACGCACCCCCTGGGCTGGGCAAGAGGTGGTCCTCGGGGTGGGGGCATCCAATGGGGACAGTCCAGGGGTCTCCTGGAGGAGGTCTCGAGGCGTTCCTGTTGTTCTGAAACTGGATAGCTTAACCTGTTTGCCAGGTGCAGCCGGGCCTGCTATGTCCTTTAATGGGCCATTCGAGGTGGAATGAGAACTGGTTGAGATCCAGGAAACAAAGAGTAGGTGTCAATGGAAAATTTTCACAATGGAGAGAGGTGAAAAGCGGTGTGCCCCAGGGCTCGGTCCTGGGACCGGTGCTTTTCAATCTGTTCATAAATGACCTGGAGACAGGGATAAGCAGTGAGGTGGCCAAGTTTGCAGATGAAACAAAACTTTTCCGTGTGGTTAGAAACCAGAGAAGATTGTGAAGAGCTCCAGAACGATCTCTCCAAACTGGGGGAATGGGCTGAGAAATGGCAAATGCGTTTTAATGTAACCAAATGTAAAGTAATGCATATTGGGGCAAAAAATCCAAACTTTATCTATCAACTCATGGGCTCTAAGTTATCCGTGACAGATCAGGAAAGAGATCTGGGTGTGTTGGTGGACAGCTCCATGAAGGTGTCTACCCAATGTGTGGCAGCGATGAAGAAGGCCAATTCAATGCTAGGGATTATCAAAAAGGGGATTGAAAATAAAACAGCCAACATTATAATGCCATTATACAAAACAATAGTAAGGCCGCACCTGGAGTATTGTGTACAATTCTGGTCACCGCATCTCTAGAAAGACATAGTGGAACTGGAAAAGGTGCAGAAGAGAGCGACCAAAATGATTACTGGGCTGGGGCACCTCCCTTATGAGGAAAGGCTAAAACATTTGGGCCTCTTTAGTCTGGAAAAAAGGCGCCTGAGGGGGATATGATTGAGATGTACAAAATAATGCAGGGCAAGTGGATAGAGGGAAGCTCTTCTCCCTCTCACAAAATACCAGAACTAGGGGACATACATTCACATTGAGGGCTGGGAGAGGAAGAACAGACAAAAGAAAATATTTTTTCACCCAGCACGTTGTTAGTCTATGGAACTCCCTGCCACAGGATGTGGTGATGGCATCTGGCTTGGATGCCTTCAAAAGGGGATTGGACAGATTCCTGGAGGAAAAGTCCATCATAGGTTACAAACCATGATGGAGATGTGTAATCGCCAGGCTTAAAACCAGGATACTTCAAGGGCCAGATGCAGGGGAGTGGTATCAGGAGACAGATATCTAGTCTCATGAGCTCCCAAATGCATCTGGTGGGGCCACTGTGAGATACAGGAAGCTGGACTAGATGGGCCTTTGGCATGGCTCTTCTTATGTTCTTATGAGGTGGAAGAATAGAGGAAGGGAGAAAAGCATTGTTCAAGGGTCCATGCAATTGTCAAATCAATGGGTGGCTTGGAGAGTCAACAAGGAATCTTGAGCTGTGAGACGGAACTTCCTGGTGAATGTGGAAATGGGACAATAGGTGGGCTCTTGGCTGAAGATAATCCATTGTACGTGTAGGAATTCATGTCGTCATCCCATCCACCGTTGGAGGTTGTTGTAGAAGACTCAGTCTTTTCCCTGGGGTCGCCATATTGTCCTTTTTCTTATGCCATGGTCCCTTTTGCCCACGGTGGTGACCCAAGAGAAGTAGGAAACAGTGTACGAATGTGTCTTTAGGCGGATCCAGAGAGAGTGGGTTGGGAGGAAGAGGGAGTGTGTGTGTGAGAGAAAGAGAGTTCCCAAATGTAGGTAGATCAGAGAAGGAGAGGGGGGAGGAAAAGGGGGAACTAGGAAGGAAGCTAAGGCCTAGGATGCCCAGACAGGTAAGAGAGTTCAAGTCATTTTGGGGGTGTGGGGGGTGTTCTGGGGTGTGGAGACAGTCATCTGTGACGTCTCCTTCAAGAGCCTGAGACCACAGTGGATATGAACTGTCAACCCAGGGAATTAGCCTGAGTTGTGTCTCTGGCTCTTTTAAAGGTCCTGGAAATGAATTATTTTATCCTGGCCCAACAAGGAATGTTTTGGGAGGGGTCTCAGGGGAACCCCCAAAACATCTCTGAGAATTTCATTATATCCAATTATGACTCTACAAGATTCCATAGATAGTGCTGGATCCAAGAGAGCACCCAAACTGTGCACTTCATTCTGAGAGGGGAGAGTCACTCCTCCAAATGAGAGGGGCTTTCCCAACCCGCTGACAGTAGGAGCCCCCACCCACAAGACTTCCGTCTTGTCTGGGTTCAGCCTCAGTCTGTTTGCCCTCATCCATCCCAGAATGGCATCCAGGCAGCGCTCAAGGCACGGAACAGCATCCACTGCAGAAGATGGAAAGTAGAGATAGAGCTGGGTGTCATCAGCTTCCTGATGACACGAAGCTCCAAAACTCCTGATGACCTCTCCCAGCGGCCTCATATAGATGTTAAATAGCATTGGTGAGATGATCAACCCCTGTGGAACCCCAGACTTGAGGGTCCACGGGGTGGACTGCATCTCATCAATCTCCACTCTCTGGGGATGGTCCTCCAAGAAGGAAGTGAGCCACGTCAAGGCGGGGGCCCCGACTCCCAACTCAGAGAGCCTCCCCAGGAGGATACCGTGGTTAATGGTATCAAAGGCCGCTAAAATATCGAGGAGGATCAACAAGGACATCTTGGCCCCATCGTCCTCCCTCAGTAGGTCATCTGTGGAGTCACAGTGCAAAATAAAAATTGGTAAAAACCGGACTGGCCCCGAGCCTTGCCGGGGTCGCTAGATTGGCCCTCGTCCCGTCATAAGCACAACGCTCTTTCCCGATTCAAAAATTCCCTACCGTTCCCGAAATATCGGGAAAAACGCGAGCTGCCCCTTTCCAAGCAGCAAAAGAAGCCTTGCGGACCGAGAAATTGGCGAAGCGGAAGCCAAATTCACACCGATCTCCCACAATCTTTCCCTTGTTTTCCATTCCCCAAGGGATCCCAATTCTGTCACTTAGCCTTCTGCCCCCTCCACTCGTGCCTCACCGCACTGTTTAACCTTCACTGACTTGCTCATTCCCAAAACTTCAAAGCCCACAGCTAAGGGGACCTGGTTTGAGACATTCCCAGCCTCCATACCCACAGAATGGGGGTCTTTCTTAATATCAAAGGCCCAACTCCATGGCCCCCACGGAACCAAGATTCTCTCTCTCTCTCTCTCTCTCTCTCTCTCTCTCTCTTTGCCTTCTGCCTCATCTCCTATCACCTCCTGTTATTTTCCTGCTCTTCTACACCCTGCCTCACTGAGGACTAGGCTCTTGGGATCTGTCTTTGTATTCCCCTGCCTTTCTGGATCCAAGCCACCTTTGGCAACAAGAGGGCACCAGCATGGCTGAAGAGGAGTCATCCATCAGGACTTCCATTCCCTCCAAGCGGCAACATCACGTACACCCGGAAGCTGGGCCAGAGATAATATCTCAGCCAGAAGGCACACCATTGTTTCGTCTTCACACCTATTCAAGGCACCTCTGACAGCAAAAGACTTTCCGGATTAACATAGATCATAGAAGATCATAGAGATCATAGAATTATAGAGTTGGAAGAGACCTCATGGGCCATCGAGTCCAACCCCCTGCCAAGCAGGAACCCCTTCACAATATTTCCGACAGGTGGCCATCCAGCCTCTGCTTAAATACCGTCAAAGAAGGAGACTCTACCACCCTCCGTGGCAGCATATTCCACTGCCGAACAGCTCTAACTGTCATGAAGTTCTTCCGAATGTTCAAATGGAATCTCTTTTCCTGTAGTTTGAAACCATTGCCCCGAGTCCTAGTCTCTGAAGCCATGGAGAACAAACCTGTTCCCTCTTCAACATGACATCCTTTCAGATACTTAAACATAGCTATCATATCCCCTCTCAGTCTTCTTTTTGATAGGCTAAACATTCCCAGTTCCCTAAGCCGTTCTTCATAAGACATCTCTTCCAGGCCTTCAACCATCCTAGTCGCCCTCCTCTGCACCCGCTCGAGGTTGTCAACATCCTTTTTAAACTGAGGCACACAGAACTGGACACAGTACTCCAGGTGGGGTCTGACCAGAGCAGAATAGAGTGGCACTATCACCTCCCTTGATCTGGACACTATGGTTCTGTTGATGCAACCAAGAATCGCATTGGCTTTCTTGGCCGCCGCATCACACTGCTGGCTCATGTTCAATTTGTGGTCCACCAAGACCCCCAAATCCCTTTCACAGGTACTATTCTCTAGCCAAGTGTCCCCCATCTTATATCTGTGCAATTCATTCTTTCTACCTAGATGTAGCACCCTACATTTCCCTCTGTTGAAATCCATTCCATTAGCTTTGGCCCAGTCTTCTAATCTGTCAAGGTCCTTTTGGATTTTCATCCGATCCTCTAGGGAATTAGCAACCCCTCCCAATTTGGTATCATCTGCAAATTTAATTAGCATACTCTCTATTCCTTCCTCCAAGTCATTAATAAAGATATTGAACAGCACTGGACCCAGAACAGAACCCTGGGGCACCCCACTGGTCACGTCTCTCCAGGATGATGAGAGGCCGTTTATGATCACCCTTTGCGTGCGATCAGTCAACCAATTACAAATCCACCTCACTGTAGCACTATCTATCCCACTTCCTACTAACTTCTTAGCAAGAATACCATGGGGAACCTTATCGAAGGCCTTGCTAAAGTCCAGATAAGCAATATCCACAGCATTCCCCTCGTCTACCATGCCTGTAATTCTATCAAAGAAAGAGATCAAATTAGTCTGGCATGACTTGTTTTTAAGAAACCCGTGTTGACTTTTTGTAATGACAGCATTGTTTGTTAGATAATTGCAGACTGATTTCTTAATAATCTGTTCTAGGATCTTTCCGGGAATTGAAGTCAAGCTGACTGGGCGGTAATTATTTGGGTCCTCTTTTTTCCCCTTTTTGAAGATGGGGACAACATTAGCCCTCCTCCAGTCGATGGGGACCTCCCCTGTTCTCCAGGACTTCTCAAAGATTATTGCCAATGGTTCTGAAATTACTTCTGCCAGTTCTTTTAATATCCTTGGGTGTAACTCATCTGGCCCAGGAGACTTAAATTCATTTAATGTTTCCAGATGTTCCTGTACTACCTCCCTACCTATTCTATGTTGCCATTCCCGTCCTACCTCATCTACTCTTTGTCCCAGCGGATCTCCTTCTTCCTTTTGGGAAAAGACAGAGGCAAAAAAAGTGTTGAGTAGTTCTGCCTTTTCCTTGTCACCTGTTAGTAACTGGTTATCATTGCCACGCAGAGAGCCTATCGCTTCCTTATTTTTCCTTTTGCTGCGGACATAACTAAAGAAACCCTTTTTATTATCCTTAATGTCTCTGGCTAGTCTAAGTTCGTTTTGCGCTTTAGCTTTTTTTACCATCCCCCTGCAAATATTAGCTGTTTGTTTATACTCCTCTTTGGTGTATTTCCCATTTTTCCATTCCTTGTACTTGTTTTTCTTTATAGTCAGCTGAGTTGAAAGTTCTTTAGTAAACCATTGTGGTTTCTTTAGACCTCTCCTATTTTTTCTTCTTTTTGGAACAGTTTTAAGTTGTGCCTTTAATATCTCGGTTTTAAGGAACTCCCATCCATCATGGTCTCCCTTCTTTTTCAGTGTTTCAGTCCATGGAATCACAGCCAATAATTCCCTAAGTTTACCAAAATTGGCTTTCTTAAAGTCCAGGATTCTTGTCTGACTATGCTTAGCTTCACCTTCCAACTGTATAACAAATTCCAAGAGGGCGTGGTCACTTTTTCCTAACGTTCCTACCACTTCAACCCCATTTACAAGGTCCTCCTTATTGGTTAAGACCAGATCTAAAATGGTTTCGCCTCTGGTTGCCTCCTCTACCTTCTGGACCATGAAATTGTCTGCAACATTGCTGCCTCTACTGTGACTTCCTTGCCCCCCACTGTGACTGTTCCGTCTTCCCTCGATCTGCTAATCGTTCCCAGATTACCCAGGCACCTGGACAATACTGACTTCTCTCCTCTCATTGTCAAATCTCCTGGCCACACATTAAGGGATTAATTCCTGCCTAATCCACCCAAGCAGGGGGGGGCATGGACTGTGTAACGCCCAGGACCTTCCCCCAAGAGACTCGTGGGCTCATCTCATTGGTGGTCCCCGGAACACCACCCCTAGCCCAACCCTGGAGGAGGTACCAGCCTGTGGGGCGGGAAGGGAGGAAATAAAGTTTGGGGTCTCTTTGTCTTGGGTTGCGAGCCGCCTCACTACTGCCTTGGGTGATCTGTGTTCGCCTTACCATTTTACTAGGCCTAATAAACTGGTAATTTCTCTGGATCTCTCAGTGTTGGTTTCCTTCATTGGCTTTTGTGGAGTCCAGCACCTTGTAGCGGGGCTAGCCTGCTGCAATTTCAACACATCCTGCTGGGTGACCAATGCTGTTTCCGTGCCATGCCACGGTCTGAACCCAGACTGGAATGGATCAAGGGCATCAGTTTCATCCAGGAGGGCCTGAAGCTGATCTGCCACCACCCTCTCCAAGACCTTACTCATGAAGGGAACGTTGGCGACTGGTCAATAGTTGTTAATATCGTCAGCCGCCACATTCACCTTCTTACGGATAGGCCTCAAGGAGAGACCCATTAATTATTGCTGTGGCCCAATCTGTGGTCACTCGCCTGGCTGCAATGTTTTATAGATGGCATTTTCCACCTGCTAAGTTAGCTAAGATGTTCCTAAATTTGTCTAGTAAATGTTGGAAATGTGTACAAGACATGGGGTCTTACTATCATGCATGCTGGACATGTGATAAAGCGAAAAATATTGGATTAAAATAATACCTGGCTTATTAGAATGACAAAAATACATGTAGACTTTAGCCCAGAACTGTTTTTACTAGCCATGCTACCAGAAAATTTAGACAAACAAAATACTTATCCAATACTGCACATTCTGACAGCGGCGAGGACAATACTGGAAAAGCAAAGAAACACCAACAGATGAAATTATTATTAAGAAAATTTTGGAATGTGGAGAGATGGACAGAATGACAATGAGAATCAAAGGAAATGAGGACTCACAATATTTCCAAGTATGGAATCTGTCTTATCAATGGCTAGAAAAAACAAACAAAGAATATGAGAAAAGCTGGTTATAACATAATAATAATGACTGAAATCCATGTATCATGTTGTGTAACAAATATTACATATACCTTTTTCTTTGTTAAAGAAAATGAATAAAATATGTAAACCAAAAGCAGAACATCCACCGGGCTCTTCTCAAAAAGAGGCAGCCTGCTCTTTCTTGCACAGGGGCCAAAAGTGGAGGGGAGGGAACCATTAAAACAATAACCGTCAACTTACCAGGGCGACAGACAAGAAAGCCGATGGCAGCAGAGCGGCATGAAGGAGAGATGGTGAAGGTCTCTCTCTCCACACACACACACACACACACACACACACACACACACGGGATAAGCATCACAAGAACTGCCACATTTGTTTTCTTTGAGGCTCTTCCATTGCGTGTGTGTGAGTGTGTGTGTTTATTTTCTATGCAGAGGTTCAGTTCTTTTGATTCTTTGGTTTATATAAAAGGGAAATCTCCTTTCACATTCTTTTGCTTGTGGTTCCTCTTCTGTGTTTCCTGGCATTCCAAAAGGCCCCAACTTTTATTTATTTATTTATTTATTTATTTATTTATTTATTTATTTATTTATTTATTTATTTATTTATTTATTTATTAAGAGTTATTTTTACCCCGCCTTTCTCCTTGGAAAAGGACCCAAGGCCGCCTATAGTAATGAGGGGTAATATACAGTCCAGTACAACTAAGACACGTTCAAGTATTGAGAACAGGGGATTGCGGAACCTCTTACAGCATTAAAAGACAACATGACATTAAAGCTACAAGGTTATAAGTGGTTATAAACACAAAGTCTGTGTGAACCTATAGATTCATAGAAAAGACACATAACAGGTAGTCCCTCATTCATGGAAAGCTTCCCCACAGAGGAAGCCTTCTTTGCCTCCTTCTGGAAGGACAGCAGACACAGGACCCAGCCTGGCCTCTAGTGGGAGGGAGTTCCAGAGTCTGGACGCAGCAGCTGAGAAGGACCCATCATGGGTTCCTACAAGACATACCTGTGAGGGTGGTGGAATGGAGAGAAGGAATTGGAATCACTTTGGGGGAGATACTGTAGTTCTTAAAAACCCTTAAGAACTACCCCCCCAAAGGAAGCAGGCAAGGCAACAGAGAACTGTTCTGCTTCAAACCAAGCAACAGTACATCAAGCCCACACCCAAATATATTTCCATAGCAGAATAAATACACATGGAATTGTCAAAAGAATTGTAAATAATGTATACTGTATATACTGTACTGTATATTTTAAAATTTAGCAAAAAGAAACAGCAAACCTCCAGCACACACACGCACACACACACACACACACACACACCACCACCACCACCACCACCACCACCACAACAACAACAACAACAACCAACAACCACAGAGCTTCATTCCCCCAAGTCAAGCAAGCAAGCAAGCAAAACAAATACAGTGGACCCTTGTATAACAAACAGCTTGTATAAAATAAAATTTGTACAACATAAAAAATTCCGGAGATAGGGGAAATTTGCTTAACATAATCGCCTATGGGGAAAATCCGTACAACATAAAAATGGGATTACTCCATTTTCAATGCATTCCTATGGGAATTTGTATAAAGGAAAATTTACTTAACATAATTTCATTTGGAACGAATTAATTCCTTTATACAAGGTACCACTGTAATGGCAAAAAATGCAATCATGCCCCACACCAATCAAGACTGTTCAGGTATGGGGAGATTTCCCCCCCTGCCTACAATTTGATGCTTGCTCTCCTCTCCTTTCCTCTGCCTCTGGTGTGCCAGCGCCAGGCTGTGCCAAAAAACAGCCAAAGAGAGAAAAGGGGAGGAGAAAGAGCAGCAGAAATAACCAGCCAGGAAAAGATTTCAGGCAATGGGTGTGCAAAAAGTGTAAGAAAGGTTTCATGCAAGAAAGAAACATGAGAGCAAGGGAAACCCCTTTGCTTCCCTCTTTTGCTAATATGAATTATTCATGTTTTAGGGGCTGCCTGTAGGGTCTTGAGAAAAAAGGAAGACATTTTAACATTTTTCCCTTTTAGAAGACCTCAGAAGCAGAAAACCATTTGCAGTGGACATCATTCAAGCCCAATAGAGGGTGGGCTAAGGTAATCAAGGAAGGGACTTTGACCTTCCTGTTGCTACATTATAATGAAATAATTGGCACCCCCCCACACACACACAGAGCCGTGACTGCCTCCCTAAGGATTGGCTGGTGGGCTTATCTAGTGCCCATCAGGAAATCCTTTCTTCTCACAGATTCAGAGCCTGGGGGAGGGGATCTCTTGCACCTGGAAAAGTCTACCTCCTCCTTTTGTCTCACTCCTAATCCTTCCCCCCCTCTCCCCTCCTCCCGCCAGGGAACCAGGCATGACAACAATAGACTTACAATAAAGTTGTTTGCATTTGTTTCACAAACATTGGACTTGCATCCAGATCTTCCTTGGGGACTGTTGAGAGTTTTTGTGTACCCGAGAGCTCACACTATTGGTTAAATTCTGTTTACCTGGAATTATGCCATTTGTCAGTTTGTATTTTTAAAAGTTCACACCATTGGCTAATTTTGTTTTACCTAGAATCCATCCCCTTCATCAATTTGTATTCTGGAAGATTCGCCTGATGAGTTCATTTTGGTTCATTTTGTATTCCTCTGTTTCCTGTAAAGCACACCTGACCTTGTTCTTGGGGGCAGTTCTCTGTCTTTCACCTCTCAAAGGCAGGATCTGTAGTTCCTTTTTTGGCCAATAAACAAACCATTTATTTGAACTATCTCTCGTCAGATCTTTATTTAGAACTTAGATCGGGTGTTTGTCCAGAGACTAAATCTGTGACCAGATAACTGGGTTTTCCCTGACCCAGCATGCCTTTGGGAATTCATGACGAAACACAAAAATGAAGAAAAGAGCTCCTTATGTGTCTTTTTCCACCCCACCCCCTGCCCGGGTTATTACAAAAGTCCCATCCCTACTTGCCTGTTGCTGGTGACTCCTTCTGCATCTCAGAAATTGTCAGGATAAGGCTGCATGGTCCTGAAAACAATGCAGATACAGGAACAGGTGATACCTTTATTGGGCCATTAAGAAAATAAAACAAAAAAGAGAAAGTAAAGCAAACTTTCAGTGATAATTAATCTTCTTTGGGCTGTGCACCGAGATCACATGGGCAGCTCCAAAACTGTACATGCTTTTCTTAAAGTCCCAAGGTCTCATGACCAGGTTCTGCATCATTAGGTCCAACTTTTAGGTACGAGGGAGAAAAAGGCCTGTGGACACACGGGCTGAACTGACTCCTAGATATGTGGCCTGCGGAGTGAACTCCTGGCCGGTGGAATAGCCTGCCTATGGAATGGGGTAGAGGAAATCTTTGGTTCGTTTCATGCACAGCACAATCGACTGTTTCCTGATGGCAAAACGGGCTGAAGATTCCCTCCAGCTGGGACTTCTGGAATGATGGAATAGGCAAAAAACAAACAAACAAAAAACCTCAGCACACCAGCAACGACAGAGCCCCGATTGCTGTGGCAACGAGGGTCTAGGCAATCTGGAAGACAATGGAACCGCGTGGGCAGGCGGCAAGGTGGAATACTTTGGGTGGCTCCAGGCCCAGTGTGTTCCCCTGACAGGATGCCATGTGCCACATCCTGAGCCGCAGGACAAAGGAATGGTTTGCTTTCTTAAAATTCAGAAAGGTGGTGAAAGGCTCTTTTGCTCCTACTTTGCTGTCTGCTGACACAGAACAGAGTTTTAGGGGTGAACCTAAAGAAGCCGGCCAGAAGGCTGGAAAAGTAGGGGCGTCAGTGGAGCAAAAAGATATTGTTGCCTGGGATGCCGAGTCACATCCGTTCCCGCTGACATCCAGGCTCACAGGCAGATGCCTCTCACTTTTTGTCATGTAATTTTTACTTTGGCAGATTGTGACTTCACAGGGGCCTTGGGGCCTTTGTTTGCTTTAATTCTGGGAGAAGCTTCAGCTTTTACAATTGGTTACATCACACACACACACACACACACATACAGAGAGAGAGAGAGAGAGAGAGAGAGAGAGAGAGGGATTTTACTACTTTATTTTAATTTTCTGGATCAGTTCTCCTGCACATTCTCCTGAGCCTTTGGGAACCTGTTTCTTGCCATAGGTAGTTCTGTGTCTTTCCTTCTCAGTCTTGGGGCCAAAGACGGCTGGACAGATGGGTGTTTTATGAAAGGGCTGGTGGAAGGTTAGGGGCCAATATAGAGTTCACAATGGCTCATTTTCCATAACTGTAATTTCATCTGACACTTTAATCCATGTTAGTCTATTTTGCACTTTTCATTTAACCCTTGCATTGTAGTGGAGAAGTAATGCATCAGCTTTACTTTGTATTCCTTCACCTTGTGCCTTTGGTTTCATGGATCCTATTCCCTGTTTTTCTGCTGTGATTTAAACAGAACTTCACGCTAATGGCACCTGTGAGCAGATCATCTCTGACTGCACCATTTTTCACCCACCGAGCCAGACAAAGGACCCTGTTTCCACTTTCCAGCCAACAGACACGTGGCTTTATCTGACCAGAGCATTTCTCTGGCCTGAAGCTGGGCAGGTGGCTGGTGAGGCTCCCAGAATGACTGGAGTGGCCAGAAGCCTCTGGTGGGTTTCTTTGTGGCCAGCCCTCCACCACACCCATGTGGGAATATGAGCGCCGGGGGGGGGGGAGAGAAGGGGGGGTAGTTTCTTGCCATCCTGGCAAGGCAGGCCCAGCATGGATAAAGCCGCAGAGGAGCTCCGTGGCTGGAACATCCCCAAGGCCTCTCTGGAGCAAACTCAGGGCTTTGAGGAGAAGAGGGGCTGGGCCACAGGGCTGGGGAGAAAGCAAAAGAATAAAATAATAAAAGGTGGCACCCTCTTTCATTCTGCTTCCTCTGGAAAGAGGCTCCAGGTGACAACTGGAGGGGAAGGGGACCCCCCCTTCTCCCCACCCTCCAGCTTTATCTGGGGCTGTCTTTGACCTGGTCGCCATTTCCCCCCATTCGCTGGGATCCCTGTCCCCTTTCTGCCCCCTGGTGTCCTGTACCCACCTGGTCCTCCTCTGGCCCTGAGGGACCCGTCACCTCCTGCTTCAGTCGGAAGGGCCTCGTTCCCATCTTAGCTCCCCTTGAGTGCCCTGGCATGGATGATGTGATCTGGACCTCTTGGCTTGTTGGCTCAGTGCTTATGGTCAGCGAGCACTGGGCAACCCCCCCCCCACACACACAAGCATTGACCTGTACCTGCTGTGCAGCCTCTCCACCTGGAAACATCAGCTTCGGGGCTGGCGTTGGTCCTTATGGCATCCATAAGGAAGAGAGACGAAAAGGAAACACATTTGCAGCTTCCAGGAAAAGGTTTTGCAGCAATGGAGGGTCCCAAAGCGTTCGGTGTCTTCGGTGGGGAGCAGTTCAAGCATCTTATATCATGGTTTGCATTTTTTTTTTCCCTAGGCTTCTATGCCAGATGGTAATGATTTGTATTCAACACCGGGCTCCAGCACGAGCAGGGAGATGATGTGGGAGGGATTGGTGTGTCTTTTCTAAATATCCCAGTAAGTGTTTTATGGTCCTGGGATTTCTCTGCTGCTCTAATAATAGGACCCAATGCCTCCGTATGGGTCGATGTTACCCTCTCTGCCAGGAGTCTTTCAGGTGGCGCTTTGGCTCTCCTTTGATTTCCTCCTTGAATATGAAACTTCACCAAGATCCTTTCATGCCACGTTGACAATGCTGTCCATCAGCCCAGTAGATGCATGAACAAAGTGGGTGGGTGGGTGGGGTTTCCCCTTGCACAACCCCCTTTCTCTGAGCAGCTTTGTCACTCTTTGAGTCTTGAGCCAAGGGCATCATGCCGTGCGCTTCTCCCTTGGTAACCAGGATGGAGTGTGCCGGTTGGGTCTCTAGAAACATGACTGGGGAAGTTGTGTTCTCTCTCTCTCTCTCTCTCTCTCTCTCTCTCCCCCCCCCCCGCCTGCTTGCTTCCACTTCAGTAGGACATCTCAGTGTCAGGCCTTTGAGTCGCTCCTCCTCTCGTGAGGATGCCATTGGAGCTGACTCGTGAGGACAGGGCGTGGCCCCGGGCATTCCCTTCCGCTGTGTTTCCATGAAACATCCCTGGTGCCCCTGAGATCCCCCGGCTGGAGGCACTTCATGCGGCACGCTCTCCCATGCATTGTGACACTTTGGGCATCACAGAGGCTTGTCATCCGCTCTCCGATGCTGATTGGTTCAAGCAAGGTCAACTCTAGCAGACTCCTTTCCTCCGGCGAGGACAGACAGGAACTGGTTAACGTTCCTCTGCTTTGGTGCCTCTTTGCCTCTGCATAAAATCCCTACAATGTGTGTGTGTGGGGGGGGGCAGCCACTGGGCTTCAGGACTGGGGGTGGGGTGGGGAAACTGTCATGGCCCAGTTTCTCTGTGCAGATGGATCTGTAATCCCACTTCTGGAGGCCTTCCAGAAGAGGGGCCTCTCTGGGCCTCTGCGTGGACACAGGTTGTGGCAGGAGCCACCAGTGGACTCATAAGGGGCACTGTGGACACCCCTGTGTGTGTCCACCCGGGCAATGCGTGTGGAAATCCAAGCACCAGCCTTTCTGGCCTCTGGTCCAGAGAGCACACAGCCCTCACCTGCTGAGTCGGAGGGGAGAGTGTTGAAATCACAGTAAGCTAGCCCTACTGTATGCTGCTGGATTCTTTAAGACCCAATGAAAGAAATCCAACACAGAGAGATCCAGAGGAAGTTACCAGTTTATTAGGCCTAATAAAAGATGGTCAGGCCAACTAACCTACAGCAAGGCAGTGCAGGATGGCCGGCCCAGAAAACACAGTGATTACAACTTTTATTCCTTCCCCCTCCCTCCCTCCCACAGGGTGCATGCCTCCCCAGGGTGGGCGAGGGGTGGTCTTCAGAAGTGTCCAATGGGTGCAGCCCAGGGGTCTGCCCAGGGGAGGTCCTGGGAGATCCTGGGTGTTCCTAATGCCCTGGAACCAGAAACCTGTCCAGGTGTGGTTGAGCCAAATCTGTCCTTTAATGGGCCATCATGGAGGTGATAATAGAAAGGAAGCTGGACATTGTTCAGGAGTCCGTCTAATCTTTGGGTAATCAGCAGATCAATGGGGGAGCCGGAAAGTCAATAGAGGGAGTCCCAGAGTTGTCAGACACAGTTCCCGGAGGATGTGGAAGTGGGACAATAGAAAGCCTCCAGGCAGAAGATAATCCTGGAGTACGTGCTGAGTCCCAGGTCGATGGATGGAGTCTGTTCCAGAAGATGCAGCTTTCTTGCAGAGTCTCCATGTTGCCTTGCCATGCCCCTGCCTAAGATGGTGTGGGTCCAGGAGAATGCAGGACAGTATAGGAACACATTTAAGCAGACCCAGGGAAAGTGGGTTGGGGAGAGAGAAAGAATGATAGAGAGAAGGAGGAATAGAGCACTGGAAGGGAAGGGGGCTGGCTATGGCTAAAAGCCAGGGTCCATGTAGATAGAGGGGCGATGGAGGTAGCTTTATGTGTAAAGGGGTATCCCTGGGGTTTGGAGACGGCTATCCATGACCGTCACCCCATAAGCCATGACCACAGTGGAAATAAACTGTCAATTCAGGGAGATTCAACCTGGGTTGCGTGTCTGGCTGCTTTGAATGTTCGAAGAATAGAATTCAATCTGGCCAAGGAAGGGTTAACCAAACTTACCAGTTAGGGGCCTTGGCCATGTCTCGGTGGAAACCTCTGGAAAAGAAGAAATGAGTTTACAAAAGTTTCCACAAAGGGGCATGGCCCTATTCGTTCAATTCCGAAATGCGGAGTGGTCTACCGTCATAAGTTAACACTACCGACAAAAGGCACAATTCTCCTGGAACTGAGGCATGGCAGGGAAAGGGAGATTCGACCGGTGTTGGCTTTGTGATTCACGCCGGGTCTATGGAGCTGTGAGGCGGCTGCGGAGAGGCAAATCTATATCGTATGTGTTGCTGGACCTCAGCCGCCTCTCTGGAAGTCTGGATCGGCTGGGAGTTTTGAGTTCCCGCGGTCCAGGGACTATGGAGCAAATTCGTTGTAGTGGTCTACCAGCCTCATTTAAATTGCATTCATAACTGACACAAGAGAGTGGGACATTTAAACTGTAAAACTTTGATTAAAATGAAAATGCTTGTAGAAGGAATGAACATGAAAGAGTGTAAAGCATATGTACCTTATGAGGTGTGTCAAACTGCAAAAGCTAAAGCAAAACCAATACCTAAGGCAAATGATAGGATTTCAAATTCACCTTTTCAGGTAGTGTTTGCAGATATAGCAGGGCCATTCAAACAACCTCATGGTTTAGCTAAATATTTTCTGCTTGTTGTAGATGACTATAGCAGATACAGTTTTCTGTTTCCAATGAAGAGAAAGTCTGAAGTGTTTGCCATATTTTCCTCTTGGGTACAGTTTATAGAGAGGAAATTTCCAGAAAAAGTCTCAGAAATAAGGACAGATAATGCAAAAGAGTTTACTTCTGAACAGTTTGAGAACTGGTTAAAGAAAAGAGGAATATTTCACAAAAGGTCATGTGTTTATTCATCTTGGCAGTGTGGTGTCGTAGAAAGACATATACAGACAGTAAATAACATGAAAAACTGCATGCTTCAGGATGCCAAATTACCTCAGACACTTTGGGCAGAAGCTGCATTGACAAGTGTATATATTTTGAACAGGACATTGCATAGCACAACAGGTGAAATACCATTTACACTGTTATATGGCAGAAAACCAAACCTAACACATATAAGAAGATTTGGTGCCTCTGCATTTGTAAGAATTTCCAAAGAAAGGAGAAGGAAAGGACAACCTAAGGCCAAAAAGTGCAGATTTTTGGGCTATGACTCAAGTTCAAGAGCTTGGAGGTTTGCAGATAAAGACAAAAATGTTATAATATCTAGAGATGCCACATTCATAGATGAACCAAGATAAATAGAGCTAGATAGAGAGCTAAATGACCAGGTGGAGCAGTCAGAAGAGCAAGACAGCTTTAAGGAAAGTGCTTCTGACAGTGAGTATGAGTCAGACTCTGAATTAGTCCATGCAGGTGCTATAAAGCAGGAAGAGTCAAGTAGTGAGGAGTTGGAAGAATTACCTCGCAGGTCTCATACAGAAAGAAGAAAACCAGATAGATATCAACCTGTAAATATTTGCTTAGTAAAGCAGGAACCCTCATGTTAGATGAGGACATACTAACTTTGAAAGAAAATGAAAAGAAAGAGTGGCTAGATGCAATGCAGTCAGAGTTAAAATCTATGAAACAGCTAAAGGTATATAAGAAAGTTCAACTAGAACCAGGTCAGAAAACAATAGGTTGCAGATGGATATTCAAGAAAAAACCACTGCCAGATGGTAACTATAAATGCCAGGCTCATTTGGTTGCAAAAGGGTATTTACAGCAGAAAAATATAAACTAAGATGAAACTTTTTCTCCCACTATCCATGCTGATAGCATTAGAATTTGCCTTGCAGTTGCAGCTCAGAGAAAATATCTGGTAACTCACTATGATATAAAAACTGCCTACTTAAATTCAGAGTTGTCTGAGACCATTTACACGGATATTCCACCTGGAGTTAAAAGTAAAAATAGAAATACAGTGTGGAAATTACAAAAATCCTTGTACGGCTTGCACCAATCGGGTAGGAATTGGAATCTTTGCCTTGATTCAGCATTAAAGGGAATCGATTTTAAAAGGACAAAGGCAGATCCATGTGTATACAAGAAATAATGAAATATTAATGATTTTTGTGGATGACTTGGCATTTATTGGGCCTGATCAAAAGGCAGCAGATAAGTTTGAAAAGGAAATAGCCAACAAGTTTGAAATTAAAAGCCTAAGAAGAATTAAAACATATGTAGGCATTAACATAGAGCATTTACCAGGAGGGGGATTTGCATTACATCAGAATAACAAAATAGCTACATTGTTAACATCCCAAAACATGAGTGAGTGTAACTCTGTGAAATCTCCAATGGTACAAGGTTATTTTGTAAAAGAAGAAGAAAGTGTTCCTTTTGACACAGAGAGGTATCAGTCTGTAGTAGGATCACTACAATACATACTGTAGCTCTATCTACTAGACCTGACATAATGTTTGCAGTTAACATGGTGAGCAGGTATTGCTCTAAACCAAATAAAATGCATTGGAATGCAGTGAAACATATTTTGAGATACTTAAAAGGCACAATAAACTATGCACTGTTGATAACACCCTCAAACAAAGAACAGTTAAGGTTCTACGTTGACAGTGACTTTGCAGGTTCTGTTGAGGACAGGAAATCAGGGTATGTTGCTGTGTATGCAAATACTGTAATATCATGGAAGACAAAGAAACAGAATTGTGTGTGTCTTAGCATGTCCGAATCAGAATTTGTCTCTCTAGCAGAGGTTTGTAGTAATCTGCTGTACTGTACAACATTGTTAAAAGAGTTAAATGTAAAACTTGATGAGCCTGTAAAGATTATGGAAGATAATACTGCTTGCATTCAAATAGCAAATTCAGAAAAGGTAAAAGGAAGGTCTAAACATTTAGGCATAAGATATTCCTATGTTAGAGAGGCTATCAAGAACAAACAGATAGAAGATGTGTTACTGTCCATCTACAGAGAACCTTGCAGATGTGTTCACAAAACCACTTACATTTCAGAAGCATAGGGAAGCAGCAGAAGCATTGGGAATGAAATGCATGAATAATGTGTAATGTGTTAATTGTTAGTTAAGGGGGGGACTGTTAGGGATTTACAGTAAAAGTAACTAACAATTGTGTTGCTGATGAGTGGTAACTCTGGTCATGCAAGTCAGGGAACAGCTGACTACAATATGTAATTAACAGTGTATAAGGTAAAGAGCAAGTGTGGGTAACACTTGATCACTTGATCACTTGATCCTGATGATGATCCTGGCTGCTTTGTGTTGCTGCTGTGTCTGTTTCTGCAGAAGAAGGAATGCTGTTAAGCTGTATTGTGAGATGTTACTTTGCCAAGTTATTTTGTTTTGTAAATACAAGTCTTCAAACTACTCTTTCTTGAATAAACTCTGCTAAAAACCATAACATCTTTCCCTTCGACAACCCCTTGGTTCCCCACCCCCACCCCCGTGGCCCAGGGCAGCCCCTTCCCCTTCCCTTCCTCTACAGAAAGAGGCTCAAGAGGGCCGGGGGCAAGGGCCTGGTGGTCTCGTCTCCAATCTGCTTCCTCCAGGGATCCCGTCCTTGCCATCACAGTTCCGACGAGAGGGACCAGGACGAGGCCCTCGTGTCTTTGACTAGTGCCACGCAGCTGGACGTCTCCTGGGATGCCGCTTGCCTGTCAAGGCACACCCATCTATTTGCCAGCGATCCTTTTCCTTGCCTGCTAGAACTGCCCCACCAGCCCAGGACTGTCCTGGCCCCGGAGGAGGGGATGATGGCTAGGATCAACGGTTCCTCCTGGCTTCCATCCCCAAAAGAAATCCTTCCGCCTAAAATGAAGGTAGCCTCTGAGCACAGAGGCCTTCCGGGTGGCTCTTAGAGTGGAAGAGCATACCCACGAAAGGGTCCTGCTTCTTGCATGCCTGGGAGGGAAGTGCTCTTGGCCTGAGGTCAGGCCCCCACCTTCTGGTCAGCACTGTTTTGTCCCCACGGAGTGGAGGGTCTCAGAGAACTAGAGGGTCCTCCTTGGCCCACTTTCATCACAGGCTTTTCCACAGTGAAAGCAGGGTTTCTGCGCGTTCCTTCCTTCCCCCTCACCACCGGCGGAACCCCAGGCCGTCGTCAGCTGAAGACGGGTTGATGGAACAGAAAACGTACGGCCTAGAGAAGAGAAGAGGGAGAGCTGGCGGGACCATCCTCGTCAAACATTTAACGGGTTGACATGTGGAAGAGAGAGAGAGAGACGGCCTGCCTTGTCCAGCTCCAGAGGATAAGGCTCAAAATACTGGATGCAAATTACAAGTGACGTGACTTCCATTAAGCGCAAACAGTCATGTCCTGGCGGAGAGAGCTGATGGAACACACTGCCTCAGGCGGAGGTGGACGCTCCCTTTCAGCAGAGCTTGGATGGCCGCCTGTCAGGGCTTCGTTAAGGTGTGGACTTCCTGCTTCCACAAGGAGGAGGTGGGCTCCACTCCCTTTGGGATCCCTCCCTGCCGCAGAACTCTCAGGTGCAAGGCGTCCTGATGGGGGAACGGAGAGAAGCCTTCGGACCCAGGCTGAAAAATGTCCCTCCTTGCCTGGAATCCTTGGCTGCTTTCAAAGCCCAAGGAAGTCCCAGAAAGGGTTGGAGTTGGCCAAGAAAGGTCACATCTACACAAGGCGCTTGAGAGAGAAGTTGGGGGAAGGGGCGCAGTGAGAGGAGGGACAATGTTGGCCCTGATAAGTCTGAAATTTCAGGTATTTTCTAAATGGGTTAACCATCAGAACATTATTTTGATTCACAGTGTATTAAATGTACAAAGGCATTAGCTTGCTGACAACTTCTGCATTCTCTAAGGGCGCTTTTACACGACCCCTAAGATCCGCTGGTCACTTTAATTCGGACCAGAGATCTTAGGGGTTTGTTGCTCTTCGTGCGTTCCCATCCCCTCCGCACGTCCTGGCTGCTGGCTGCATGAGGGGAGGGAGAAAAAAAAGGGACAAAACGATAAAGACTTACCTCCCCGGTGCCGGTGGAAGCTGCTGGGAGCCCCGTGACTTCCTGGTTCCTTCTCTTAAAGGGGCAGGAGGCAAAAAAACAACAAAAAGAAGCGAGGAGAGCCCGATACATCCGCATTAAGATTTTTCACCCTTGGAGAGCAGGTACAAGAAAAGTGCGCTGGGACGCGCTTAGGTGGGCGTGGCCGCACTTAATTTTCAGTAAACTCCGGAGCTGGTGGGTAAACAATTTTAAGCTCCGGAGCTGGGAGCCATTTGCGGTGGAGTTTAGGGGTCGTGTAAAAAGGCCCTAAGACGCACAAGGGTGTTAGATTTGAAAGGAAGGTTTTGAAATATCTTCTAGGATGTAAAACCACAACATTGTGAAGTTATAGAAATGTTAGTGCTAATGTGAAATGCTTATGTGACAAGATGTTGAATAGGCAAAGAAGTGTCACTTTAGAAGTATAACTCTGGACATGCACAGAGAAACACCAGATCATATCAGGTAAAGAAAAAGGAAGTGTCATATTATTGAGCAGTGGACTTTTTTTAGATACATAAAATGGATAGATACATTTTTTAGATACATAAAACTCCTTATTATTTAAGGAGTGGACAAGGACAAGCTGTGTACTTGACAAAAAGAGGAAATCCACTGAGAAGCTCTGGAAGATTCTGGGAATTGTCCTTGAATTGTATTTAAGGAACCATTATTAGTGTATCTGCAAGGTGCTTTGAGCTAGTTCCCTTAAAAGCGGAACGTCTATGGAAGATTCTGGACTCTGGCAAAAAAAGGTATTTAAAGAAGAAACATGCTCCATTTGGGCATCTTGGATCTTTGCAATCACTATTAGCATTGCTGGATCGGAGACCCCAGATGGATGGTACCACCACCTGGCTTCCTGTCTCTGTGTTATGTGTGGTGTCAATTTTCTATGTTACGCAATAAAGCTGGCTTATAACTTTGCAACTCTGGTGTCTCAGTGCAAATCTATTCCACCCAAAAACTCCAGTTTATCAGCCCTTACTCCCTCCTGTCAGGGCAGAGAGCGGTTCACTGTGAGAGAGGCCATTAATGGATGAGAAGACCTCTCTAAACCGGCACAGAAGGGAACCAGTGTAATACAAGCCCAGTCACTTTATTTATTTATTTATTTTAGAGCAGGCCTGCCCAAACTCTGGCCCGGGGGCCAAATCCAGCCCATCAGGCCATTCTGAGTGGCCCGCGGCTGGCTGGCCCGCCCCTCCTTCCCCATCCTTCACCCACACATTCCCCTGCAGTGGCCACGGCTCCCTCTGCTTACTTTGGTCCCCACCTTCCTTCTTTCCTCCCTTCCTTGTTCCCCACCTTCCTTCCTTCCTCTCTTGGTTTCCACCTTCCTCGCTCCCTCCCTTGGTTCCCGCCTTCCTTCCTGCGGGTGGGGTTGCAAGGGGTCAGTGGGTGGGCTTGCAGTGGGGTGGCAGGGTCAGGGAGCAACCAGCCCCTGACACATTTTCAGTCACCAAATCTGGCCCTCCTTACAAAAAGCTTGGGCACCCCTGTTTTAGAGTATTGATACCCCACCTTTCTCCTTGGAAAAGGACCCAAGGCGGCTTACAGTAATGAGGGATAATATATAGTCTAGTACAATTAAGATATGTTCAAGTATTTGAGAACAAGGAATTCAGGGACATCTTACACTTACAGCATTAATAGACAACATTACATTAAAGCTACAGGGTCATAAGTAGTTATAAACACAAAGTCTATGTGAACCCATAGATTCATATAAAGACATGTAACAGGTAGTCCCTCATTCAGGGAAAGCTTGTTTGAAGAGAAAGGTCTTCTTTGCCTGTTTCCGGAAGGACAACAGAGATGAGGCAGTCGTGGCTTCTAGTGGGAGGGAGTTCCAGAGTCTGGGTGCAGCAGTCAAGAGGGCCCTTTCATTGCCTCTGACGCTAGCCATGGGGTTTAATTGTGCGTGCTGCCCTCCCAAGGGCTTGGATGACCTCAAATCTCCATGCATGAAATGAAAATTTCTCTCTTCCGTCTACCAGTCAGGCTTTGAAATCCACACGGGACCACCTGGTGGTTCCCCTCTGCAGATGGGGAGGCGGGCCTGGCCCTAGGGGCTTCATGGTTGTCATCTTTCCCCTCGGATGCTTCCCCATCCGCAGCTGTGTGGGTCAAGGAGAGTGGGAGGAGGCCAGCCATTGGTTGTGGGGGAAGGGGGGGTGGTGCCCAGCTCGGAGGTGACAACTAGCCCTCCTGCCCGGCCTCCTCTTCACCCTCCAGGCCTGATGTCAGGAGGGGAAAATGTAGTCCCACCCTGCTGGCACTGGCAAAAGAATGAGCCTGCCAAGACGGCCTGCCACTGTGCAGAAAGAGGGCTGAGTGCCGCCCACCTGGTGCCCAGGGGAGGTTTTGTTAACATTATTGATATTGATCTGCAGGAAGAGGCTCAGATTAAATAGCTTTTTAAAAAGCTCAGGCTGAGGTTTGAAAACATCAGGTCAGACCGCCTCCCCTCAGCCTCCCCGTGCTGTTTACTTGGGATTTCCTTAGGCAGCACCCAGGTGGGTGCAATGGCCCACTTT
>JAHTLZ010000205.1:153687-165234 GCA_023846285.1 Phrynocephalus versicolor | reverse complement strand
AAGAAGAAGAAGAAGAAGAAGAAGAAGAAGAAGAAGAAGAAGAAGAAGAAGAAGAAGAAGAAGAAGAAGAAGAAGAAGAAGAAGAAGAAGAAGAAGAAGAAGAAGAAGAAGAAGAAGAAGAAGAAGAAGAAGAAGAAGAAGAAGAAGAAGAAACAGGACTCCTTTTTAAGCATAACCTCTTTGTGCCTCTCTAATCAACCCCCCCTGCCCCCCCACAACAAACCCCACAAAACTCAAAGGCTAAAACAGAGCTCATTCTGTGCCAAATCTGAAGATAGCTGGGTAAGAAATGTTTTCAATATCTGTCTCTGTATTTAAAATAAAAGCACACAAACCTTCACCCTGCTGGCGCTCCATTCACGCAGAAAGCCTGGAGGACGTCTACGCAGAAGAGATGAAACCCATTTGGCAGAGGAACAAAAGTGGCTCCTTAGTTTCTTTAAGACCGGCTCTGGTGATTCCAAAGATGTGAAGAAAGGAAACCGGGTAAAACAGCCCAGAGCCAAACTCACCACCCGCCGGTGTCAGCTTTATCAGGTCCTGGCAAGAAGGAATTCTCTTAGCCGTCTACTGGAAGGAATAACTTGAGACGTTGGAAGAAGGGCACAGCACCAATCCAGCACCTTGGCTGACCTCTCGGCTGCCTGGGAGAGGGCTCCCTTCGGCAGCTACTGCCAAACCTGTAAAATTTAACCAAGGATTAAATGCTAACAAAGGAAGCGCTTTGGGGAAATCCCCCTTTTTTCTTCTTCATCAAAGCTTTATTCACGCTGGGGAGGGCTTTGCACTCACTGCTTGGTCGGACAGATTTCAGATAGTTGAATATCTAGCAGAGTAGAGTCATTTCAGATGGCTAAGTGTCTTCTAGCAGACACATGAGAAGAACTTGGTGCATATTAGGATGGAAATCAGTTTAAATTCAACTTTCCATCTGAGAAATAAGCAGGCATTTCAGATTATTCCAGGTTTCCCAGAAAGGTACACTGGGAAATCATTTTCTGCAGCATTGCGAGTTTCACAGCCGAGGAGGAAGGCTGCCTGAATACAAAGCCCAAGGTTTCTAGGAAGACCATGGGTCTTGAGAGCTGTTGGTAGCTTGCTTGGGCATATACGGCCACGTAGAGTCAGATCTGGATCCTTCGCCCGTTGCTGCTACTCCACCTGTGAACACCTCCCTCAGGCCATGCCACGCAAGGAGAGGTAGCCTGGAATAAAAGCTGCAGAATCCTTACGGGATGCCTGAAGCCAACCCCTGTGGATCGAACCAATTACCAGGCACGGGCATGGCAGAGGGTGAGTGACCTACCGAGAGAAGTCACCACTAATAGGGAAGGCCCCAAGGACTCTACAGCAAATGCACCTCCTTCACTCTTCCACTGTCATCCTGCTCCTTCCCAGATCAAAACTGAGAGCAAGAGATTTTTAACAGCTATGGATCTGGAAGGAACAGCAGAGAAGGCCAGGACTGCCCATGCCTACAGAAGCAGGGGTTTTGCACTGACCCACAGCCTTTCAGGAGGCTGGGACAAGGGGTGGTGGTGGTGGTGGATGTGGTTTTTGTGGCCTTTGAAATGGAGGCCTGTTAGCTTGTGCTGAGATGGGTCTGCCAGAGGAGGAGGGAGAGAAGGAGAAATTGCCTATTAGTGGGAAGGCGTGGCATGGGCTTGAGAAGGCATTTGCACGGTCAGAGAACTCTCTCTCTCTCTCTCTCTTGGTACCAAGCAGATGAGTGAGAAGGGGTGGCAGGTGAGAAGGAGGGAGGGGGAAAGGATAGGAAGCAACTTTAGCCAACATTCCTCTCCTGGTAGTTTCGGGGTAACACAGAATGTGATTAGTGGAATGCACTTGGGAAGCTTGGAAAGGCTTATGGATGGGCATAAAACCGGTACCAAAGAAGGTCCTTGCCCTGTGCCCCTGTTGGATCTGCAACTCAAGGAACTTAAAGATGAAATTGCTGATGTCCTAGCCAAAATATAGAAACTTTCCTTCAAATCAGGCATTGTGCCTGATGACTGGAAGGTAATGAATGTAACACCAATCTTCAAAAAAGGATCCAGACGTGATCCAGGAAATTACCGACCTGTTAGTTTGACATGTGTCCCAGGTAAAGTGATGGAAAAAATCTTAAAAGATAAAATAGTGATGGAAATCATCTTAAAAGATAAAATAGAAGAGAAGGCGCTGCTAAAGGAGAGCCAACATGGCTTTTGCAACGGCAAATTGTGTCTCACTAATCTGTTGGAATTCTTTGAGAGTGTCAACAAGCATGTGGATAAGGAAGATCCAGTTGACATTGTTTATCTGGACTTTCAGAAGGCTTTTTACAAGGTCCCGCATCAAAAGCTCTTGAATAAACTTGCCACTCCAGTCATGGAATAAAGGGACAGGTCTTGTCCTGGATCAGCAACTGGCTAAGGGACAGGAAACAGAGGGCAGCACTAAATGGACACTTCTCCAAGTGGAGGGAGGTAAAGAGGGGGGTCCTCCAAGGTTCAGTACTGGGACCCCTGCTTTTCAACCTCTTCATAAATGGACTAAATAGCAGGACTAAATAGCAAGGAAGCCAAATTTGCCAACAACACTAAATTATACAGGGTAGTAAAAACTGAGAGAGATTGTGAGGAACTCCAGAGGGATCTCTTGACACTGGGGGAAGTGGGCAAACCAGTGGCAAAGGAGTTTCAACATTAGTAAGGGCAGAGTGATGCACATTGGGGCAAATAACCCCAAGTACATTTATAAACTGATGGGGTCTTAACTCTCTGCAACAAACCAGGAAAGGGACCTTGGTGTCCTGGTGGACACCTCAAGGAAGGTGTCAACCCAGTGTGCTGCAGCAATGAAAAAAACAAACTCAGTGCTAGGGATCATGAGGAAGGGTATAAAAAATAAGCCAGCAAGTGTCATTTTGCCTCTTTATAAATCTGTGGTGAGGCCCCATCTGGAGTACTGTGTTTACCTTCCTTACCATCTGAGGCTGGGCCTCTTCACTCTTGAACAATAACGCCTAAGAAGTGACCTGATTTAAGTTTATAAAATCATACATGGTGTGGACAAAGTAGATAAGGAAAAAACTGTTTTCCCTATTGCACAACACTAGAACTAGGGGGGCACTCCATGAACCTTTTGGGTGTTCGATCTCAAATAAGAGAAAGTTCTTTTTCATCCAGAGGATCACTGGTCTGTGGAACTCCTCGCCAGAAGAAGTGGTGATAGCTGTCAGCCTTGACAGCTTTAAGAAAGGATTGGACATGTTATGAAGAACAAGGGTATCCATGGCTATCATGATGGATGCCTAAGGACAACCTCCGGGTTGGAGAGGCAGGATAGCTCTCAATGCCATTTGCAGGGAATCCTAAGCAGGTGAAGACATCTGCTTGGGAATACCCTGAAGCAAATAGTGAGCCACTGTGAGAGAGAGAATGCTGGACTGGATGGGCTGTGGCATGTTCCAGCAAGGCAGTTCTTATGTTCTTATGTTTTGTGAGTATTTTTAATATTCCTATCTGCCAATGTTGGTGTGCAAGTTTAAAGTGTTCAGCTGCGTGAATTCTGGTAACTCCCTGGAGCACTGGGGAGTCAGGGTGGGTCAGGAGTGTTGGGGGCGGGGGAGGGGACAGGAAGACTTCCCCCAGCCATCAGCACATTCGCATCCCTGGTGCCTACCCCCACCAGGAAAGTCTGGGTAGTGTGGCTGAGTGTTTTGTGATGGCCTCTCTGTCCCAGCATCATAATGACACAGTCCTTAGTGAGTGTAGAGAAAAGCAGGCAATTTAACGCCAGCACCAATGTACTTGAGGCCCTTCAATGTATCCCATGTAAAAAATTGATATTGTTTGCCCCAAATGCCCTTTCTGGCATTTATCTAACACCTACAATGCACAATTTTATATTGCCTTCTATCAGTGACAGCCTGGTGCTTCTCACATGAATGAAGAAGACCACCACGGTGTCCAAGGCAGCGTCATGCCAGAGCTCTGATGGAACTTGAATCAGATTAAGTGTTTTCCTCCATGAGTTGGTGAATAGCCACCTGCTTAGAGAGGCAGTGGCA
This sequence comes from Phrynocephalus versicolor, assembly GCA_023846285.1. NCBI lineage: Eukaryota > Metazoa > Chordata > Lepidosauria > Squamata > Agamidae > Phrynocephalus > Phrynocephalus versicolor. The sequence goes on along the minus strand of JAHTLZ010000205.1, from coordinate 161,180 downwards.
TGCTAAGTCTGTTGCAGCAAAGACGACACAGAATCTTCGGCATCGTATTGATCAACAGATATATCCTGTTAAATGCCACGTGGCCTCCTGGGAATCCATCCTCTGCACAGGGGTTGGCTAGTTGTGCTCAGTCGGCCAAACCCAAAACACGAAGGAGTTTCATTTTATGTTTTCATGCTTTTTTCAGGTTTGCCTGAAGGCAAAGGAGGCATCTTCTGGAGTTTCCCTGTGCTTAATGCCTTCTTGTGCACCACAGCAAGCACAAGAGGGGATCCGTTTTAGGGCCAGGGACTAGGTCCCTGGGCAGGGTGTCTCAGGAACACACATGCAACACCCCTGCTCGCGACTTCCATTGTGACCTAAACAAAAATGGTCACAATGGGCACATGGAAGAGAAAAATCTCCTCAGGAGGGGGGTGCGTGTGTGCATGCCTCAACCTTGTGGACTGGTATGTAAGAGGCAGCAGAGCAGTCCCAGGGGGTTGGGGGACCCCCTGCTGTTGTAGACCCTCTGGACTGCTGGCATCGGTGCCATCAGCATTCAGGCTGTGCTTCGCTAATGCAAAGCTTGGCCTCCTCCTCCTCCTCCTCCTCTCTGGTGGCCTCAGAGACACGATATTTCACCGCCAGGCTGGGCCCTTTCCTGGCCTGTTGAACTTTGAATGCAAAGGCAACTTATTCCACACTCATACGCCCGAGGGGTGTTGTTGTTGTTGTTTTCTTTCTGAACGGCTGGATCAGCTCCCACACCGGTCACAACAAATGCCATGACTCTGTGAGGCACAAGCATTCAGGGTGTAAGGCAGTTCCCCCACCCCTGCACCTGGAGGGGGGGCTGGAGCAAATGCCGGGCTCCCCTCTGTCCCGGATTCATGCTGCTAGGGTGTCTGGGGCTGCACAGCAGGACTCAGAGGTTGCTCACTTTTTCTTAACAGCACGTGAGCCCCACGGCTGTGCTGCAATGCGTGTGCGTGCGTGTGAAGGGGTGGGGATGGGGGAGGGAGGTGGTCTGGGGTGGGAGTAGGTGTTAGTAGAATCTCACCTCCCTGCCAGAGGTGGCCGGGTGGGTTCAGCTTCCGACAGCTGTCTTTGCCCTCCCTATCAACAGAAAGAGCTCCCTGGATCCAGGGCATCCTGGCCAGGAAGATCCTGCAGGGTAGGGGTGGGGGTGGGGAGGTGGGGGTGGGTGGGAGTGGGAGTGGGAGAGAGCCAGCCAACCAGCCATGTGCTTCCCATGCCTCCGGGCTAGGGTTGGCTGCCAGTTGCCTTCTAGAACAGAATCTGTCCAGCTCCCACTGCGACAAAATGCACAGGAAAATATTTCCAACTTATGGTTGTCATCACAACCACGGATGCCAGCACTCCCCCCCCCGCCCGCCCGCAAACCACCAGATGATCAAAAATTAAATCAGAACGAGAACATAAAAGAGCTTTCTGTGTAACATCTCTCCCAAGGCTAAGCAGACATTTAAACATGGAAACAATAGCCCGAGTGAAAGATGTTTCAACCCGGGGCCGTCAGCAGGACAAACCGTGCGGCCAAGAGCCCTTCCTGCCAGCCATGGGGGGAGGCCCGGGTGTGCCCTCTTCTTCTACAGCTTCCAAGCCGGAGGCCAAAGGGAGATCACCCAGGAAGGGCAGAGGGCTGGCCTTTGGCCACTCTGGCCCACCACCCCAGGAGAGCCCCCCCACCCGCAACTGCCTCTCACCCTTCTCAGAGAGAGAGAGAGAGAAGAGGAGATCGTCTGAACTGGCCTATCACAAGACCACAAGTTCTGCTCCTTGTTGCGCCAAAAACTCTGTTGCCCAATGCCCTGTTGGCTTGTTGCAGCAACTACTAGCCTTTGAGGTGGCAGTTTAGGACCACACACAGGCTGGGTCCAGCCACAGAGCTGGCAGGCCAGGGACACCAGAGGGCAAAAAAGAGGTGTGTCCTCGAGGAAGGGTCGGGCCCTTTGTCTCCACCCCACAAGTGCTTTAAACTCTATAAGCAGCCCCCACTTCCTTTGGTTTTAAAGGGTCCTCCTGGCCTTTACTGGACTCTTGTTCACACCTCAGGAGGATGCTGACACTGAGAAGGTCACCTGACCCTGGGACCAAGAAGACCCGCCCCCTCCCCACACCTTCTCCCACCCTGCCATGGAAGTACCTGGGAGGCCCCAGGAAGGCGGTCACGCAGAACTGCCCCGTGAGGCTGGTTTCACCAATCTTTTCCTGAACGTTTCTCCATGTGCTGGTGGCCTTTCCTTGTTTTGCCTTTTTCAAAACAGGAATCGGAGACCTCTTGGATTCCAGATGTGCCTGTCCCAAGGGCAGCGTCCTCCCCAGCCCCCCAGGGCACCCAAATACTCTGCTCCATTCTGCTAATTCTGCTACTATATGTCTGAAGAAGTGGACATGTCCACAAAAGCTTACATTAAAATATAATGTCTTGGTGGACCACAAACTGGATATGAGTCAGCAGTGTGATGCGGTGGCTAGGAAAGCCAATGCGATTCTTGGTTGCATCAGCAGAAGCATAGTGTCTAGATCAGGGGTGCCCAAACTTTTTGTAAGGATTTGGTGGCTGAGAATGTGTCAGGGGCCGGTTGCCCCCCAACCCTGCCACCCCACTGCAAGCCCCACCCACTGACCCCTTGCAACCCCACCCGCAGGAAGGAAGGTGGGGACCAAGGGAGGGAGGGAGGAAGGTGGAAACCAAGAGAGGAAGGAAGGAAGGTGGGGACCAAGGGAGGGAGGGAGGAAGGAAGGGGGGATCAAGGGAGGGAGGAAAGAAGGAAGGTGGGGACCAAAGGAAGCACAGGGAGCTGTGGCCACAGGTCACCCCTTAGAAGAGGTGATCTGTGCGACCTTGCCCCCCCCCCAAGCTCCCCAGCGGTGGATACGCCCACCAGCACACCCCAAAGCTCCTTGGCGGTGGCAGAGGCCCACTGGCCTGCCCACCCCACACATTCCGCTGCGGTGCTGGTGGCGGCAGACCGCCCATCCGCCCCGGTGCCAAACCTTCCCAGCGGTGCCGGTGGCACAGCCCACCCAATCACTGCCCCGCGCATGCACCCAACATCACAATGTTCCCGGCTGTGCTGGTGGTGGCAGCCCGCCTGTGCTCCGCCCTGCGCTTCACAAGGTTCCCAACGGTGCCGGTGGTGGCGGCCCGCCTGCACGCCACTCTGCGTGCACACCTAGCTTCACAAGGTTCCCGGTGATGCCGGTGGCAGCGGCCCGCCCGCGTGCCACCCCGCTGCGCACGCCCAGCCCCGCAAGCTTCCCAGCGGTGTTGGTGGTGGTGGCTCACCCCCTCGCCTGCCCACCCAGCCCCACAAGCTTCTGTTCACCGGCTGGCCGGCCGGCCCAGCCCCTCAAGCTTCCCGGGGCGAAGGAGGGGGAGGGAGGGGCGGGCCAGCCAGCCGCGGGCCACTCAGAATGGCCGGATTTGGCCCCCCGGGCTGGACTTTGGGCAGGCCTGGTCTAGATCAAGGGAAGTGGTAGTACCACTCTATTCTGCTCTGGTCATACCCCACCTGGAGTACTTTGTCCAGTTCTGTACGCCTCAATTTAAAAAGGATGTTGACAACCTCGAGCGGGTGCAGAGGAGGGCGACCAGGATGGCTGAGGGTCTGGAGGAAATGTCATATGAGGAACGGCTTAGGGAGCTGGAAATGTTTAGCCTTTCAAAAAGAATGCTGAGGGGGGATATGACAGCTATGTTTAAATATCTGAAAGGATGTCGTATTGAAGAGAGAACAGGTTTGTTTTCCATGGCTTCAGAGACTAGGACACGGGGTATGGTTTCAAACTACAGGAAAAGAGATTCCATTTGAACATCAGGAAGAACTTCATGACAATTAGAGCTGTTCAGCAGTGGAATATGTTGCCACAAAGGGTGGTGGAGTCTCCTTCTTTGGAGGTTTTTAAGCAGAGGCTGGATGGCCATCTGTCAGAAATACTGTGATGGGGGTTCCTGCATGGCAGAGGGTTGGACTAGATGGCCCTTGAGGTCTCTTCCAACTCTATGATTCTATGATTCTAATAGTTAGTCTTTAAGGTGTCACATGTTTTTGTCTTTTGTTCTGATTTTTGCCTGAATTTCTGCTCCATTCTCTCTTCCCCACCCCCCACCCCCCTGCCCCACGTTGTGTGGGTGAGGTGCCTTGCCCCAGGGCCATTCCAAGTGCCATCAGGAAATTGGGCAGGGGGTGGATGGGCTGGAAGGGCCCTTTCCCGCCATGAAGTGGGTCTTTTTAGAACTTGCTCCCTTTTCTAGGCAGATCCAGCTATTTTTTAAAAAACACCAGAGAAATACCTGTTAATAATTCCTCCAGGCTTTTAACCTCTGACATTTTTTTCTTTCTACTTTGATTGTTTTTATTACAGCCTTTTACTGTTTTGATTGTGTTTTTATTAGCCAGTGTAAAGTGTGCTGGAATGCTTGAACTGAAGGGCAGTAAAATCTTGTTTCTTTTTTCTTATTAATTCAGTTTAAAACCTAACCACTTATTGCTGTTGGGTGGCCCATGGCAAAGCCTTCCAGCACTCCCTCGGCCTGTGCCCCTGTGTGTGTGTGTGGGGGGGGGGCATTTGGAGGGAATGAATCATCCCAGCACTCATCAGTGCCCATCCTCTAAAAGGCCCCTCCTTCCCCACCCCCGAGGGGTGTTTGGGGTTTGGCAGAAACGCCATGGCAAGTCCAGCTTTGGTCTGGGCTAGGATTATGGCTACTTGCAGAGAATGGGTGGGGAGGGGAAGGGGCCACAGCTGAGCCTGACAGTTCCTCCTCCGGGGCTCTTCAGGCAGGACAGCCACATGCCATCTGAGCCCCCACTGACTGACTGCAGCCCACCCCACCCCCGCCTGCATGGGAAGACCAAGGGGCTCTGAAGCACTTTGTAAACAGCTGGGATGAGGTGCAGCAGGAGACCCCTCTGGAGCAGCAGGGAGGCTTAGGGACTCCTGGCCTGCCAAAGAGCCCCGCCCCACCCACCCCCAGACTAGAGCAAAGGCAGACTCTGGGAGGGCAGCCCCTGCCACGGGGCCCAGACAGCTGGCAGGTCCTCCCAAGTGGAGCCCCACCCCTTCCGCTCTCTCAGGGAAGGGCCTCCCACAAGAGCTGCTCAGGCACCTGGCAGTGTGTGTGTGTGGGGGGGGGGGGGGGAATCAGAAGCCATACATTCAAACTAGAAGAAAGGAGCTTCCAACAGCTAGGAAGAGCTTCCTGGGAGCCGGAGTTCTTTGGAGGCAGAATGAATGACTTCCCCTGGGAGGGAAGGCCTTATAGACCTTTTGGAACCAAGGATGGAGGTCCATCTGCCAGAGATCTCTGAGCAGGCTCTGTGCCTCTGGGGACCTCATCCAACCAATGGGCCCAGCAGTGGCCAAGCACCAGAGGTTAAGCTCTGCTGGAAGCCCCTCCCCCACTCCAGAGCACTCACGGAAGGGATTGGGGAAGGTCCTGAAGAGGGGTGTGTGTGAGTGGGCTGGAAGTCTGCCCTTCCCACAACTCACCCTGTTGGTCCACAGTGGCCACTACTAGCTTTCAGGGCTCTTTGTTGCTAGCCACTTTCACGGGCCAGTCCTGGCCACTGCCAGCAGAGGCCAAGGGCTTATGGTGTGCCTGTGGGGGAGGAAGGCTGGAGAAACCCGAGCCCCTCCCCAGCCCAAACCCAAAGAAAACTTAGCATCATAGAATCATAGTTCTGAGCAGAGAACAGAGGCAGCTTCCAGGCAGTCTTTTCCGACTGGCCTGCAGGCTGAAGGTTGGAGGTGCCACCTTGGCCCCAGCCCTCACGGAAAGGAAGGGTTCTCCCACAGGGCTCTGGGAGCCTTCATGGGGTGTCCCTGTTCCAGGCTGATGCATGTTACAAATTCTGCTCTGCCAAGAGGTCAGGCAAAACACCAACCAGCTGAACCAATGTTCCAGTTTGATTGACCAAGGTGAAAATAGTTGGCTGGGACTTCTCTTAAGCACAGACAAGACCCCGAAAATACGAAGCATATATAAGTTTCCTACATGGCAAAGAGCCACAAAAACCAGTGGTCCCATTGGCCAAAATCTACTTGCTGCTATTTGGATCGGGGCTCTAATTGGGCAATTGGAGTGAAGAGGCCAAATCACTGGTTCCCCTGTGGCTATTCTGAGATGCCTGCCCCCCCTGACCATCCTTTGGGATGCGCCACAGCTGGGAGAACATGTACCTCTGTGTCCTTCCTTATCTCTGTTGATAGGCTTATGTTGTCCAGCTAAGCCTAAATGTATGGCCTTCAGCCGGCCCATCCCTGCTTGGGTTTCCTGTTGGCACCCTCTGTGTTAGGTTCTGGGCTACTTTCCTGTGATGGGGATCTGCCAGTTGGGAGGGGGAAGGGTGGAGGGTGTGAGGAGTGGTTACCTCCCAAATTCCAAGTTCCAGCCAAGGAGTTATCAGGAAATGAAACAGCCCGCAAAGGAATGCAGCTCCTTATTAAGGGAAAAAATGGTACCGCCCCTCCCCCCTCCCCCTTTGCCAGTCCCAGCTCCGGGGGGGGGGGGCGTGTGGCTCCTTTTAGTTGTGAAAGCAGCCAGCTCCTCAAGCTGCGCCCCACGGCAGCGCAGGAACCATATGGCGCGGCGACGTCGGCGGCCGTGACACCCGGGACTAAAGGCATTTGGAAGCCTTTTAGTTCTAATTAAATGGCAGATTCCACCCTAACCCCCCCCGCAACACCGTGTCAGTGCCAAGCACATCTCGTGGGCACAGGGTGGCAGAGGCAGCCGGCCAGGAGGCAGCCCGGGAAGCCCCAGGGGGTGTGGGAAGAGCGGCGCCCGAGGAGGTGCCCGTAGGAGGTGCTCAGGCACGCGGGGGGGAGGGAAGGGGGAGAGCTTATGAGGGGGGGGGAAGCAAGGGCGCCGAGCTGGGCGAGGAGGCTGCAGAGAGGAGAGCGGGCAGGGCCTGCGGCGGCGGATGGAACAAGGAACAGCGCCTGTCGCTGCGGGGCGCTCCCCCCTCCCCCCCCCCATCCGGCCTCCTCTTCTGGCCCAGGCCTCAGGCATGCTACGGGCTGGAGCTGCGGAGCGCCAGCAGACCACCACCACCCGCGTCCCCGCGCGCCCCTCTGCCCCTCGGCTGGCCTCGCCTCTCCGGGCTGCCCCGCGGGGTGCCGCTTGCCCGACTTTCTCCAAATAGTTGGCCGCCCTCTTGGCTGAAGCTCGGCAGGCTCTCGAGCTGCTCCTCTCGCCGTCGCCGCCGCCGCTTGCGAAGAGGGCAAAACGGGGCAAAGAATGGGGTCATCCAACACCCACCCCGCGCGCCCCCCCACTGCGCCCAACGGAGCGGGGAGGGAGGGAGGAGAGGCACCCCTTGCTCAGCGCCAGCCTCCCCTCGAAGCCGCAGGGGGGCCCACCACTTCTTGGGCAAACCCGCCTAAGCCTGAGCCCAGCCTCCCCACAGGCGCCATCCATCCGAGGGGGCTCGCCTTGAAGGGAAGCCCTGGAGGAGGAGCGCGAGGTGACGGGGGGGGGG
>JAHTLZ010000205.1:133963-153677 GCA_023846285.1 Phrynocephalus versicolor | reverse complement strand
CCCCCCCCCCGTCACCTCGCGCTCCTCCTCCAGGGCTTCCCTTCAAGGCGAGCCCCCTCGGAAGGATGGCGCCTGTGGGGAGGCTGGGCTCAGGCTTGGGCGGGTTTGCCCAAGAAGTGGTGGGCCCCCCTGCGGCTTCGAGGGGAGGCTGGCGCTGAGCAAGGGGTGCCTCTCCTCCCTCCCTCCCCGCTCCGTTGGGCGCAGTGGGGGGGCGCGCGGGGTGGGTGTTGGATGACCCCATTCTTTGCCCCGTTTTGCCCTCTTCGCAAGCGGCGGCGGCGGCGGCGAGAGGAGCAGCTCGAGAGCCGGCCGAGCTTCAGCCAAGAGGGCGGCCAACTATTTGGAGAAAGGCGGGCAAGCGGCACCCCGCGGGGTGGTGGGTCCTTCCACCTTCCACCACCCACCGCCTGGAAGGTGGTGGGTCCTGCGGCTCCCCTTGAGGAATGGGGTCCACGCCACACTTCCCTTCCGAAGGAGGGTATGTGTGTGTGTGATTGCCCTGTAGTTCAGCCAAAGCCGCCTCCCCCGTTCTGAGCAGCAGCAGCATCCCGTGCCATGTGCCTCCTGTGTGTCTGTGAGGATGCTCAATGTGTGTGTGTGTGTGTGGGGGGAGACTCCTGAGCCTGGACGCTGATCAGCTCCGTGGGGGTGGAGAAGAGGAGGCTCCCCATAGATCCCGTGGGCCCTTCTGGGACCGGTGGAGTGAAAGCACACCAGCCCCACAGCACCAATGGGGCCCTTCTTGGCCAAAGAGCTCTCAGGCAAAGAAGGGAAGGTGACCCAACAGGTTTGCAGCATTTCTGGCTTTTTGAGTCAGTTCTCCAGAGGGCCAAGAGAAGGGGAAACCTTTGCTGGGGGCAGGGCACGGTGTGTGTGTGTGTGTTCCTTCATTTAATTCATAGCGAGCAAGGCAGGCCTTCCAGGCCAGTGAGCTAGAGAAGAGTCTCAGAAGAGGAGGAAGGTGGCCTTGAGGCTGCGCGGCGCTCGCAGAGCAGAGGAGTGGCTGGAAGGAGTTGCGGTGGGGGGAGGGGGGGGACAGAACTCAGGCTGTTTCAGGGCAAGCTGCTTCCCTGCTCAGCAGTGGGCCCTGCCCTCCCCCTCCCCCCTCCCCCTCTGCCGCCCTCCTCTCAGTGTTCCAGGCAGACATTCACCGAGGAGCACACAGGCCTTGGGGGTGGGTGGAAGAGGCCAGGGGAGTTGATTTGGGAAATGGCTGGTTCAAAAGGGTTATGCAACACACAAATGCACACACACACAGAGGGGTGAAATTTCATCTTCTCTTTCAACCCCTCCACTGTTCTTAAAGTTGTGCTAGAAGGTTGGGAGAGTAAGAACAGACAAAAGAAAATATTTTTTTCACCCAGCGTGTTGTTAGTCGGTGGAACTCCTTGCCACAGGATGTGGTGATGGCATCTGGCCTGGATGCCTTCAAAAGGGGAGTGGACAGATTCCTGGAGGAAAAGTCCATCACAGGTTGCAAGCCACGATGGGGATACGTGTTCTCTCCAGACTTAAAACAACAACCGGGTACTTCAAAGGCCAGAGGCCAGGGAGTAGAAGACAGGTATCTCCCTGTCTCATGCCCTTTCAGAGGCATCTGGTGGGGCCACTGTGAGATACAGGAAACTGTACTAGGCGGTCCTTTGGTCTGATCCAGCAGGGCTCTTCTTATGTTCTCTCATTGTGACATTTTTTGTGCCTCATGAGAGACATCCCTGGGACCTTTTTGTCTAGAAACACATTCCCCCAGCGCCAAAGGTAGGGAGGGGCTCCCCGTGGGACATGGGCTGCTCTTGGGTGCATCCCTCTCAGCCCCACCCCCACCCCTGGTTTTTAGCCACATAGTACTCAACCGTGGATGCAATCAGAGTTCAACTGTCAGAGGGTGGAGGGGGGGGATGCAGTTTTTAGTTTGTCGAGCTGATGCTTTTTGTCATTTGCCCCCTCCTGCCTGGAAGATCTTCCAGTTATCATTTTTTTAAAAAATAAGTCTTTCCCAATTAAAGTTTGAGACACAGCATTCGCATGCTTGAGATTCCTGTAGAAAGGGAGGCTTCAAAGAGAGGTAGAGAGCCTTGTAATAATCACCTCCTCCCTCTCAACTCTCTCCCCTGCAAAATCCCTCCTCCCCCCATGCACACATGTGCACACGGAGAGATGTGTGGGATTTTTTTTTTGCCAGAGCTGCCCTGAACGAGGCTTCCTCAGCAAGCCCAGCTTGTCTGCTGCGACCACCAGCAGCTCCTGCAGCCTTTCAGGCAGAGAAAGGGAGCGAAATCGTACCCATCAAATGCAATCACAGAGAATGAGTGATGTGCCCAGGGCCTTACTTGAGGAGTCGGTTGCGGAGGAAGAGAGGAGATGATTCCATGCCTCCCAAAGGAAGCTGGCAACTGAATGTGCTTGCCTAGCATCTCTCACTGATGCCGTCTGAAATGCAGAAAGTGACCTGAGAAGGCTGGACCTTCGGAGAGGGGGAGGGTCCTTCGCATCAGCCTCTCTAGCTGGGATTGTGAGGAGGAGGAGGGGGGGCAGGAAGTTCCTTCATTCCATCAAGGGTGGTTGGTTCTTTGTGCCAAAGGTGCCCCAGGTATACCACCAAACATGCAAAATAAAACAGTCCACGCAAGGTTCCATCACATGACATGAGAACAGGGATGACCAGGCTCCGTATCTAAACACAGTAGGGAGTGTTGCCCCCCCCAACTCCTCTGTGTGTTTATTTGTAACACAGCAGCATTGCCGTGTGGCTAGGGCAAACCCTGAAATTTCAGGGTGAGGGACCCCCTCCCTCCACCCCAGACGGCAAGCCACCCCACTTGCATTTGCATCTTGCTCTCCTTCTGAAAAAATAGCAGGCAAAGTACTTAACAATAACCCTCACACTAAAAACAATTTAAAATAAGGCGGCCCTCAAACCAGTGTAAAAGACCTGGTTGGAGAGACAGCGGTTTGAATCCCTGTGGGGTGCCTTGCCTTCCGCCCTCTGGATCTGAGGGGGTACATTTGCCTTCGTGCTCCCAACTTACACAAAGGAAGGAAGATGATCTTCTCAGACTTCCAGGTCTAAACATTAATTGCCAGAAGCAATGCCCTCAAATATTTGAAGAGGCGCTCCTTTTGCCATTCAGGTTCTTCTGAGAGAAAGCTTTCCGATTATCTGCTTTCCTCCCACTGCCTCCGTTAAACTTCTCCGCGTCTCTTGGTTCTCCTGGTTTGGTCCACCTTAATTAACATCAGAGGCCTCCTAAGCCAAGTCCTCCACAGCCCCTCACGCTTGGTCACAGGCACTGACAGGGGTCGGACCTGGAGAGGATCAAACACCATCATTACTATCATCATCACCCCAGGTCCAATAGAGATGTCCACGGCTGGGCCAAAAGGCAGGCGTTGCTGCCGGAGGCTGCCTGGAGATGTGCTGGCCCCCAACTTTGGGCGAGGAGAAGGGCAAATGAGCTCCTCAAGGCAGGCAGGCAGGCAGGCAGGTGGGCGGGAGGTGGTCTCTTGGGCTACCCTATCCTGTGACCTACACTGGATTCAGATGGTTTGTGTGTGTGTGTGTGTGTGTGTGTGTGTGTGTGTGAGAGAGAGAGAGAGAGAGAGAGAGAGAGAGAGGGTGGTCTGCTAGGCAGTCTGCCCTCGGGTGTGGCAGAGGGTGTTGGTCGTCCTCGGCTTAGGAGGAAGGGACAGATGACTGCCCTGCTGCTCTTCACACATGGAACAGGCTGGGGTAGGGGTGCTATCTTCTGGGGGGATGTTGAGGGGCTCCCCCAAATGTCTCTGGCACTAACATGCCCACCGTTTCCCGCTCGTGAGCCTCAGCCTTCCCAAGTGGGTGGGGGTGGGTGGGTGGGGGGTTGTCAGCCACTCTGGCAGAAAGGGTGGCCCTTAGAAGGTGGACTCTGGCCTTCAATCCTCTCCCGGGAGGGGCCACAGAAGTCCTGCTTCCCTGAAGGATGGATGAAGGAATGGGTTTAATGCACAGTGTGCTGAAAACTGCTGAGGGAGAGAATTGTTTGTGTTTGTCTGTGCAAGACAGAGAGAGAGAGAGAGAGAGAGAGAGAGAAGCTGCTCTGAAGAAGAATGAGGGCAGGAGGGATGGGGGAGGAGGAGAAGGGCTGGGCAGCTCTTTTTGGCCCAGGGAGAAGACTCAGCCATCTCCCCAATGTCTCTGCTGGCCAGCTGCCCACAGACCCCACCAGCCCCACCCCCAAGAGCACAATGGACACAAGGGGGGTTGCCGAGTGGTGGGGGTGGCTGGGAGGCCCCGTCCTATTGGGCAGATACAGTTATTCGAAGCAGATAAGAGCAGAGTGGGATCCTGGGCCTGTGTTATTTATTTACTCCTGCTCACATTATTGATCCTGGGGAGGAAATCGGGCATGACAGTGTTTCTGCACCAGCTCAAGAGGGACAGGAAGAGGGGGAGGGGGAGGGGGAGGCAGCGGCAAAGGCAGGCGTTATGCCAGGGCCTGCTTGGCAGGCGGGCCCCCTTCTCTCACCTGCCCTCCTGAGCCAAGGCTCAAAATAGCTCCGTGGAGCCACCGCTTCCACCACCACCACCACCACCACCGCTGCCTCCTCCTCCTCCTTGGAGTGGCAGCTCCTTTCAAGGACAAGAGGAAACCAGAGCAGCCCCTCCCTCCCTCCCTCCCAGCACATGCCCTCTCATTCTCCCCCTCCTCCCCTTTGCCTGCCGCTAGGAACCAGAAGGGAGAAAGGGGGGATTGGGTACCTGGTGTCCCCTCAAAGGCACCGTGCAGAGATGCACAGACTCCCTCCCCACTCCAGGGCATCCACATGGTGGCTGCGGGGAGGCCCATGTCACAAGGCCCTTGTCTGTCATGGTCAGGCCATGGGGCCACTGGCAAGGACCCCACACCCTCTACATTGGCACTGGCATTGTCCTGCCCCCCATGCCCCCTCTGTCCATCCCTTCCTCTGGCAGGAATGTCCCCCCCCCCCCAGTTTCCTCCCTCTGGGCTGGGTTCCCCTAAGGGAGGGCGGGGTCGGTGGCCTTTCCACCTGCAACCGGCTGTGTCCTGGAGGTGGCAGAAACAGAGCAGGGCCCATTACAAAGACCTTGCCCAGGGTCCTCTCCACGGATGGGAGGGGGCAACCAAGCCTCTCTTCCAAGTGGCCACCACCTCCTGTGGCCACCTGCTTCCTCACCCGTGTTCTTGCCCACCAGGACGTTCCTCCCTAGGTTTGGTTCCTCCCCCCCCCCATTTGTTGTCATTTGGACCCACTGGTATGGCCCTCACCCCAAGCCCCCCTCCCTCCCTCCCTCCCTCCCTTGCCTGTAGCCTTAAAACTGCCCCTTCGCTTCTGGACATCACATATTCTTCCATCTCCAAGGCCATGTCCTGGATGGGCACAAAGTTCCGCCACCTTCTCTCCTGGCGGTCCTGCTGGCCTCGCGAGGCAGGAGCCAGTGCGGGAATGACCCTGCCTGGGCCGACCCAGGGGAGAAGCACAGGAGAGGTGGCCTTTATTTATTTATTTATAAATGTATGTATTTATTTATTTTTAAATGTATATACTGCACCGATGTTCCCAAAGGGAACTCTGGGTGGTCGTGGCTAAATGGCCCCCACCTCACCCCCAAAACACAGGCTCTTCCGCCCCCCAAACGGCTGCCATGAAGGGCATCAGAGGGGGAAGCTGGTCACTCTGCAGTGGGGCAGAGGCACAGTTGTCAGCCAGCACTGCCAAGGGGAAGACCCAAAGGATTGTCTGATTCAGATGCATTTATTCTCTTGTCCTCGTTCCTGTTTCCATTTTGGGAGAAGAAACGGTCGGAGTTCTTCGGAAGTTGCCTTCCCAAAGTCCTCCCTGGAGGGCAGGGGGATCCTACCCACCCCCACCCCCGAAAACGAAAAGGCGACTGGGACGAGTCAAGGGGATGGACTATGCACCGATGTGGGTCCTGGGCACCTGCTGAATCCGACGGGGGAGGAGGGCTTCTCTCCAGACTGGACCGACATGCAACCCGAAGCGACCACTTGGCCTCCAAATTGGGTGGGTGGGTGAAGCTCTCCAGAGGGCTCCCCCTACCTCACCCAAGTGCCCCTCCCTGCCCCTTCCCACAGGCAAAGGCTGGGGGGGGAGGGGGTTCCTTTAGCAAGGGCAGCCTTTCGGGCCCCGCCTCCCAGCCCCCTAAGTTGGCCGGGGTGTGTATGTGGGGGGGGGGGGGAAGCGCCGCCGCCCGATAGCAGAGGGAAGCGCGCCACCTGCTGGCCGACAGGGCAAGGCGGAGGAACGCAGCGGGAAGGCAACGGCGGGGAGCCAAGGGCAGCCTCCCTCTTTGAGCCGCCCGAGGCCCCTTGCCCCCGCCTAAACACTCACGGCCGCCGCGGGCCAGCCCCCCCCTCAGCCCCCCCCCGAAGGACGCGCACCCCTCACAGCATAGGGAGGGACAGAAGGCAGCTTGTTGTAGGGAGAAATAACAAGACCCACCCCACCCCCTTCTCGCCGGGTGTCCCAGCTTTTCTGGTGGCTCCAGGCCCGTGTGGTCTTTCGGTAGGTGTGCGCGGAATAGCCCGCCTAGATGCCCTAAGGCCTAAGCACATCTGATCTCTGATCTCGCCTGATTTTGGAAGCTAAGCAGGGTGGGCCCTGGTTAGTACTTGGATGGGAGACCCCCGAGGAATACCAGGTGCTGTAGGTGCCTGGAGTCGGAACTGGCTTGCCACTCCAGTATTCCTGCCAAGAAAACTCCATGGACATGGGGTCAGGAAGAGTCGGTCACGACTGTAAAGACACAACACACACGTGCGCAGAATTGCCAGCCATCAGTTGATGCCTCTGATGCAATGCCAGAGGGCCCTGGTCCTCCTGCTGTTCATGTGCCCCCCTCCCCCAGGACAAGAGCCTGCCGCCACCACCACCCCTCCCCAGGACGAGAGACTTCTGGAGCAGAGAAAAGAAGTGACCTACTTAAGTCTCCTGGTGAATAGGTTCGTTCCCGGGCGAGAACTTCCTCCTGCCTGGACTGAATCGCCGCTGAGTTACATCCCAGCTCAGCGCTGGGGAGCCTCCTCCCTCCTCCCCCTCCTCCCGGGGCTCCTGGGCCATCAGGGGAGGCAGGGAGAGGTGGGGTGCAAAGTGAGCCCTGAGCCGCACCTCTGGGCCTCAAGGGGAACCTCCGGAGGGGGGGGATGGAGGGCGGGCCGGGCAGGAGGCGGCCCCTTCAGGGCGTCAGAAGCACTTTCTGACTGAGAACGCGACAGGCTTCTGGGGCAAGAGACTTCCAGGAGAGAAGGAAGGGATGGATCTCCAAGGCCGGCGGCCATCAGTTGGGCCGCCTGAGGGTAAGGCCTGCCACTCCGGAGGGGGCGCGGGGGGTGCAGCTTTGCTTTGCCGGGCGGCGGCGGGGCGGGAGGGGGATGCCTGCCTGCCCCGTCAAGCAAACAGGCGGAGCGACTGTCACAGCCACGGGACAGCAAGAGGAAGTGGGGAAACAGATTAACTTGAATTTAAAACTAAATGGAAATAAATTACATTAAATTGGAAACTTTGAGGGTTAAATTATTGCTTGGCGCTGGAATTACATACAAAGGAATCAGTGTCTGGTAATTAAAGCCTTTCATTAATGGTATATCATTTAAGCCTGCCGTCTGTTCCAGCTCTTGATGTGGTTAAAGGCACCCTGAATGGATTGGCTTCCAGAGAGTCCAGACACGTGGTTCACCCTTGAAGCACTTACAACACCCAGCCCAGAAGAAATCTGGGGAGGGGGAGACCCCCGCCACACACAAGGCAATGCATCCCATGGAAAAAGGCAGGGCGCCTTCCTATCCCCCTCTCCCATTCCCAAGGCCTCGGAAAGGAGAGGTGGGCAGGACTGACCCTTGTCTTCTCAGCCCAGGGGCCGCTGGTCAAAGGCCCACGGCATTCATCAAGAGAGCTGAGCAGGTCGGGAAGATCTCCATCCTCAAAGTCAGAATCTGACCCTCCACTTGGTGGGCTGGTGGCCCAGAGGAAGGAAGGAAGGAAGGAAAGAAGGAAGGAAGGAAGTGTAGGAAAAGCTATAAGAATGTTATAGAATCAAAATCATAATATGATGTCTCTTTTGCTAGTAGAGAAACAATATTTAGAAACTGCAAGTTAGTTACACCTGAGTTCCCCCATGGGAGGCAGAAAGATTCAGTGGGATATGACTTGTCCTGATGGCATAACAGATGAGAAAAAGCAGAGGCTGGAAGGCCATCTGCCTGAAATACTGTGATGGGGGTTCCTGCATGGCAGGGGGTTGGGGAGGAATGGGAAGAATGCCCCCCACAATCACCCTCTGCAGGCAGGAGCCCAGTAGAGGAGACACAGGTGTCTCTTCGGTAAAGCCATTGATGGGTGGAACTTGGGTGGAGCTTGTTTGCACACAACAAACACATGGAGATGAAAGCGAACAATGAACAATAGCGGCAATTAACATTTCCTTCCACTTAGCAGCTGCCAAATTAGAGTCTTGTGGAGAAGAAAGGCCACTTGCCGGTCTCGGTCTCGCTGGGATCGGTGGTGGTGGTGGTGGTGGTGAGGGGTGCCTGCTTTGTTTTGCGAGAGCCAACCTGCTTGGAGTGGCTCTCTCTCCAAATCAGTATGATTGCCTGCCTGCTCGGGAGGAGACACAGCCCCTGAAACTGGCAACAGATGGATCTGGGTAGAAAACAAGGCGGGCGGCTTGGATATGAATGACGGCTCTTTATATTATCCGGCACCAGCTTTCTTGGCTCAGAGGGATGGCAGAGAACAACTGGCCCAAATCAGAACAGGAGCCGGGGGGGGGGGGCTGCCCCACAACCTTAGCACATCTTCACCAACGTTTTCTGAGTGTGGCCCTACACAGAGGACTAGAGCCAGGAGAAATCGGGCCCTCCAAGTCTCTGCAGGGCCAACGGTACCACTCAGAGCTCCAGCTGAACAAAATAGGTGCACTCTCCCCCTGGACCAGTTCTCCATAGAGGTCACCAGTCCAGGCAGTCAGCGCTGCTTCCAGAACCAGATCCAGAACAAATTCTATCTAGATAATCCATCTCCTTGAACAACTGGTGCAGCTGGGAAGCCACCTTGGGCTCCTCTGCCTTGCCTGTGAATTCCCAGGTGGTGGCATTTGAGGAAGGCTTCCCCCCACCCCCCTGCACTGATCTCCCTGTTGCCTCCTTTAGGCGTGCCTTGACCATGCCATTGACTCACCAGGCCTCTCTGATAAGGAGGCACAAGGATCTCACGTCCCTGTGGTGGCCCCCGCCAGTCCACACTTCCTGCTCCATCCTCAGGCGGTACCGCTTGAAAAGGAGGCATTGCCCCTTGCCAGCCATCGAGGGGCCAAATGTGCATCCCATGTATGTGTGGGGACCCTCTTGTCAGTTATGGAGCCCAAGTGGGAGCAGATCTGATTGTATACACCTGCAGAGTATCGTGCAAATGGCCCAGCACAGGGGCCAACCAGAGGGATGGACAGAGGCAGGCCCAGGAGCAACTGGGTCCACCACTCTGGCTGCCTTCCCACGCCTTGGCAGGATGGCCAGCTAAGTTGACACAGAGACCTTCCCAAGAGCCACCCAGACCCTTCAGCCCCCCTGGAGTGGCCCACAGGTGCTCCCAGGGAGTCTGAAGCCCACCCCCTGGGAGTGACAGCAGGTGGCCAGGGGGCTTCCTCCACACCCAGAGCATCATCTTCCCTCCAATGACTGAACACCAAAAGCACAGAGCATAGAGGGAGGCCCTGAGTGGGCCCAGGGCCCAGGGAGAGGCCAGGCCAGCGGTCACCACGGGGCACCGGAGCCTCTCCTGGCAAAGGAGCCTCAGCAGTGGCGGGCTTGGTGGAGGTCCCTGAGCCCGAGAAGCCGAGAGGACACTGGGACCAGTCCAGCTGCTCACCTGGCCCAGGGAAGGCTCAGCAGGGTGGGCAGGGCACCTTCAGCCCCACACACTGCGGGGGCAGGGTGGGCATGACAAGGGACCCCTGCAGCCCTGCCCCTGGCCTGCCCGCCTGCCAGGCCTTGCCTCCTCCTCCTCCTCCTCCTCCTCCTCCTCCTCCCAGAGCCAGGCAAAGGCGGCTGGGGAAAGGGACCTTCTCCTCCCGGCTTCCATCCTCTAGCAAGGTCCCTGTCGTAGCCATCTGGGCAAGGCTGCCCCCCCCCACCGCTCCAGCTCCCACTGGGGATTTCATCCAGCCCAGAGCTCTCTGGGGCCAAAGGAAGGGCGTCCGTCCGGAGTAAGGGACTCGTATTTCCACCCAGCGGGTGGGAAGGAAGGCGCCCGCATCCCGAACCGGCCTGAACAGGGAGCTGGAGTTCCGGGAAGGGGTGTTCCCTTCTCCCTCCCACCGCGGGCTCCGCAGAGGCGGCGGCGGCGGGTTTGGTTCAGAAGAGGCCCCGCCCCCACCTTCGGGCCGGAGTCTCACCGCCGGTCTGGAAGGCTGGCAAGGAGTCCGCCCGCCGGCCCGCCCGCTCGCCCGCCGGTGGGGAAAGGGCGAGTCCGCGCGGCCGCCTGGGCTGCGGAGCGAAGAGGCCAGCGCGGGCTTGCTGCTGGCTGAGCCGGAGCCGAGGGGAGGCAGTCATTGCCTGCCCAGGGCGGGATCCGGGGCCACGTCGGTAATTGGCCTCCGGAAGGGAAAGGCCCCCACCGGCCCCCTTCCGCCCCGCCACGAGCAGCGGCAGCCGCGGGGGGCCGTCGAGCAAGGCCCGCTCTGCCCGAGAGGAGCTTCCGAGGCGCGGAGGGCCGGCACCGCGGAGAGCAGGCAGCCGCGGAGCCCCGGAGGGGAGGAGGGGGAGGCTGGCTCTCTTCTGGCCCTCTTGGGGGGGGGGGGGGGCGGGGGGGGGGCGTGGAGGTGAATGCTGGGCGGGGGGGCGGGGCGGCGGCGCTCCTTTGCTGGCGAGCCACCCCCAGCCACCCCCCTCCGCCCATCATGACCCAGAGGCACAGGACAAGCTGCGTGGCTTTATCAGAGATGCCTTATTGGGACATGTCAGAGCAGAAGGCTGATGGACTTCCTATTGGGCCTTTGGCTGATGATGGACTTTGTAGTCCCAGTAGAGGGGAATATCTCAAATTCCCTGACTTGCAGGAGGAAAAGGCCAGCAATGTTTGGAGCTGAGATTGATTAGCAAGTCCCCAATAAAAACACACGGGGAGACAGAGACTTCACAGCATTTATCCAGGGCTCAGTAATTACTCAGACATCTCCTTTAAAGTAAAAAGATAGCTCTTTATTCACTGGAAGTTGCCAGTCGCAGGCAGGAGGTCGATTCAGGTGCAAGTAAGAGACACAGCAGTAAAGATCAAGGAATAGGTTCTGGCAGAGGCCAGCAATTAGGATGAAGAAATAAAAGGTGGAAAAAGTAAAAAGGCAGAAGTGGGTCCTCACCCGCCATGGAGCGGGCATTAGGAAGGGGGGGGTGTCTGCAGAGCCTCCCCACTTCCCTGCCTCCAAACTTTCAGGTATTTAAAAGGAAAGCGGGGAAGCAATGGAGAGCAGAGCCCGGGAGGGGGTATCTTTGCCAGCCAAGCTAAATGATCAAAGGGGGCAGGGATGTCATAAGAACAACCTTGCTGGAACAGGCCACAACCCATCCAGTCCAGCATTCTGTCTCACGCAGTCGCTCACCATTAATTAGCTTTAGGGTATTTCCAAGCAGATGTCTTCACCTGCTTAAGAGTCCCCTCAAATGGCATTGAGAGATATCCTGCCTATACCTTGACAAGGTGTGGGACCTTCTCAAAAGCCTTCTGAGAGTCCAGATAAACAATGTCAACTGGATCTCCCTAATCCACATGCTTGTTGACACTCTCAAATAATTCCAACAGATTATGGGGCATGATTTGCCCTTGCAAAAGCCATGTTGGTTCTCCTTCAGTAGTGCCTTCACTTCTATGTGCCTATTAATTTTATCTTTTAGGATGGTTTCCATCATTTTACCGGGGACACATGTCAAACTGACTGGTCGGTAATTTCCTGGATCTCCTCTAGATCCTTTTTTGAAGATTGGTGTTATATTCAATACCCTCCTGTCATCAGGTACAACACCTGATTTGAGGGAAATATTATATATTTTGGCTAGGACCTCAGCAACTTCATCTTTAAGTTCCGTAAGAACTTCCTGAACAGCTCCTGTAAGCCACATCAGAGTCCTCTTGGACCTGACAGTGTTGAGTCCACAAAGTTAGTTTCTGTGGCTGTAATGCCAGACCAATTCTTACCTGATAAGGATTTATAAACATGAGAAATGCTGACAAGGTCATAACCCATCCTCTAAGACTTGGCACCATCTCTTACAGTGCGTGGGTGCCAGTCTATGAAGAACAGCAAATATTTTGTGGTAAGCCAAGCTACGAAGTAGGAGACAAGACTATGGTCACGATGACCCATCCTCAAAACTGTTGGCACTATCTTATAGTGCCGAGGTGTCATTTTGCTGAGAGCAACATATGGCGGTTAGCTAGGAATAAGGAACCAGCTTGACCAGGTCAGGTCATTCTAGGCTTTGACGGCCAAATGGCTATAGGCCAAGAACATGAGCTGATCAAATATATGTGTGAAGGTACAACTGAAATAAATAAATAAGAACTTTAAATGAATAAATAAATACCTTTAAATGACAAAGTATACAGCAGCAGAGACCAACTGCCCAATATTTATTTAAGACTGAAACAAGCACTTATACTGAAATTGCTAGCCAATGATGTATAACAAGATTCAACACATTTTTATGTAAAAAATATATTCTTTGTATTAGATAACAAACACCAAGCATTAGCAAAAAATGAAAACAATGCCTGGTAATCAAAAGCTTACATATCACAGGCACATGTCTGTTAGCAGTATTTACAACAGCAACATAACCTAGTTCTATATACATTTGCTTAACTTACAGCAAAACCCTCCTGTTGGTTTAATGTCACAAAAAGAAGATTATAATTGTAACATAGCTTACACAGAGACATTTATCATTTGTAAAGCATATCCCATAGCTTTACTCATGCAAACACACAGCAAAAATAGAGAAGAAATACCCAGTACATTTTAGCTCTAACAGAGCATGTAGGTCAGAGTGACTGATTCAAAAAATAAACTTGATGCTTTACTTAAATACTCTTTCTGCTACCTAATCAATTCCACCTGCCTGATGCAGCGAGAAACCTCTGCTGATGGTATCCTCTGTAGATACCACACCCACAAACACTTCCATTTGGTTTCTTACTTCAGTGCAGGTAAGGCTACAAACTTCAATATTTAATTTATGTGTTTACTTTTCTTAGCATTAGGCATGCAGAGGTTTGGGTCTGTCAGGTAGAGCTCTCAGAATGAAGAATCCTGGTCCCTATGGCTTTCTATGCAGTTCAGCTGCACCCACACCGGCCTGTTTGAGACCCCAAATGCCTTTTAGTGCCTGGCTCAATAAGGGAAGGACAGGCTCTCACAACCTCGAGCGGGTGCAGAGGAGGGTGACCAGGATGGTTGAGGGTCTGGAAGGAACGTCTTATGAGGAACAGATTAGGGATCTGGGAATGTTTAGTCTTTCAAAAAGAAGACTGAGAGGGGATATGATAGCTATGTTTAAATATTTGAAAGGATGTCATTGAAGAGGGAACAGGTTTGTTTTCCATGGCTTCAGAGACTAGGACTCGGGGTAATGGTTTCAAACTACAGGAAAAGAGATTCCACTTGAACACTAGGAAGAAATTCCTGACAGAGCTGTTCAGCAGTGGAAGATGGTGCCTCAAAGGAGGGTGGTGGGGTCTCCCTCTTTGGAAGTTTTTAAGCAGAAGCTGGATTGCCATCTGTCAGGGGTCCTGTGATGGGGGGGTTCCTGCATGGCAGGGGGTTGGACTAGATGGTCCTTGAGGTCACTTCCAACTCTATGATTCTATGATTCTAAGCAGCTCTTCTTATGTTGGAGAAGTTCCTCTGTACACGCCCTCATGCCCGCTTTGTGCAGGTAGAAGGTAGAAGGCTGCTCTGGGGTGGGGGGATCGCAGGGGTGCAGGATGAGGATCAGGAGCTGCTGAGCTCCCTCCCATACCTGCCCCACTGCTTGTCCAAGGTGCTGGGCTTTCATTTCTGGCACCTCCGCCCCCACTGCTCAGGTGCTGCTGTTCTGGGGAAGCTCTTGGCTCGCTCCAAATGCACCAAGCACTCCCACTTCCATGGAAGAAATGACTGCCCAGGGAGACTTCCTTTATCCAGGGGCACAAAAGCAGGAGAAAGCCGCGGCTGACATAGAGAGAATGCCTGCCCTGTTTATTTGCGTATTAATTTCAAAAGCGTCAATAGCCCCCCCCCCGAATCCAGCTGCCCAGAAGATGAGAGTGCGAGACAAACCCGGAAGACGGGGGGGGGGGACCCGGGAGGGTGGGAGCCCCCTTCCATCGGGGAAAAGTCCCCCCCCCCCAACCACCTGCTTCTGCCAGGCACCCGTTCCCCCCACTCGAACCCCCCCAGAAGGGTGTTTGTTTTGTTTCGCTGTGCAGCATTCCCTGTGCCTTTCTCAGCTCCACGGTATCCTTCTCAAGGCTCAGGGGCCAGGATAGGACATGGAATGCCGTTGACAGCTGGGTGTCATGTTCTCCAGAAACCCCACTGGGACTCCAGCCATCCTCAGAGTCCCAGTGACCCTTCCGCACATGGAAAATCCCAGTACAAAGAGGGAGGTTCCCCCCCCCCAACTTTGCATTTCCCCCACGTTCCTCTGCAGCTCCTCGTCAGGGCCTGGCATCGGATGACATGCAGTTCCAGTTTCTGACATTTAACAGAGCTCGTCAATTGATGCAGGCGGTGGCGGAAGTGCTTTCGCCTCAGCTCAAGAGCCCATCGAGCAGAGATAATGGATTATTAGTCCATGACATTTTACAGACTTCATTATCAGGACATTTGTTTCCTACCTTGTTGTAACGTTGGGCCGTAATGGGGGGGGGATGGCGTGCCATATCTGACCCCTTGCCTCCTTTATCATGGCTCATGGACCTTGTTCCCTGGGTTGAATTGTTAAATGCCTTCTTGTTGGCTTAGCGCAGCTCAGAGGGGTGGGTGTCCATGAACAGACCTGGCTTTTATGGATCCCATCCAGGGATCCTTTGCTGTGCAGAGGTAATGGATCCAATGGCATTGCTCTGACCATTGGAGTTCAGCAGGAGTCAGTGGGACGGATGAAGGAAGGAGTGGCTGTTCCTACACAGGACCTGCTCCCCGGCAGCAACGGGGGGGGGGGCACTCAAGAGGGGGGCTGAAGGCAGCCTACAGGTGCCACGGCAGGAGAAGCAACCATGCTGGCTGAAAAGAGAAGAAAAAAACCAAGAAGGCAAGACCATTGGGCCCCTTCAAAAACCGCTCCATTTTACATGTGTAGCCTGCATATACTGTCATTAAAACTGTAAACCGCCCAGAAACTACTTGAAGTGGTATGGGGCCGTATATAAGCAGAACACTTTGCTTTTTGCTTTCATGTGAGTTTTCAAGGCCAGGTCTGCTTCGTCAGTGCAAGTAATGCACATCCCTCAGGGGGCCTGTTCTGAATTCAGTTGAAGTCAATGAAAAAGCCAGGTTTCCCAAAACCTGGAACATTTTGACACCTGACCCCAGAGCACAGAGAGAACTCCTAGTTCCCGGAGATCCTTGCCCTCTAAAGATGCCAGCCACGGAATCTGGCAAAAACTCAGGAAGAAACACTTCCAGAACCCACTCTCAACATTCCAAAATCCAGGTTTAGAAAAGTGGGGGGCAGTTGCGAGGGGCTCTAGAGATTCTTTCAGACTGAGATTTGTGTGCTGTGACTTAATTTGGGGGGGGACCCCAGATTTGGCCTTCCTTGCCGCTAGTCACATGCAAATCCAGGGTGGGTGCTTCCATCCAGCAGGATTCAGCCTGTCGATGCAGGGCCCAATGGGGGTCAAATATTCCAAATGTGAGCTCTTCTTCTTCTTCTTCTTCTTCTTCCTCCTCCTCCTCCTCCTCCTCTTCCTCCAGTGGCTCCAGGCACTTCTTGCCACCAACAAATATATCTTAAAAAGAGCAGCCTTAACCCTAACGGCATACCAGCACATGTCAGAGAATGAGAGAACCACATAACCCAAGAATGATGGGGTTGGGAGGGGCCCCAAAGGCCACTGAATAGAATCCCTGCTCGGTGCAGGAATACAAATCCTAGGATACCTGAGAAAGGTGGCTTTCTCTTGAATGCCTCCAGCCCTGGGTTGCTCACCAACTCTAGGGGTCTCTGCTTCCGCTGCCATACTGCTCTAACAGTTAGGAAGATTTTCCTGATATTCAGCCTAAATCCTGCTTCCGGTCGCTTGAGCCCGTTCTTATGTGTCTTCCGTTTTATGGTGATCAAGAACAGATCCTGACCCTCCTTTGTGTGACAGCCTTCCAAGTAAATGAAAAGTGCCATCCTCTCCCCTCCTCACGTCCTTTCCTCCAGCCTGAGTGCACCCAGTCCTTCCAGCCTTTCCTCCTAGGGCTTGGCTTCCAGTCCTCCCGATCTGCTTTTCTTCTTTTTAAAAAGCAGGCTATCTGGAAAGAAAAGAGGGGAGGAAGAAACTCTCCCTATTATGCCCACCTTCCCTTTGCGCTCAAAGAGCTCAGCTTCTGAGTTCCTTGTGCTCCCTTTTCTGCTCTCCCCTCCTGTAAGAATGGCAGGAGGCAAGAGTCCTCCTGCTGTCCTGAGTCTAAGAAGGCGAGGTGGCTCCAGCTCCTTGGAGAGCAGAAAAGCCAGGGACACCATCCAGAGCAGAGCATGGAGGCAACACCCGACAAAGCAGTTGAGTCCCACCTGCACCACCTGCCCTCTGCCCACCCCTGCCAGAAGCAGGATGAAGGAGCAAGCTTCCCCGCTGCTCTCGACAGTGGTTGGGTCCAGCTCTGCTCGCTCTCCCGCCTTTTTCTTTGTAGCACCTTCTAGCACATGCTTCCCCAGAAGTCCCACAGCCCTTCGTCCAGAAGCCTCCTGAAGGCAATCTCTGCAGCGCTGTACCCAGTTGTCACTCAAGGGCACTCTAACCGCTAAAGCATCAGGGCATCCAACTGTTATGGTGTCCTAGAAATGACAACATCAGCCCCTCCAGGAGGCTTCCTGGGGCACCCTTGGGCATTTGGAGAGACTGAAAAGCACAAGCATCCTAAAAAGGCCACGCACAGAAGACAGCTTTCAGGTGGTCGTGAGTGTGGCTAGCTACAGCCCCTGCTGGCTTTCAGGAGGAGGCCATTTTTTTAAAAAAAAACTTTATTTATTTTCTACATTAAACCAAATAAAACAAATACAGTATGTTGCTTGTCTTCTGATGTGTTACCAATTCAACATTTCAGCCCGGTATAATTCATATCTCCTTTTCCAACTTAAAGGAACGTACTTCATACTTTCCTTACTATCTCATCCATATTCTATCTATCTTTACTTACATCCATTTTCTAATACAAAAATATAACCTGTCTAATCTAAACAGAATTTTCAATCTAAATGTTTAATTCGTCAATACTAAACAACTTAGGATACATTTTAGCTAACTATATATATTCTAAATGTCATCCACAGTATATTTACCTATTCTTCCAAAGAGTACCTAATTTCAAAAGCCATTTCTAATTCAACTTAGTAGTTTATGGGTTATTATAAAAGAGCTATCTCCTGATCCACATGTTTCACTTCATGCATAGAAGTTCTTATCTGTACCTACATGCCACTATTATTTTAAGGATCTAACACACTAATCCTTTTCCCCTGAGGAAGGTCAGCCTCAGCCATTTTGAGCCTGGGTGTGATCCCAAGCAGAGCTGCTGCTGAGTGAGACAAACAAACAGGAGGAAGTGAGTGCTGGTACCTTTCTGGGCTGCTAGCAGTTGGACTAGAGCTGCTTTAGAGGCCTCAGCTAATTTAAACTGCTAATTTAAATTGCAAAGAGACACCTTTATTCAAGCAAATAAAGCAGCTAGAAGCTTTCTTAAATAAAGGAAGTGGGGGTTGGAACCAGACTAATCCTTTCTCTGGGCAGAGGGGTGGAGCCACACTAATGCTCCCCCCCCCCCCCGAGAAAGGTCAGCCTCTGCTATCGAGCCTGGGTGTGGTTCCAAGCAGAGCTGCTACAGAGTGAGACAAACAAACAGGAGGAAGTGAGCATTAAACAGCCATTAAACAGAATGATGGCCCAACATAGGAAGGGTAACACCTCAAGACCAGAATCAGCAGTACACCTCCATTTGAAGGATAAAGGACACTCATTCAAAGATGAGGATGTACACATATCAGACAGAGAAGATAGGTGGTTTGAGAGAGGAGTCAGGGAAGCCATTCATGTGAGCATTGAAACCCCCTCTCTCAACAGAGGTGAGGACCTCAGGCATAGTCTATCTGCTACTTATCAGTGTGTGCTTTCAACAACACCCAGACAAATAAAAAAGCCTTCACCACTAAGGCCATAGCTAATGACCCATACTTTATATGTTTCAGCACCTTTGGCCATTGTTCTCCTTAAGGCTATGGATACTATTGTCTACCTAACAAGCCTATTCAGGCCATTGTTCATCTTATGAGCCTATTTCAAACCAGGGTGTCAAGAGGTCAAAGCTGACTATAAGATGGAAGACTCGCAACTAGCTTTATTCAGACTGATGAAGTTGTTTGGATGAGCAGCAAAACATTTCTATCTCTCAAGAAAAAAGAAGTCCAGTAGCCGTGACTCAACTTCCAGATTAACCTACCTGGATGACCAAAAATCTTCACAGACTTAGAAAAAGAGGTGCATCTGCTCAGGATGCTGTCTGTGATTCCTTTGGCATGACATCCAGGAAACAGTATTGACGTACTTGATATGTTCCAGTTGCCTCTCAATACAGGGCTCTTGGGGGGGGGTGCGATTAAATCATATGATCGCCATAAGTCAGAAGGCACTGAATGGCACAGGGCCACCACCAGTTCAGTTTAACCTTCATCAGTCAAGATGTTCTGAAACCCTTTATGCTATTTCTAACCTTTCTTGCAAGCCTCAGCTATTCTCACCTTCAGCCTTCCTGATCGATAGATTTTGACTGTTCATCCTTATTAGTGATTTACTCCACCTGTCTTCTCTGGCTATTGTCCCTCTTAAAGCCTCCAGAGTTTCTTTAGAGGCCTCTAACTTCTCCCATGAATAGCTTGTGAGTGTGTCTTCACATCTCATCCATAAGATACTCCCATATTTCATTTACTCCTTTCCATTTGAGTACTGTATTGGCAAAGTTTAGAAATTCATTTGAATTTCCTTTTAATATGCAACAGAAGTGTGGCTTGGCTTATGGGAAAAGTCATCAATTTTAGAAGTTCCCAGTCTCCACCCCTCCTGCAAGTCCCAGCACCTTAAGCAATAAACACACGAGATGGTTCATTTTGGTTAAAAGAGTATAAAAGAGAGCTTACTTACATATTTCTCTAACAGGCACTAATACAGCTCAGGTTAAATGCAGGCTGAAAGAATAAAGCAAAGAAAAAGAATATTCCTGGAAAAAAATGGTTTTCTCTGTGTCCTTTTTTGGCCATGTGCTGAGGCAGAAAAGGACAGACATCAGAGAACTACACCTTCTCTCTGTGAGGTCAAAAACACATATAAAGATTTCTTGTCAAGGCTAATATGTGGGGAGGAGGAGGAAGTAGATGGGCAGATTTTCCAAGCCCCTGGGATATATAAATCCCTCTAATATTTATTTATTTATTTATTTATTTATTTATTTATTTATTTATTTATTTAT
>JAHTLZ010000205.1:79824-125111 GCA_023846285.1 Phrynocephalus versicolor | reverse complement strand
TCTATCTATCTATCTATCTATCTATCTATCTATCTATCTATCTATCTGTCTGTCTGTCTGTCTGTCTGTCTCCTAAAATGACCCATGGCAGCTTACGGTATTAAATTAAACAATATTAAAAGCTGAAACAATTACCATAGGGGCTCCCCAAGTGTCCTCACAATGCTTTCATACTCTTTGGGAAGGATCCTTCTACATCAATACATCATTACAATGTTTAAAAAATTATATTAACATTATATTAAAGGCAAATAACTAAAAATAGTACTAAAACACACTGAAAGCAACAGAGACACAACAGTCTAGTTTTAAAAAATGGTTGTTAGATAGCCAGCCACAAAACGAAAGCTTACCTGAAGAGAAAGATCTTTGCTTGCTTGAGGAAGAACAGCAAGAAGGGGGCCTGCCTGGCTTCCAGTGGGAGGGAGTTCCGGAGTTTGTGAACAGACCCAGAGACGGTCCTGCTCCCCCCAAAGGCCACCCCACCCCGCCAGGCTCTGATGATCTTGACACCCGGACAGGCTCCTAAAAGGTGTGGTCTGAGGCTGGTTCTCCTTGCCATCCCTGAGGCTTACCTGGGACTTTGCCACATTTCGTTTAGCATTTAGTGGGAGGTGGCCTGTCTCTTTGGGGGCGGGGTGATGTCCTTAATACGTTGATGATGATCCTCAGTTGCTTTGGGCTTTGTCAAGAATAACAGCCCAAGCCTCACTCCATGCAAAAAAAGAGAGAGCAGCCAGTCCTCTTGCCTCGGTGGGTTGGAGACGGCTTCCCTTCTGCAGGATGCCTTTTCCCAGGCTGGCTGGCAGGCTGGCATAACAGCGAGAAATCTGTGCTTATTTTTTCTTGCTGCCAACCCGAGAGGGTCAGATGGCAGGATCCCTGCCCATGTGCTTCTTTGTGGCTGGTGGCCTCTGGGTGGCAAGCGGAGCGCGTAATCCCTGACTGTTTCACACCAGGCGCTGTGCCCTTCAAGATGTTACTCTGAGACAGTAAAAGACCACGTGGAAGCAGCAACCAGGTGGCACTGGTGAGAACAGCCCTTCAGGTGCTTTTTCGAAAGGTCAGGCTCCTCATCTTTATGGGCATCATAGAGGC
Source organism: Phrynocephalus versicolor (assembly GCA_023846285.1). Taxonomy (NCBI): domain Eukaryota; kingdom Metazoa; phylum Chordata; class Lepidosauria; order Squamata; family Agamidae; genus Phrynocephalus; species Phrynocephalus versicolor. The sequence continues at coordinate 124,013 of JAHTLZ010000205.1, read as the reverse complement.
GTAATGTACTCTCTCAACCTGCTAATGGAGACCAGCGGAGATAATTAAACGGGAAACAGCTACATAATGTCTGCTGCTGTTTTGGGAAGCAACGGCTTCCTGTGTCTTCAGAGGAGCGGCTGAGGGAGCTGCGAGTGTTTAGCCTCTCTAAAAGAAGGCTTGGGGAGGGAGATATGATAGTTATGTTTAAATATTTGAAAGGATGTCATATTGAAGAGGGAACAGGTTTGTTTTCCATGGCTTCAGAGACTAGGATGCGGGCAATGGTTTCAAACTAGAGGAAAAGAGATTCCATTTGAACATCAGGAAGAACTTCATGACAGTTAGAGCTGTTCAGCAGTGGAATAATATGCTGCCACAAAGGAGGGTGGTGGAGTCTCCTTCTCTGGAAGTTTTTAAGCAGAGGCTGGATGGCCATTGGTCAGGAGTCCTGTGATGGGGGTTCCTGCATGGCAGGGGGTTGGACTGGACGGCCCTGGAGGTCTCTTCCAACGCTATGATTCTGTGATTCATTCCAAGGTCAGAGGGTTCTTTACCAACCCAGGGGTTAATCAGCAGAAATTTCTCACAGCCTCATTGCCTTAAGAAGCCTCCTGCTCCGTCCCTATCCCGCCTGAAGGCTGAGGTCTCCTCTTGCTCCGCTCCATTTCGGCTGTGGGGTGGGGGGGGGAAGTGGGCCTTGACCTGGGAAGGATGGTGATGCTTAGTTCAACTCCTAGCTGATGGGGACCTTCTAGTCTGGCAGCACCTACTAACAAGTGTGTGTGAGAGAGGGGGGGAGGGGAGGGAGGTCTTGCATTTGCTGCAGCAGGGGAGTCAGGAAGCCAGGCATGTAGGTTTTTCATCCAACTGAAATTGTCATTCTCCTGTCACTCCCTAAGTGTGACCTTGAACTGCAGGAAAATCCCTCCCGCCCTCCCGCCCTCCCTCCTTCCGGATGTTCTTGCTTCTGTGCATGAGGGTGGCTGGTTCTGGCTGGCTTCGGCAGGGGCTCAGAAAGGGCACTCTCTCTTTTTTTTTCCAGAGGCAAACTGGGCGGGGCCCTTCTTGGGATGCCCCTGGCGCTGGTAAGGAAAGGCCAGGGAAGGAGCAAGCCTTAAGAGTGGCGGATTCATCTCTCGCTTCTCAGCTGCTCCTCGGGGGTGGTGAGGTTTGGGGCAATGGCGGCGGATGGACATAGATCCTAGCCATGCCCATTGCCTGGTGCCTGTGGCTGCCCCTCAGCTGGAATGAAGGATCACCACCATTGTCCAAGGCATGGCGATGACGAGCGCAACAGCCGCGAGGGAGCAGAAAGACAAAGAGCACCACTGAGGAGGACATGTTCCCCAGTCACTTTTGGGAGAGAGAATCCTGTTTCACCGGAGAAAGGGTTTCTGCAGAGGCCCCTCCCTGGGTCAGTCTTCTGAGGCTGGGGAAGCTTGGGGCAGTCCCAGGGTCCTGTTGGGTGGTAAACCTCCCCTCTCAGAGCGGGGTTCTGTCCTCAGCCTGGACTGTAAAAATGGCTGTGGTAGCCTCCCTATTGATTCCTGGCTGCACTTTGCTGTTCCCAGCTTTGAAGAGGACAGACAGGCAAACAGATGGATGGACAGGTGGTCGGGCAAAACAATGCTGCCGCCTTGCTACTTCTGACCCACTCCTTGGCCCATGCTCCCCAGGCTGGCTCCCAGGTAGCAAGATGAGGGAGGCCGATCCTCTCATTCTGCCTCTGGAGCCAGGGTCCCTGTGGCTGAGTTCCCACCACCAGCTCCCTCCCACCAGCTCCCTCTCCTCTTTCCTCCTAGTCTGCAGGCTTCTGACCACAACCAGCACCACCCTCCAGGCTCCTGCACTAGTTCTCTTCCCTCCCCCCCCACACACACTCATATACCAAGTAATCCCTCAGTGGTCCCTCAGACACCCCTGGATCAGACCGCCAGCTAAACCAGGAGTATGTGTGTGCACACGCACATCTTTGGACAGAAGTTCTTATTTTGCCTATATTTAATCTTCAGTTGGAATAGTTCACCATCTATGTCTTTTGCATTTTGTGGCCATTGCACTCATCTGTTTACCTTGTCCCAGGTGGGCAGGATGTAAAATATTACTTTTTCCTTGAAAAGTGTCTTCCCCCAATCCAAGTCCCTACAACATCATGTGTTTTTTTGGAAATGAACAATCTTGATCGCTTGAGGTTGCAAAAGGGTCTTTCCCACCCATTTATTCTTTTTCTTGTGTTCAAGGGTTGACATACTCCTAGAACTGGGATTCAAGGCAGGTTGCAAAGCTCCGTCTTGGTTTGTGGTGTGGATGGTGGGAGCAGGGGCACCCCGGCATGGTCCAGGGAGGGACTTGCACCGTCCGTCCTGGGCTTCCAGTGCTGGGCAGCTCCTGGAGCTTGGAGGCACCAAGAAGCAACGTGTCCCTGCTGACCCAGGTCCCTTGGGACACAAGAGGCTCCTCCCCCCTCCCCCTCCCCACCCCACCCACCGCTTGACGGAGGCAGCTCAGCTCTCAGTAGAAGAAGCTGAACCTTCTCCCAGTCAGTGAGATGGTCCTGAGGGGAAGGCTTGGGGTGAGCAGGAGCCCATGCTTGGCTACGAAGCCGCTCTCACCGATGGCAAGGTCTTCCAGAGGAATTCAGTGAGTGCATCAAGGAAAAGGTCCTTCTTCCCAGAACAACCAGCAATGGCTGAGGTCCAGGTGGGTGATCAACCTCCGCCTTCACCTGGTGCGGCTGTGGAGACGGTGCCTGTCCTGAGCCCTAGGCTTGGCCAAGGGTTCCTGTAGGCCTCTTCTTTTGACCAATCCACCCGTGCCCGGCCTTGGAATGTGCAGCACCAGGGTCATGGGTTGCCCTCCACCTGCTTGCCGCTTGATACTGGATGTTTTGGACTCTGGACTGCTACTTGACTGTCCCTCTGGATCCTCCCCACCTGCTTTGGCTGATGTGCTGGTAGGACTCTGTTCACCTTGGGTTTGCCTTCTCGCTGTGCTTCCATCTACCCTGGACTGGTTGGGATGTCTGCTGCATGTCCCTGCTTGTACAGGCTTTCTTTGACAGTTGGGACCTGGACACTGGATTCAGTGCCCCTCTGGATTCAGCCCTGATTCAGTCTATTCTGCTCTGGACTGATCCGATCCAGTTGGGACCTCAGTCCAAACTGAGATTCAGAAAGAGGCATCTTTGTGCTAACCATTTATTGGCCCAGGGAAGGCAAAGATTGATGTAGGTACCCCCACCCCAAAAAACAACAGTGCCACTTAGGAACATTGTAGGCACCTTAGGGAATAGGTCTTGGAATAGGGAATAGATTCTCTGATGAGAAGGATTTAAGGGCTTCCCTTTAAAGTGGTCATATATTTTTTGTAATAAAATGCATGGAAATTCAGAGACATAATTGGAACCTGGTGGTCCCTTGAGAGGCAATTAACACTGACAAATTGCAGACAAGTAGGTTCAGATGGGTTGGGCCAGCCACTTTTAAGTCCTGCTTTAATTTGTTTCATTTAATGTGCTAATGTTTCCTGCTTTTCCCCAACGAAGCCAGGCGTATGTGTGTGCAGAAACAGATCCTTGGGTAGACATTTGTACTTCTTTATCTTATCTTATTTTATTTATATTTTAGAGTATTTTACCCCACCTTTCTCCTTGGAAAAGTACCCAAGGCAGCTTACAGTAATGAGGGATAATATACAGTCCAGCACAATTAAGACATGTTCAAGTATTGAGAACAGGTTCAAGTATTGAGAACAGGGAATTATATGTACTTGACAAATAAGTGTTAGTTGATCATATCACTATCTACTGCTTTTACATTTTGTGGCCATTCCGCTCTCTTGTTTACCTTCTCTGGAGTGGACACGATGTGACCCATTCCCCCATATCCCAGCCAGGAGATTTAAGATATGACTTTGCCTTGATGAGTCCCCCTGGGTCACTTGATATGGCTACCCACACCCCTGGGAGAGTGGACGCCCCCCCCCCCAAAGTCCCTTCAACATCATGTGATTTTTGAAAATGAAACATTTTGGCCATTCGAGGTTCCAAAAGGGTTTTCCCCCCCATTTATGGTGTTTTCCATTTTTTTCCAGATTTACTGAAAAGAAAATAAGCAAATAAACAAAAACAACCCCCAAATGCCCCACGTTTTCAAAAAAAAAGCAACCCATGCCCTTCTAGTGAGCCTGCCTTAACCCCCACCCCCCACCCCACCCCATCCCATTGAATCAACACACAGGTAAATTCTGGCCCTCTCTTGTTCCAAGGGCAAGGCTGGTTCCCCACCCACCCCCACCCACCCCCCAGCTGCTGAGGAGGGGAGGAGGTCACAGGATATTCTGCCCCCCTGCAGGTGTTTTGACAATAGATTTCCAAATAGGATAAATAAATAAATAATCGGACACATTCTACACTCTGCTATTAAAATAATCATCTCCGTCTTGCGTACGGTTGAATTATCAGAACAATTGTGATTAAACAATACCGACTGAAGCAGAGGCAACGAGATGAAGGCAATTACCAAATAATAAATGGAAACATTACAAAATTGATTAAAGCATAAAATTAATACAGTTATAACGAAGGGAAAATATGTAAGACCTTATTAAGCAACAACAAAGATGGCATCTTAATGTCACCCTTAGCACTCTTTCCTCTCTGGCACCATTACTTCAAGAGTACTTCAAGGTGAGGAGCCCCCCCCCCCGTCCCTGCCACTGGAGAGGAGTTGGCATCAACCCCCTCCCCTGCCTTTTAAACCCCCCCACACACAAGTGCTGTCAAGGTTTTAGGCCCCCTTTGTGGTTCCTGAGGCCCCAAAAGCTGTGGTTCATGGATGTTTTAAACTAAATGTTGGTGTGGCTGAAGCACAAGAATGGGAAGGGGGTCATTGGCTTACCCCAGTTTAGCTTCCCCCCCCCCAACCCAGCACACCTGTATGGCCATTTTCACACTTGGGCCCTCACGACCAGGTCTTGGTGATGCCCAGGAGGCGCTCAGGAGCCTAGGGGTGACTGGCTGAGCTGAGCTGGGGTGCTGGGAGGGGGGTGCTGGGTGTCTGGGCAATCCCACGGTTGGGGAAGACTGGAGGGTATTTCACCACAATCAGGCAATGAACATAAGCTCACCGGTGTTGATGTGAAGGGCACTCCTGCCTCATGCCATGACACCCCTTCCCCTGGCTCCGGGGGAAAAGTTTTGAGCAGCAGGGCAGGGGCCTGCTGTCATCCAGGAGAGGTTATCCAGGAGTTGAGGCGTTGCCACTGGACGTCTTATCTTGTGGGATTTCAGTACTCATCCAGGTAGCTTCGTCAGTCTGAGAAAAGTTGGTGCAAGGCTTCCAGTTTATATGTTCACCTTGGATGCACATCACCCTGGCCTGAACAGGCTCATTAGGTGGACAATGGCTAGCATAGGCGCTTAAGGTGCCTGGGGTGTGGAAGTCCCACCTATACAACCTTTCCCAACACCCATTAAGTATGGCTCGTTACCTGTGGCGTTGCTAGTAGAGGTGTGAAGTGCCTCTGATTTGTCTGGGGAATGGATGAAAGGGCAGCAAGATAAGTGGCAGACAGATTGTGCCTGAGTCTCCCACCTCTATTGAGAGAGGGCTGTTCAGTACACACATGAATGGCTTCTTTGACCTCTCTTCTCTGTCTAATATGTGTACGTCTTCGTCTTTGAGTGAGTGTCTTTCAAGTGGGGGCGCACTGCTGATTCTCGTCCTGAGCTGTTGCGCCTTCTGTGTCGTGCCATCATCCTGTTTAGGGCTGTTTGGTTTCTCCCGGGTAGAGCTCTGCGCACTCCTCACTACATTGGACTACATATTGCTCCAGGGTGGCTGGTATATCAACAGAATCCTAGGTCTGCCCAAGGAACCTGTTCTCAGAGACAGGCGCTCAGCCCCGGGGGGGGGGTGTTGGGGGAGGGGGCCCTTCTACTTTCTCTTCTCTTCCTTTCCTTCCCTCCTTTCCTTTTGCATTGCTGCTTTTCCCACTGAATCTTGTCTTCTTGAGATAGATCCCAGATACCATAGTTTTACTTTAATCATTTTTGCTTCTAATCAGCATTCTGGCTAGTTTTGATCTAGCACCCACTTACTCATTTTTTCCTGGCAATCTGTAGTATTTTTCATGCTTTCTTCCAGCACCACATTTTAAATGAATCATCCCCCCCTTTCCATTTTGATTATTTCCCCAGCCTTCTTTTTCCTGCATGTTGGTCAGGAATCTAAGAGCAGGGAGGGCCTTGGCCTCCAGGGCCGCCATCCTGACACTGGGCGACCCTTCATGGCTGCCCTTCCTTGGCTCACCCCAATCCCCTCCTCCTGGTTTCTTGGCCGCCGTCTCCATTTGACTCAATGACTGAACAGCAGACGTACAGAGACATTTTAAATATTTTGATTTCTTCATCATCCACTCCATGCAATTCTTCGGTAGTCGCTGTTTTTTTCTTCCCCATGTTCAGCTGCGGTCCTCTCTTCTTTAACCTTCATCAGGAGCCCTTTGAAGCCACTGCCTTTTTCTGCCAGTAAAATGGTACCATCTGCACATCTTAAATTAGATGTCTCTCCTCCACCAATTTCAACCCCTCCTCCATCTGAACCCCATCCAGCTTTTTTTGTACAATACGGTCTGCATACCGATGGAACCGATGGGCATAATAGATAATATATCCTCTACTTTGCTAAATCAATAGCTGACCATTGTCATCATTATCATTGCCATCATGTCGCCAGGACTTTAGATGAAAAAAAAAGGGAAACTCCTTGTGAATTTTGCTGTGACTGATTTAACATAATGGAAGTCAAGTTTCCAACTCCTGGGGCTTAGAGAGTGAACTCTAAGAATGAACAGGAGTCCACAGAGAAAGAGAGAGCTCGGGGGGCGGGGCGGGGCGGTGTGTTTACAACCTCCCATGGGGCCTGTAGTGTGAGTGACTGGGAGGGACTTTTTTTCTGGACTAGAATGATTCTCAATATCTTTCAAGCACTAAACAATTGTTCCTTCCAGCTTGTGAACTCAGAGGAAGCCCTGCCTCTCTGCTGAGCGCTCTGTCCTATTTTTCCCATCAGTCGGTGGCAGTTGTTTGCTGTTGATCTGTTTGGCTGGTTGCTCAGTATGTGTACAAAATAGAAAACAGCAGGAACAAGTATGTGATTTCGAGCCACTGTACGCAAAGAAATGTTTTCATTTTTTCTCCTACAAATGTCTCAGAGAGAGTTATTGAGATTTTAAGAGTCAGTTAATGAGAAAGGGGTGAACTCTAGGAACTTGCAGCTATTCTTCTCTGTGTCTCTCTGTATTTTTATTGTGTAGCAACAAGGAATTTTGCAAGATAATTGATACTCTGCAACCTCTCTTTCTGGTTTTAATTTGTGTGATTGGATGCCACTTCTGCCTCACCCTTGACTTCCCCATTGGGCCTCCTTGAGGAAATGATGGCTGAGGCCAAAGTGAAAGGGCTGCTGACTCAGGCAATCCTGCTCCTCCTTGGAAGGCCTGAGGCCTTGAGCAGGACCAAGGGCCATGGCCAAGGGGGAGCCAGAGAAATGCGGGATTGAACTGGCTGGTGCCTTGGAGGAGCCAGGAAGAGCCTCCAGATGAGCCTCCTTGCTGTATGGCGCCCCTCGTGCAAGCCTTGTGCAAAGCCTTCTGCCTACTAAACCAGCTCCCGGAGAGCCTTTGGCAGGGCTGCGGCATTTGCAGGCTTGGCAGGTGGGCGGGAGTTGCCAAAAAGCTGTGCACAATTTTGTAGAAAGTCCCCAGGAGATCCATTCTCTGAATTATGCAGGGGGGTGAAAGAGAGACACCCCCGGGTCAAGAACCGCTTTCCCACCCGAGCGAGGGAGTTGAAAAATCACGCCAGAGACCGTAGATCGAGGAAAAAGCTTTACTTTCTCTGCAGAGAGGAGCTCAGTCAAATATCTTTGAGATCTGAGCCCGCAGTTATACGAGTCAGTACAGGTTTTATAGGTACAATTTTTCTGAACCCCCTCCCAAAAGTCCGGTGAAAATCGGATGCATCTGCGCGGAGAAAACGGCAAAAAACCATATCAAAGGAAGCATATTGGTACATTGTTAACACCCACTTTCCCCCACTTCTTGTTTTACTTAGCGCGCCTACGCGGGGAAGTCATTAATCAAGTTGCGCGGCAGCGCCACCTGTCTGCAGTTCGCCTGCTGTAGCAGGCAGATAAGCTAGAGCGGGAAACGGCAAGCGCTCAGTCGATGCATCGAAAGAGCCGCTTTTCCGCTTTTCTTGAGGGTCGTGCCGGGCGGGGGTCGTGACAAATACGCTTCTGGCCCTGATAACAACCTCAAGGAAGGAAGGCAGGATGCAGATGGAAGGGAGGGGGCAGAGGAGAAGGGGTAAGTGTGCTGCTTTGAGTCACGTATGCATTGTGGAAGGGAAATCAAGGGTGAATCAAGGGACAATGAGGCTTGGATCAGCGAACCAGCCTGCAGCCATCTTATTTACGGTGGCTGCCTATATGGCGATTAAAAATTAATATATCTCTATCATACCCCCTGCTCTTGTTGTGGGCACTCGACAGAGCTGCCCACTTTGACAGCCTCATAGTCTTGCAACAGTGCTATGAGTTTGGGACCTGTTGTTATATCTACAATTCTAGCAACCACAGAAGAGCAAACCTCAATAAACACGGAATACATATTATAAGGAACAAAAGCATACACAATGGAGCAATCAACGAACCTGCTATTGTTTTCAACCATGTTTGTGGCATCAAATCATTTAACCATTGCATTTGCAAGCCTTTCCACTCCTGAGATGGATTGAACGTTAGCTGTTTGATCTCTGTGGCAAGTTGATTGACAACCTTCCCTACTGGATCAATTTTCAAACAACAATTAGTCAGATTAAATTTTCCACATACCCCATTCTCAGCTGCCAGGAGATAATCCAACGCTAATCTGTTTTGATAAACAGCTGTTCTTATTTGATCTGTCACTGCTGCTATTGCTGTGAGTGCAGAAGTGATGCGTTGACCTGCCAAGTCCAGAACTGCCTGTAATCTGATAATTCTGTTCAGCATATAAATAGGAGTTCTATAACCCCAAGAGCCACCTGCGGCCCAACTAGCAGGCCCATAGACACAAACAATTCTCTCAGAGGTCCAAATATCTCCCTCATATTCTTCCGGGTTCTTACAGGCGAAGCCTGAAAAAGGAGTGTCATCACGTTTCCTCCTGTTTAGAGGCCCATATATTGGAGCAGCCAGGTACTGCTGGGTCTCTATTGGAATTAGAAAGAATGAGGGTTTTATGAATCCTAACACACATGAGCCAGACCATGACCTTGGCAGGTATTCATAGGCCATGTTGCCACAGATCCAATACATGTTTACTGGGGCCATCCACACACCTGAAGTTGCTGAGTACAAGTAAGGCAATAATGTGGCATTAAACTTCTCTGGTTGTGAGGCATTGGAGGGTGAGGTCCAGACTCCATCTTCCCAGGTACCTATGCAGGTCAAAATGCCCACAGCCACAGTGCCATTCTGAGAGAAGCAGACACGACCAACTAACTGTGATGTGATGGTCCATGTCATATTCTGGGACTGGACTCTCTTGGTGACATTGCCTATCCTTGACATGTTATTATATAATTGGGGAGGGATTTCCATGGCTTCCCAAGGCCAATCTTCTCCCATATTCGTGTCCCCACAAACATAACAATTTGAAACACCTAACTCAGTGGCTATTGACTGTGCCATTTCCAGAAAGAGGTTTTTAGCATGCTGAGGAATTTCAAAGGGACTTTCCTTCAGCTTCTCAATGGCATTCTCCACTGACCAAGTGTGGCTTTTTTTCTGGCCTTCCCGTTCCTCCTCACGAGTAATTGTCAAGTATGTGAGCGGATCTTTCCCTGGCCCATCAATTCCAAACCCATATACCTGGATCTGGGGATGTGCCTCACTGATGACTAGGCTGACACGATTGCCCCCTACTCTTCTGAACTGTGACAGGTGTGCACACCCTGGATATCCTCCTGCAGTGTATGCACAAACACAGCCCCATCCTTGGCATAGCTTGTTTGAACCACAGGGATCCCAAATTTCTGGGTTGCCTGCTCTGGCCCCTTCATGTGGGTAGCACAAATACTTATGACTGGACTTGTAAGTGTTGACCCATCTGGCTGATCCACAGCGAATTCCTAGGCCCTTCCCAAGAGCGTCACAGGCATCAAACCAAATCACTGCTTGTCTGCCACTATTTTTCAAGACAGTGGTGGAGTTTATGTAGAAGAGAGACCCTCCACCCTCAGGATTGTCCCTCCTTGGCACCTTAGTTCTTGGCAACCCTGCCCAGATGGTGTATCTATATCTGTGAGGGATTTCAGGTTTATAACAAAGGAATTCTCCAGACAAGGTTTCACAGATGTGGTACATCTTGTCCTGGTTAAGGCACATGGATCCTGTCTGTGGACATTCAATGGGGCGTTGAGTACACCAATGTACACTGTGGACATTCAATGAGGCGTTGAGTACACCAATGTATTTACCACCTTGTTCCCTTGAGTGGCTGCAACTATACATGGCTTGCATTCTTCTAGCTCCTCAAAGGCAATAGCTAAACACAGAGGCATAATAAGCAAGCAAACAATAATGGCCACTAACCTAAACATCCCAGCAACCTTTTGCATCCTAATAACATCAATTAGCAACATATATGACATGTAATCAAAGATAAGGCAGGTTAGATATGGTTTAAGGCAACTTTTCCCAAAAGCGCTAAGGCTCCTTTAAGACTTTGACAGCTTGCGGCGGCTTTGACAGTTCTTCGAACGTTGGATGACAGCTCGCTTTGACAGCTACTGCGCTACCGCAGATCGACTCCTGTTGCGGCAATGCTTCCTAGCGCTTGGGGAAAGGCTGTTTAAGGCTCGATTAAGACAGGAAACAAGTAAATAAGTACAGTCTCGGACTAAATGAAGGTTATTCTTGCTTACTACTAAAGCAAATTCGTTCTTCCTTTGCTAGAAAAACTCCGTCCCTCCTCTTGTTTTGGAAGACGAATTAAAAGGCAGAATGTTCAAAGGCTGCAAAGGGAGAGTCAATTCTTTTAAGGAAACACTTCAAGCACCCATGTAAGGGAAAGACCAAGATTTTTACTTTGGCTCCCCACTGTTCGAAGTCACCTTTCTGAAGGTTAGCTTCAGACCGTCATCCGGATTGGGCTGGACTGTCCATTCTTCTTCCTCCTCTTCTGGGGCTGCCTTCTTAACACGGGTGTAATGAATCCAGGGCTTCACTTCGGCCACTTTGACAGCTGTCGGGGTTGCCAATAACACCACGTATGGACCTTTCCACCGGGGGCGCAGAGGCTGATGGTCCCAATCTTTGACCCAGACCGAATCTCCTGGCTCGAACTGATGAAGGGGCTCCTGGAGAACCACGGGTAGCCGGTTAAGCGTCCATCTATGCAAAAGAGAAAGAGAGCGGCCAAGCATCTGGAGATATTTAGCATGCGTTACAGAAGCTATACTCTCTGGGCGTATTCCATATGAAATCAGGATGGGTCTGCCATACACAAGCTCGAAGGGTGAGATGCCTGTCTTGCTAGAGGGGGTGGTTCTGCACCTAAAAAGGGCAATGGGCAGCATTTCTACCCAACTCCTGCCAGTCTCTTGGTTAAGCTTTGACAGATGTCCCTTTAAAGTTCTGTTCATTCTCTCGACCCGACCTGAGCTCTGGGGTCGATATGCCGTATGCAGGTTCCATTTGATGTTTAAAGCTTTAACAAGACCTTGGAGCACCTGATGAATGAAGGCTGGCCCGTTATCTGAGTTTAATGAGCAGGGCATCCCATGGGCCGGCAGGTGGTCTCTTAAAAGGACCCTAACCACTTCACTTGCCCTCTCAGTCTTGGTTGGGAAGGCTTCAGGCCACCCAGTAAAAGTACACACTAATACTAGCATATAGCGATACAGTCCACATCTAGGTAGCTCTGTGAAGTCTACTTGCATGTCCTCAAAGGGTTCTTTCCCAGAGTACTGAATTCCTGGAGGGGGTAGGTGCCCTGCTCTTGGGTTATTCCTTTGACAGAGGACACACCTGCGGGACATGTTTGAAGCCAGCTGACGCAACCTAGCTATATACAAATAGGGACTCAAGTGCCGATAAGCCACTTCTGGTCCTTGATGTGTACTTTCGTGGTGACTTTGAACTACCAGCCGTGCCATGCTTTCTGGCACCCACAACTGTCCACTGGGCAGTTTGTACCATCCCTCTGAAGTTTTGTCAAGTCCCTCATCCTCTGCAAATTTTTCCTCTGTTGGTAAATATTGGGGTAAGGTTGGGGGAAGAATGTCAATTGGAATGAGACTTAGTTGCATGTCACTGTGTGTATTACTTTGTCCTTGGGCAGCTTGCTTAGCAATTCGATCTGCCAACCTGTTTCCCCTTGCTTCCAGTGAGGGTCCAACTTTATGACCGTGGCAGTGGATTACTGCTACTTCCTTTGGCAGCCACACTGTGTCTAAGAGCTTTAACAAAACTTCAGGGTGTGCCACGGGAGACCCCTCAGAAGAAAGGAGACCCCTCTCCTTCCAGAGTGCCCCATGGGCATGCAATGTCAAGAAGGCATATTTAGAGTCAGTGTAAATGTTGATCTTCTCCCCTTCTGATAACTCAAGTGCTCTAGTGAGAGCTATCAGTTCTGCCAATTGGGCTGATGTATTAGGGGGCAGCTGTTTAGATTCAATTATTGTGTCCTCCAGTTCCACAATGGCATATCCTGCCTGCCTTTTCCCATTGATAACTGAGCTGCTGCCATCCACAAACCAGGATCTCCACTGTGGGTGAGGGGTGTCACGTAAGTCTGGGCGGGATGAGTGTGTTTCATCCATGACTTGAATACAGTCGTGGGAGGCTGATCGATCACTAATTGGCAGGAGGGTTGCTGGATTTAAACCCTCTGTGGTCTGAAATGTATGACCTGATCTTGAAAATAGCTTTTGGCACTTTGTCATGGCAGCCTGAGATAAGTGATAGCCTCCTTTGGCGTCCAACAAGGGCAAGATAGCGTGTTTGGTCACACAGACTGTAGATTGTCCGAAAGTAAATTTATCTGCCTTCTTTAAGAGGGCAGCCAAGGCCACCACACCTCGCATACAAGGGGGAAGCCCCCTCTCCGTTGGGCTTAAAGTCTCTGACAGGTAAGCCACAGGTTGTTGCCAGCTCCCCAGCTTTTGGCATAAAACTCCCTTGGCAATGCCTTCCTCCTCATCCACGTATAAACTGAACGACTTGCCCGGGTCCGGAAGCCCCAAGGCGAGTGCAGTAATTAAAGCCTGTTTAATTGCTTTAAAACTCTCTTTCTGGTCGGGTCCCCAGATGAACTCATCAGTTTCCTTGCCTCTTAAAGCCATATTCAAGGGTTTTGCTAGAAGACTGAAATTGGGAATCCAAATTCTACAAAAACCTGCAGCCCCTAAAAATCCTCTGAGCTCTCTTCTGTTTTTGGGCTCAGGAATTTGGATAATTGATTGCTTCCTCTCATCACGTAATTGGCGCTTATGCTGCGAAATGTCAAAGCCTAAATAGTGCACAGTCTTTTGACAGATCTGAGCCTTTTTTCTGGTTACTCTGTAGCCTGCTGCTGCTAGATGATTCAGTAAATCAATTGTAAGCTGCTCACATTCTTCTCTGGTTGGCGACCCAGCCAAAATGTCATCAACATACTGGAGAACGATTTGCCCTGGCTTCCGATGGAAGCTCGCCAGGTCCGATGCCAAAGCGGAACCGAACAATGTGGCTGAATTTTTAAATCCTTGGGGCAGTCTCGTCCACTTGAATTGTCCTTTTGTGCCTGTTCTAGGGTCTTCCCATTGAAAAGCAAAAATCGACTGACTCTGGGGGGCTAGCCTGCAGCAGAAATAGGCATCTTTTAAATCCAAAACGGTAAAATAAGCAGCTTCCGGCGGGATCAAAGACAGAATTGCATAAGGGTTAGGCACATTCTGATGGAGAGATTCAATTGATTGGTTAACCAATCTCAGGTCCTGAACCGGGCGATAACTCCCATCCGGCTTCCTGATTGGGAGAAGGGGCGTGTTCCATTGTGATTGGCAGGGGACAAGAATGCCATAATCTATGAGTCTCTTAAGGTGGATCCAAATCCCTTCCGCTGCTTCTCTTCCTATAGGGTATTGGGGAATCGACACTGGCCCCGCAAATGGTTTAAGCTGTACAATGATAGGAGGAATATTCCGGGCCATGCCTGGTGGATTATTCTCTGCCCATGCCTCGGGTTTAACCTTGTCCAAAAAGTCTTGAGATAGCTGGGCTGGCTCTTCCTGAACCACCATCAATCGCCACCTCTCCCTTAAGGGGTACTCTAAACACAACTCGCCTTCTGGCTCTCCATTTTCCGTAGTCATATGAATTTCTCCCTTGGGAGTGAAGTTAATCTGAGCCCCCAACTTAAACAGTAAATCTCTCCCCATTAAAGGGACTGGACATTCGGGCATATGCAAGAACTTATGTTGAACTATCTGCCCTCCTAATTTGCAGGTGACTGGTTGCATGAAATAGGCACGCTGCGCCTTTCCCGTAGCTCCCATTACACTAATTGAAAGGTTCCGATCCAGTGGTTTGACTAGCTGGGGAATAACTGAATGGCTTGCTCCCGTATCCACAAGAAATTGCACTGATTTGTTCCCCGTTTGCACTGTAATCAAGGGCTCCCGGGAGCTAGAGCCCTGCTCCTGTCAATACTGACTATCTTCCTCCAAAGCCATCACGTTTTGGTAAGGTGGGGTCCATGCTGGTCCCTGTCCTCTTTGGGGGGCTTGCTGCGATTGACTTGGCTGTGCTGGGGCTTGACTACTTGGCTGGAATTGACCCCCTTGTCCTCGGTTGCCTTGGAAGTTCCCTGGCTGTGTGAAGTTAAAGGGACCCCGCTGCTGGTATTGATTGTAGCTAGAGGCTTGTGGCTGCCAGGGGCGCCGTGGACCCTGATTAAAACTTCCCCTCCTTTGGTTTTCGGGGTTCAAATAACAATCCTTGCGCCAATGTCCTATCTGGCCACAGAGAGCACATTGATTTCTCATTAATGGCCCACGTGCACTCCCTGGAGCATTGAAATTGCGGGGGTCAGAAACCTGATTCAGTGCCATCACTTTCCTGGCTTGCACCTTACGTTTTGGGGCGCTCTGATCTTCCTCTCTATTATTGAACTTCGTTTGAGCCAACTGGAGCATTCATTGCAATGAATGACCCATAAAATTAGCCTCTTTCTGGATTCTTTTTCTTATGTCTGGGGCGCTCTGGGCAACGAAAGCAGTCTTAACTATACTTTCCATAGCAGGATCTTCTGGATTAATCGGAGTGTACCTCCTAAATGCCTGATATAATCTGTCCAAATAAGCGCCTGGTGACTCATCAGCTTTTTGTACGACGTCATTCACCCTTGCCATGTTAATTCTTTTCCTGCCAGCAGCCCTGATGCCCTGTAAGATGGCCGCATGGTAGTTTCTCAGAGCTGTGCGCCCTGCATCTGAATTGTAGTCCCAATCAGGTGGAGTGGTGGTCGGAACTGCTGCTTCCGCTTGTGCCTGATTATCCCCCATTGCTATTCTAGACTTCCTAGCCTCCTCGAAAATCTTCCGGGTTTCCTCTGAGTTAAATAACCCCTTAATTAAGTGTTGAACGTCCTCATATGTGGGCATGTATACATTGAAAATACTGGACATCGTTTCATAATTCTTATCTGGATCTTCCTCCAGACTCGGAAGTGTATTTTTCCAATTAATTATGTCTGAAGAAGTGAAGGGCACGTGTTGCATTGTAAAGGTTCTTGGTTGGTTCTGGACCATAGGGTCATATACACGCCTTAAGGGCATCACCTTTGCCTGCTCCTCCATTTTCCTTTGCTCAAGAAACTCCTCATGCTTTCTAGCTGCATCATATGCCCTTAAAAGGTATCTTTGCCTCTTTGTCCAGTGCCTCTCTCCTGCAGCTTCCAAGGCAAAATTTCCCACCTCCATCATGGATTCCTTGTACTTCTTTATCAAATCTGGCACCCTTTGGTAGTCATCTTCGCCCCATTCAACATTCCCCCTCAATCTGAAGTGAAATTCTTCCTCAGTCTCCTCCTCTTCGTCCCCGTCCTTTCTGCCTCCCCCTCGGGGCTTGCTTTTATCTTTGGGGATCACATCTGAGGGTCCTGGTTGAGGGGACCCCTCATCTTTGGGAGGACCACCTCCTCCTCCTGCGGGGAGTTGAGCCTGGGGTTGCACAGGGAGTGCTGCTGGATTTCCAGGGGGAGCTGCTGCATAAGGAGGCGGGGGCGCAAGGACATCATAATCCTCCGGACGGGTCTCCAAAACGGGTCCCTTTTTCTTTAGAGCTAGCAACTTTGCCTGCGGAGGTAACTCCCTGCAACATTGAATCCAGGAAGGGTTCCTCTTTACATTCGCCTTCCAAACTTCGATATAGGGAATTTGTTCAGGGTAACTTTTAAGGATTTTCAGCCACATCTGCCTAATAATAATTTCATTAAATGAACCCTCCGCGGGCCAACCCTCCTGAATAATTGGCCACTCAATTTGACATAGCGTTTGCATTCTTTCCGATCTCATCTTGATTCCAAAATCAAAGTTTCTTATTGCTGCGTGCCAATTCAGAAGGAAACAGTCCAGGGGAGTTGCTGGCTTGCTTGATTTCTGCCCCATGGTTTTTATTTCCTGATCTTGGGAGTGTTCCTAAGGAATACCCACACACTGTTGCGTGACTCGCACCTAAAAGCTTTTACACAAACACACACACACTCGATTCTGGCACCGACTCGGGGAGTCGCCCCCCACGAGAACTGCGGATACCCAGACGTCACTCGGTAAAAGAGGCAGTCTAACGCCCCCACCTTCCACTCTCTCACAGAATCACTGAGTCAGCAACCTCTCAAATCACCCACATCAAAAACCCTCCCCACTTAACTACGTGCCCTCTGCCTATTAAAATCTTATTAATTTCTAAACTAAAACGTCGACGACCAAAATTGCCTTTTCCACCACACACCAAGAGGGTCTCCCGCCCCTCACTTGAACTCCTGAGGTGTTAGAGCACAGCTCTTCTCCCCTCTTCAAACCCAAAACCACCACTTTGCCAACCCTTTACACACGAGGAGGTCACCTCCCGCCTTTAGGGATCCCAGAGAGTCACTCTCCTTCCCCCCACGGACCGGTCCTTACCAAATCGTCTTCAAACTCTTCCCCAAGCCGGCAGCTTAAACGGTTTTTCCTCTCGAGCGGTCCGTCTCCACCTCCACACTGAGTGAAGAGTCCCCCCTCACAAGATGGAGGGTGCGCGCTGGAAGTCTCCGCAAAACGTCAGGCTGTTCGGCCCCCGCTCGATCTGGCCTCCCTGCTCAAAAAGGGGGGGGGGTATCCCGGACGAGCCCCCAGAATGAAAGAGAGACACCCCCGGGTCAAGAACTGCTTTCCCACCCGAGCGAGGGAGTTGAAAAATCACGCCAGAGACCGTAGATCGAGGAAAAAGCTTTACTTTCTCTGCAGAGAGGAGCTCAGTCAAATATCTTTGAGATCTGAGCCCGCAGTTATACGAGTCAGTACAGGTTTTATAGGTACAATTTTTCTGAACCCCCTCCCAAAAGTCCGGTGAAAATCGGATGCATCTGCGCAGAGAAAACGGCAAAAAACCATATCAAAGGAAGCATATTGGTACATTGTTAACACCCACTTTCCCCCACTTCTTGTTTTACTTAGCGCGCCTACGCAGGGAAGTCATTAATCAAGTTGCGCGGCAGCGCCACCTGTCTGCAGTTCGCCTGCTGTAGCAGGCAGATAAGCTAGAGCGGGAAACGGCAAGCGCTCAGTCGATGCATCGAAAGAGCCGCTTTTCCGCTTTTCTTGAGGGTCGTGCCGGGCGGGGGTCGTGACAAATACGCTTCTGGCCCTGATAACAACCTCAAGGAAGGAAGGCAGGATGCAGATGGAAGGGAGGGGGCAGAGGAGAAGGGGTAAGTGTGCTGCTTTGAGTCACGTATGCATTGTGGAAGGGAAATCAAGGGTGAATCAAGGGACAATGAGGCTTGGATCAGCGAACCAGCCTGCAGCCATCTTATTTACGGTGGCTGCCTATATGGCGATTAAAAATTAATATATCTCTATCAGGGGAAGACCCTTCTACACACACACACACACACACACACACACACACACACACACACTAGGGATAGCTGTTATTCTTCCCAGTCTGCCCCACTGCCATAGGCATGCACTGCCCTCCACACCTGTGGAACTCCCTGCCACAGGATGTGGTGATGGCATCTGGCCTGGATGCCTTAAAAAGGGGATTGGACTGATTCCTGGAGGAAAAGTCCATCACAGGTTGCAAGCCACGATGGGGATACGTGTTCTCTCCAGGCAGAAAAAACCCAGGGTCCTTCAAAGGCCAGATGCAAGGGAGTGGTATCAGGAGACAGATATCTAGTCCCGTGCGCTCCCAGATGCATCTGGTGGGGCCACTGTGAGATACAGGAAGCTGGACTAGGTGGGCCCTTTGCCTGATCCACCAGGGCTCTTCTTATGTTCACCTGCAGGAGGGAGTCCCCATTTCCATGCACCCCCTTCCTGGACTATGTCCAAGAGTTCCTTCCCTCAATTTGTTAAGCTGAGCACCTCTAGACAAATGCAGAGTAAGCGCAAAAACAGATGGGGACCTCTGTGTTTGGATTCAGCCTACATCATTGTCACCCCCCCCAACCACCCCCTGAATGTGATTTGCATTCCTGCGTGGAATGGGGGGTTGGCCCTGATGGCCGGATAGGCCCCTTCCCACATCACAAACCTAGGCGGCAGTGTCCATGCAGTAGCTTCCACAGGCGAGCTGTTGCCTGGGGAGCCCTTGGGGAGCTCCGTGGAGAGTCTGCGGTGCTCAAAGGCTGCCATGTCTCCCTCACACAAGGGGAAATACATGTCTCACAGCACTCACCTGTTGAGTTTGAAATAAGATTAAAATTCTATTTCAGACAGGCTAGCCCTGCTGAGTTCCGCTGGACCCCAGTAGCCCAATGAAGCATCCAGCAAGAGAGAGATCATGAAGGAAATACTGCATTTATTAGGCCCAATAAAGACAGCAGGTGGACACAAGCCAGGAACCAGGCAAAGATGTCCAACCCCGAACACAAAGAAACCCCAACTTTTATTGGTTCCCCCCTCCTCCCTTCCCTGGGTGGCGCCTGCCCAGGAGTGGGCTGGGGGACGATCTTCAAACGGCCCAATCCATGTGGTCCAGGGGTTGGCCAGAGGCGGTCCTGGGTGGTCTCTGGCAGGCTGGAGCCGGATGCCCACTTAGGTGTTAATGAGTCCAGAAAGTCCTTTGATTGGGCCATCATGATAAGACAATAGGAAGGGGAAGCAAGGTATTGTCCATAGGTCTGGGCAAACTGTGGAAATCAGAAAATCAATAGAGGCTGATACAAAAGTCAATAGGGGCCAGGAAAAATGATGGGATAATCCAGAGGTGTCTGGATGGTCCTTTGTGGGTGCAAAGGTGGGACAATGGAGAGCCCCAGGCGGTGACAAACATCTGTGCCAGGAACTCTTGTGTTGTGGACATGCCAGAAGCTTTGGAGAAGATGAATTCCTTCCAGAAGATGCAGCTTGTCTCATGATGCCTCCATGACGTGTGTTCTTCTGTGCCATAACTCCTTTTGCCCCAGATGATAGTCAAAGAAGCCATAGGATAGGACAGTAACACGTTTTAAGCACACCCAAGGGAGAAGGGGTGGGAGGAGGGAGGGAGAAAAGAGAGAGAGAGAGAGAGATGTGAGGCGGGGTTGCTGGTAGTTGGGGGCCAAGAATCAGCTAGGTGGGAAACCCATGAACATAGTCTTTTTGGTGTGATGGAGTCCCTGGTCCCCAGGAGTGATTGCTTACATTCATTCCCTTGCAAGTCATGAGCATGATGAAATCATCAGGAAAGGGCAGGCAGGAGGGGTGGAAAGGAAAAGAGAGAGGGTGGGGGTGAGGTTGGCTGGGGGCAGAGACCTGGGCCAGTGTAGGCAAATGGATAGGATGGAAGTAAGCTTACTAGAGGGAAGGGTGGGGGCTGGCCATGGCTAAAAGCCAGGGTTCCTATAGATAGAGGGGCAATGGAGGTAGCTTTGAGAGTAAAAGGATGTCTCCGGGGGTTGATCTGTGGCTGTCACTCCATGAGCCATGACCACAGTAGGGATGAACTGCCAATTCAGGGGGATTCGACCTGAATTGTGTGTGTGTTTGGCTCTTTTGAATGTCCTGGAAATGAATTATTTTATCCTGGCCCAACAAGGAATGTTTTTTTTGGGGGGGGGTCTCAGGGGACCCCAAAAGCATCCCTGAGAAGTTCATCATGCCCAATTATGACTCAACATACCAGAGCCATATGCCACCTTCTGTACCAGCCACGCCAGAGCAGAGAGAGCTCAGTTCCTTGCAGTCTCCAGGAGGCGGGGGGGGTGTCAGCTTCACACAAAGGAGCTCTATTGTGAGACAAACAGTGCTTATGTTGCAGGATGCGGGCATTGGGGGGAGTCTGTGTCTGCGCCTGCAGCACCACCACCAGCAGCATCTCCCTGGGTATACTCCCAGAGATCACCCCCATCCATTGCCCTCTGCTTGAAGGAGACAGCAGTGTGTGTGTGCGCATGTGCATGGACTGCCCTGAACCCTGCACCCCCACTCCATAAGCCTTCCGCCCTTCGGCATAGGGAGGAGACCCTTTGCCCGCAACATCCTTGAAGTCAGCCAGTCCCTGTGTGCTCTGGGAGGAACTGATCCTCCCCCATGCCTCAGGCAGCAAAATATTGTGCAAGCGTGTGTGCTAGCACCTCCCAGAGTCCCCAGTTGCTTTGAGGTCCGTGGCGCCTCAGCTGTGCCCTCCGGTTGCTTGTGTCCTTGCAAAGATGCACAGCCTCTGAAACATCCCTTTAGAGGGGGAAGAAATTAAATGTGCAGCCATATCTCTGCCCTCTGCTTGCACATGCTGCCCCCCCTTTCCTTGCAAGCTCTGTGTGTGTGTGGTGGTGGGGAATCTGCCACAACATGGAGGTTTCCTCTACCCTGCTCAGGCGTGAAGTGCCCAAAGAGAGTGTGTGAGCAAAGACACAGGGGAGAGTCTGGGAGCTCCAGACTGCATCATCTCCACGAATCATAGCTTTTTTTGAGGGGGGGGGGTGGCCTTGCCCTTTTTTTCACTGCACCAGCTCTGAATTTGTTGCTGGGTTTTTTTGTGGTTCTGTAACCAGCAGAAGGCACTGGAGGGCAAGGGTGGCTCCCTGGAGTAGGGAAGGCTCCTCCTGTTGAGTCCCAGGAGCAAGCATCCCAGAAATCACCAGACCCAAGTCACCAAATAAAGATCTGATGCAAGACAGTTCGATTTTTGCAAGGTTTATTGATCAAGAAAGTAAGCAGGCAGCTGCCTAGATGCCCTTAAGCACATCCGATCCCGCCTGATTTTGGAAGCTAAGCTTGGATGGGAGACCACCAGGGAACACCAGGTGCTGTAGGCGCCTGGAGCAGGAACTGGCAAGCCACTCCAGTATTCCTGCCAAGAACACTCCATGGACACGGGGTCACGAAGAGACTGTATCGACTTAACCTCTGGCAGCAAAGGTCCAGTCTCTCTGCCCCCACGGGAGGGGGAACAGGGTTTTATACAGTGGGAGGGGCAGAGTATACAAAGAAAATACAAGAAAACCTGGAAAAGTTTCCAAATATAAAACAAAGGATACCACTGCAGAAAAGATCAACAATGGCTTACATTATTTAGAATATTGCCATACAAATAGACTGTATCACTGAACATACAGGATAAACAATCATTCTTCCACCTGGGATGACAAAGAAGAGATTGCATTAGGAAATGGCCTGGGGAGTCTAGGTGTGTGTGCAAAGGATTTCCCTAAAACTGTTTGTTACACAAAGGAATGATACCTGTTTGGAGAATACTAGATCCAGAAAAGGGTTTTTTTGCAAGCAGGAGATATTGTTCAGATGCCCTTCCAAAGGGCATGGCTAGCCCACTTGCCCACTGATCACTTGGAGGTGTTAATCTTTTATCAGTGAGGTGTGAACAAGCCAATTCCTTTTTCTCCTGCTGGTGGATGAGTCATCATTTAAACATGGCTGTAGCGCTGCTTTTAATGGTGGATTTTTCGGGCAGTAGAGTAAAGCTATTTTGTGAATTTTGGGTTTGATTTCTGATCTCCTGCCTGACTGCTATTTTGCTACATTATTTTTATTTGGATTCCGTGCAGCTGGACCCTTCAGTATATTGGTGGGCTGTGGAACTCCCTGTTGGAGGGAGGGAGGGAGGAGAGGATCATTTCCATGGGGGTGCAAAAAACCCTTTGCATCCTAGGGGTTCCCCTCTTTTGTCCTTCACAGCCTTTCACGGAATCAGGCCAGGGACCCCCAAGGACATGTTGTGCCCCCTTGTCCAGTGGCTTCATCAGCCCCCCCCCTCTCCAGGCTGGGCCACTCTGGAAGGGGGTGGGTGAGTGTCCCCAGAGGAGAGGCTGGAGCTAGCCACCTTCTGGAATGTGGGCACGTGAGAGCCACCGTGACATGTCTTTTGATTGACTGGGGCAATAAAAACACCTCCCTCCCTTCATTCCGGATGCACCCTAAGAACATCCAAGCTCCCAGCCTCAACTAAACTGCCTTTTTTTTCTCCATCCTGCCAAGGACCTTACATCTAAGAAATTACTCCTGGCAAATCCAGCTTTTGCCATGTTATAACCTATTGGTACTACTCTGAGGAAGAGGGTTTTGCCCTCGAAATATTAGCAATGTTTTTGTTATTTTTTATAGTAGCCTAAATGTATTGTTGAGTCCACAGAGCTAGTCTCTGTGGCTGTAACACCAGACCAATTCTTACCCAATAAATGTTTTGACAAGAGAGAATTCTATATCTGCATGTTTTATTGGATCCAATAAAGTAAGCTGAGAGGTTTTGACCACAAGGAGAGGAGCAAAACCTAACCCAGAAATTGGTGTTATATAGATATAGATATAGATATAGATAGAGATAGAGATAGTGATAGAGATAGATAGATAGATAGATAGATAGATAGATAGATAGATAGATAGATAGATTGATTGATTCAGGATAGCCAGGGGAAGGGGGAAGGCTTAAGACAAGACAATGGGCTTCTGCACAGCAATCCAGGGGAGATAAAACATTTCCTTGGCCAGGATAGGTGAGACATTTAGGGATAATAATAAGTGAATATGTGTAAGAGGGGATTAGAAGAAGCCCATCATCTGTGGGTGATTGTGTTTGTGACACCCAGACCTGAGGACAGGAGACAATCAAGGTAGGGGGCAGTAGGGTTTTAGAATGCAAACATACACCTAGGCACACCAGGTGGTGTCTAGGCATACACAAAGGAAATGCAAATAGAATCCAAATAGATTCCAAGTGGCTCAAACCATTTTCTGAAGGGTTCAGGAAATGAGGATAATTAATGAGTCCATTCCAGAGTTGATCCTTCATCTGGGTTGTTGATGTTGGAGTTATGATGGTGGTGCCTCCGTGCCAGGAGCAAAGCAACAGAAAAATGGTGGAATGGAGTTGAGGGGTAGAAAGAGGGTCAACACGGGACATGGGGGGCATATGTGGGTGAAAGCAGAGCAGGAATATGTAGACAGAATAAGTGGACTTCCCTTATGTGTGAGGAGTCTTCTTGTGCAACCATTTAACGGTTCTGGGGATCCCTTGTGGGGCATAGGGGTTAAATCTCCCATGCAGTGAAGCAGTGGGATCTAGGAAGCAAGCTACTTCTGGGCTCCATAGCTGGCTTTTACCATGTATCCAGTTTTTGTGCCACTCAAGCTGTGTGTGTGTGTGTGTGTGTGTGTGTGTGTGTGGAGGGGTGTTTCAGCTGCGCCATTCTCTATGGGAGAAACTAAGGTTGGCTTGTCTGCAGTGGGATGGTCCCCTTTTATTTATTTATTTATTTTGTGCTTGGTGACAGTAGGCCAGTGTGAGTTCAAGGCAATGTTTTCCATTTTATTCTTGTAGCCCCCACAGTATCTCCTGTTCCACTTTTGTATTTGGTTTTTGTGATGGCTACACGGCTCCTCAACTTGTTTTGCTTCAATTGGATAACAGGGATGGAAATTATGTTTCAAGGTAGTGGTGTATTGTTAACATGTAGCTAGCCAAGTTATTTTTAGTGTGACAATGGATGTTTTCTAGCTTTGTTCAAAAGCTACTTTTCAACACCACTTAATATCATTTTTAGGAGTTTGTGGACTGGAATTTCCCCAGCTGTTTTGAACTTCTGTTCCGGGTCCAGAGTGTGAAGGCAAGAGTTGTTCTGTTTTGCTCTTTGGATTAGCGGGGGTCTGAAAATGCCAGCTGCTGAAATTACTTGTCTTTCCACTGATTCCCTTTGGGCCAATTTGTAGCCCGTCCGCTTTGACTTGCAGCTGAATAAATGAAAATATTTGCACATATCTGTATGGGCCTGCACAGAGAAATAACATAAACATGGGGCAGAGTGGTTTGTTTGTTTGTTTGTGTGTATGTGTGTTTGTGAGAGAGTGGGGGCTGGGTCTGAAATAGAATGTCATTAACTATTGGTGAAGCACAGTATGCAGGCAAGGGAAGGAAGGGAAGGCGGGAGGGAGGGAGGGAGGGAGGGAAGAAAGCAAATGCTGCAAAAACAAACCTGTGAAAGGGATCTGGGAGTCTTGGTGGACCACAAGTTGAACATGAGTCATCAGTGTGATGTGGCGGCCAGGAAAGCCAATGCAATTCTTGGTTGAATCAACAGAACCATAGTGTCTAGATCAGGCATGTCCAAACTTCGGCCCTCCGGATGTTTTGGACTGCAATTCCCACAGTCCTTTGCCATTGGAAATACAGGCTTGGAATTCTGGGAGTTGTGGTCCAAAATATCAGGAGGGCCAAAGTTTGGGCATGCCTGGTCTAGATCAAGGGAAGTGGTAGTACCACTCTATTCTGCTCTGGTCAGACCCCACCTGGAGTACTGTGTCCAGTTCTGTGCGCCTCAGTTTAAAAAGGATGTTGACAACCTTGAACGGGTCCAGAGGAGGGCAACCAAGATGGTTGAAGGTCTAGCTGGGAATGTATAGCCTTACGAAAAGAAGGCTGAAAAGGATATGATAGCTATGTTTAAATATTTGAAAGGATGTCCTATTGAAGAGGGGACTGGTTTGTTTTCCATGGCTTCAGAGACTAGGACTCGGGGCAATGGTTTCAAACTACAAGGAAAGAGTTTCCATTTGAACATTAGGAAGAACTTCATGATGGTTAGAGCTGTCCGGCAGTGGAATAATATGCTGCCACAAGGAGGGTGGTAAAATCTCCTTCTTTGGAGTTTTTTAAGCAGAGGCTGGATGGCCATCCGTCAGAAATACTGTGATGGGGGTTCCTTTCTGTATGGCTGGGGGTTGGACTGAACGGCCCTGGAGGTCTCTTCCAACTATTTAATTCTATGATTCCATGATTCTATGAAATGCTACCAGCAGGTGTAAGAAAAAAAGAGTCAAGAATTGCAGGTGGAGGGGTGCAGGGAGAATAGTGTAGGTCCATTTCCTAATTCCAGTGTGATCTTAACCCAGTTAAATTTTGCATGAGAGACTCAAGACATCCACGCCGCATTCACACACAGAGGCATCCGTTCAATTGGATGCTGAGATGTGTGATGCGAAGTGAGATCTGCAGCTGCCTTTAAAAAATGAAGAATTATCCAGTGCATCCTACTGAAAGTGAAATCAGTGCAAGTATCAAAATGTCTAACAGGACAACAGTTTTACTTTGGTTTGCCAAGAGACAACAAGACAACCATCGTGCACAGAGACATAGCTGGTCAGTCTAGCGCTCCCCCCCCCCCCACCCATGGGCTCCGTGACTGAGGTTTCCAGAAGAGCGCAGGCTTTTCCATGCTGCTGGAACGCCCAGTGGGTTTCAATTTTCTAACTTTTTAAGGCAAAGCAACGTTTTACACTTTGGAGGCCCCTTGATTCCATTTAAGCACAACTTTGGGCTTCCCAGCTTTGCTTTGGATCAGTTCAGGAACTGCCAAAGACCCCTGCCTTGCTTTGGATTCTGAACGATTTCTGCATCCAAAGTGCATCCCTAATTTGTATTGGCACTGAGCATTTCCAGAGGACGTAACAGAGCAGATCACCAGAAGGATTTCCTTGCATTGTGGACAGTGGGGACATTGAGGTAAAGGAACTTTCTGTAGTCCCATTGTCCTGGACAGACCACTATATGGTGTGCTTTAGGCTCACTGTAACTCACAACCTGGCTGGGGGGATGGGGGGAGTCAGAAAAAAGCAATACATCCGAGAAGGTTGATGAATCCAGATGATTTTTAACCGTCCTTGGGGAGTTCCCTACCTCTTCGATGGGTGATTCTATTGAATCTTTGGTTGAACTCTGGAATGGGGAAATGAGCAAAGCCATTGACCAGATAGCTCCTAAACATCTTCTTCCTCAAAATAGACCCAGATTGGCAGCTTGGTTTACTGGGGAGTTGGCAGAATTGAAACAGATGGCCCGTAGAGCTGAAAAGCACTGGTGGAAAACCCTGATTGAAACAGACAAAGAAACAGTGAAAATCCTTTGGAAGGCTTACTCTAAGGCAGTGGAGGCAGCAAGGAAAGCATTTTTCTCTACCACCATTGATTTGGCACAAAATCAATCGCCCAGGGCAGCTTTTCAGAATAGTCAAAAGGTATTATTAAATTATCTTTCTCTCTCCCCCCCCCCCTCAACCAGTCTCCCCTCCCTCCCTCCCTCCCTCCTTCCTTTTGGAAACTGATGCTCGCTGCTCAACAGGTCTGGTCCCACAGTGGTTCCTGACCAGTTGGGGTGGGTCTTCCTCCTTTTCCATCCCCCCCTCACCTATTGTCAATATGTCAAATCCTCTGGTTGACTCAGCGGGGGGGGGGGAGGGCTGGGAGAGAGACCCTTCCTTAGTTTAGGCCCACAAGAGTCCTTGCCTGGTCTTTGGATGGTAGCCTGGTTTCTCTGCCAGGCACGCAGGAGCAAAGGCTACAGAAGGTTCCAGGTTCCAGGAGGAGGGGAAGGAGGAGGAGGAGGAGGAGGAAGAGAGAGATGAGCAGGGCCAGCCCCAGACCAGGGGAGCTCTCCTGATGAGTGGCCTGGTGGCTCGGGACCTCCACTCCATACCTCCTCTGTGGCTAGACTCACTTCCCCCCCCCACCCCCCATCAGTGGGGCAGAGGGTATTCCAGCTCACATCCCCTTCCAATGCTCCCTTGCCTTTGAGCCTCTGACTGACTGGCCCTTCTGTTCGTGGAAAGCAGGGCAGTGGCAGCGCTGGTGAGAAAGCCAATGAGTGCGGAAGGAGGAAGGGAAGAGGGGCCTGCCCACCTCGGCCCATGGTGCTCGGCCCACTGGCCTGGCTGGACTGCCATCATCCTCTGCCAACAAATGCTTGCCTATGGGACATATTGGTCCTGAACTTGCTGCTGGTGGTGCCATTGACAGAAGAGCAGCAGCAGGAGGATGAAGAATTGCCCAGCCAATGAGAGGGAGGACGGGCCTCCTCCTCCTCCTCCTTCTCTGCCACTCTCCCTTCTTTCTCTCAGGGTCTCCTCCTGAGGGCCTGAAGGCCAGCAGAGGAGAACGCCAGGCCTGTGGAAGGGAGCTGTGTGCCCTTTCCTTTGCCCCGTGGCACCTCTGGTGGCACTCCAACTGGGCCTCTCCCACCTGGGCTCAGGGCAGTGCAAGCCTCTTCCTTCATCCTCCCGCCCATCCTTCCCTCTGCAGAGCCCAGCAGAATTCAACTCGGTCTCATTCTGTTCTGTTTAATGAAGTAGGAAGTGAACTCTGATTACTTCATTACTAGCATAACTAATCACTGCTTCATTAAGCCGGAGGATCAATAGCAAAACAGCCCTTTTCAAAAGCAGAGGAAAACCATAACAACAAAGTCGGGAAATATCAAACAACGGGAGCACAAAACAGTCAATGCACACCTTAGTTAATCGCTTTTTTTTCCAACCAGGAAAAAAAAGGCAAGCAAACAGCTCAGGAGGAGGAGGAGGGAGAGGAAGAAAGCCCGGTACCTCCCGCTCCACTTTAGGTGTGAAATTTACTTTCTTCACAGCTGATTGTTTTGTTTTTATAATTCAAGGGGCACTTGCAAAATTAGTTAACTGCACTGCATATTAAGTTCACTTCAAACACTCACTGAAGCCCTAATTAATACTTCACTGAAGCTCATAATGAAATGCCATTTGAATTTGGGGACCAGAATACAGGCATTTTAACACATGCAGAGAATTAAAGACTTCATTTGGTTTCCTGGCTCTTTCTTGATCCATCGGAATTAAGGGTTGATTCTCCTGATTCCTCTTTTCTCTGTGGAGCATTTGAGCAAAAGGCCTCCCTCCCTCCTTGGCTGGCACGACCCCCCAGGCAGAAGCTCTAAATAGCAAAAGAAGGACCAAAGGGCTGGGCTGCCTCCCCCCCCCCCATGACTGAAGGCTCAGCAGACAGAAGGGACAGCTCTTGTGGGTGGGAGAGGGGGAGGGGGGGAGAGAAATATCCCAGGCTGTCAACTCAAAGGGTTGCTGCCTAATGATCTTGTAAGCAAAACACCTCCCCCCATCCCCCCGCCCCCTTGCTGAATCAGCCATTGGAAGCAGTTGCCTTAACAAGGCAGAGGTTCTCTCCCCCACCCCACCCCCACCCCCATTTCCCCCTCTGGTTGCACAGAATCTCTCTCCCACCTGAGAGTTGATACTTCCTCATAATAGCAACAGGGTCCTGATGCACAAGGCCAGTCTCTGCTCTAAGCAGTGTGGGTGTGCGCCCTTGTGTGTGTGTGTGGGGGGGGGGGGTTGAACCTGGGTCTCCAGAGGAAGGGAGACAACAGGGAGTAGGAGAGCAAAGGAGGCAAAGAGGCCTCCGGCTGATTCCAGCACCAGCACTGGATCTCACCGTGGTGCTGGAGAGATTAATGCTGCTACGGGACTGGCAGAGCTCCACTGCTGTGTTGAGTTTTTCAGCCAAGCTAGCCCTGATTGTTCATTGCTGGATTCCCAAATGTCCAATAAAGGAGATCCATCACAAGAGAGATCCAAGGAAAATTACCGGTTTATTGGGCCCAATAAAAGAACAACCCACAACAAGGCAGTGCGAGAATGTTCTGCCACAAAGACAAGGTGCACACATGTTTTATACCCCCTCGCTTCCCCTCCCACAAGGCACGCACAACCTCTGGATCAGGTGAGGGAATGGTCTTCGGGGAGCCTCCAATGGGATCAGTTCAGAGGACCTCCCAGGGGAGGTCTCAAGGTGTCCACAATGTCCTGAAACAGGATACCAGCTTAACTGGTCTACCCAGGTGTGGCTTGGCCTTCCGTGTTCTTTAATGGGCTATCAGAGGTGAGATAATAGAAGGAACGGGAATGGTATTGTCTGAGAGCTCAGATAATTATCAAGTCAACAGTGGAGGGAGAAGGGTCAATAAATAAGCTCCAAGTTGCCAGACATGTTCTCCATATGTGGAAAAGACAATGGGATGCCTCCTGGCTGAAGATAATCCTATTGTCCATGTGGAAACTCCTGCCTTGCCCTGGAATCTTCTTTACTGATGGAGTCATTTCTGGAAGATGCAGCCATGCCAAAGAGTCGCCATTTTCCTCTTCTTTCCGTCCTGACCCTTGCCCAAGATGGTGGTCCCAAGTATAGAGAACAGGGGGTGGGTCAAGTGTAGGAACACGTAAACCATGGTGGGGTGAGAGGTTAAAAGGAGAGCAGGAGGTGGGGTTGCCCTTCTAGAAGCTCATGGTGGTGGTGGTGGGGAAGCAAGAGAGAGGGGGAGAGAAATCTAGTAGAGGGGGGAAGGAGAATCCAGGTGTGTATGGAGTTTTGTCAGTGGCTTAGGCACTTCAGGGTCTATGGTGAATGATGTGGTTGTATTTTGATTAATCAAAGCCTCCTGGTTCAGGAACAGTGCCGCTCAGGCTAGAAAAGACTGCAGAGCAGCTTGCCTGTTATTTTCTATGGGAAAGTTCCAATTTGCTTGGGCTTTTTGTGTAGTGCTTGTGCACGGTGTGGGGTGCAGTTTGGGGATGTTGGGGACCCAAAAGCATCTCAGAAAATATTTTATTTTTTTCTTAGTGACCCTACAGCTGTCGCTAGAAAGACCTTCCAAGTGCCTTCCTGCCTGGCAAACCTGGTTGGCCTTTTGGATGTGGAGTGCCTGCAGTCTCCCTTGGCTTCTGGGACTAGCAATGGGAGGTTAGCCCACAGAAGCAGGACTTAGCTCTCCAAAAGAGAGTAAAAACTGAGGCATACGTATAGCCATGGGTAGTTTGTGGTTTGGGAAGAGCCAGGATGCTTGCTGTTGATGGAGGAAGTGGAAGCAGATGCGCAGAGACACACCGGGGTGATCCGTGGGCTGTAGCTGCCTCGGCCTGTGACATCCGGAGGCAAACAAGGTGAGGCAGGTCATGAGGAGGGCAATTGATGTGGTGCCAGCGGCTGCCATGATGGCCCGTTGAAGGGCACCGCCAGCAAGGAGGCGCACAGCTCATTCATCCCTGAAGGCACTGGTGCTGCCTGTGACGTAAAGAGACCTGCCAGTCTCCACCTGACAGGCAGGGAGGGCTTGCTCTGACGTGTTCATTCGCAGGCGGCCAAAGAAGGCCATATTCATGGCCAGGTGTTGCCGGTGGTGGTGGTGGTGAGGCAGGTGTCAGAATCCATAAGGCGGCCTTTTCGTCAAGTTCCAAAGTGCTCCCGGCAATGCAGTGCTCTTTTAATGTTTGTTTGGGTTTCTGAGCTTTCAGTCAGAGGTGGATATTTCCAAAGTTTGGCTTGGCAGCCTTGAAGGGTGGGAAATTGCTTTTTTAAAGGGGAAATTTTGGGGGGGAGGGTTGTGTAATGTCAGGCTTCACAGAACTCCAAACATTGCAAGACTCCTGATTAAAGCCTTTGAGAACTCGCAATTCTGCAGGAACAGATGGGGGAGGGAGGTGCCCCTTCTCCTGCCTCCTTCTATAGCTGGGAATGAACTGTGAAAAGCAGCATTAAAAAGCACTTTTGCCAGTGGAGAGAATCTGCTTATTCAGGGACCACTTGGGGAAAAATGCAGCGTGTAATTCTGCCCTTCCTAGCAAAATCAGGAGAGCTTTTGAGCGAGGCAGCTGCTTCCAGACAACTGCCGGAAGCTGAGCTTTGCAGGTTACCTTTATCTCCCTGGCACAGCCTCCACCATTCAGGAACTGGACCCTTCCCAAGAAGGGACCCCCCCCCCCCGACACACATGCACCTTGTTCCTCTCCTGCTGGGAGACTAGATACCATCAAGGCTCACCTGGTGTTGAATGCGGGTGGGGTCAGAATGAGGATGTGCTGCCATCTCCAGACCCACCCCCAGCCAATAAGTTCTTCCTCAGCTCCAGACCTTGCACTTCTTTCCCCATTGATTGTACCCAGAACGATCAGCTGTAACAATCTGAATATATTATTCACAGACTACAATGAACATATCATTTGTGATTTCCCCTCCTCCCCCCAAACTAGGAATCGGTCTCCTGTCCTGACAAGCTTAGCTCCACTCTTGCAAATTCAAAGCCAAGTTCTCCTTTAGGGAGCCAATCCCTCTCTTATTTATTGGGTCTCCTTTCTTCTCTTCCGGTAGCCGCCCACGTCTACCAGCATCACTGCCTTTCTAAGGAGTCTCAAAACGTAGGAAAGGCAGAGAGGAAGGCTACTTTGTCTTCTCCAGTAATCACATAGTCTAGCTTCCTCTATTTTATATGCTTTGTGGTTTCAAGGCTCTTATTGATTCTTTTGCTGTTTCTTCACTGGGTACCCTAGCTGCTAGGGCCTAGCAATTCCATAAATTAGCTGTTGAGAGGTTTTTGGGGGCTGTTTGGCTGTGTTCTGGAAGTTTTTCTTCCTGACGTTTCACCGAACTCTGTGGCCAGCATCTTCCGAGGGCAAGGAGCTCAGGGAACTAGGAGTCCAACCAGCCTGAAAAACTCACAACAGCTATCAGATCCCCGCTGTGAAAGCCTCCGAGAATACACAGAGAGAACTCCCAGTTCCTTTGTGCAACAAAGAACAGTAGTCCTCTTTCTTACACAATGGAAGTCCAGTAACCTAGGAGTTAGAATTAAACAGCAAATTTAAGCAAGGTCTTCTCTGTTGCTGCTCTCTGGAACTCCCTCCCAAAAGAGGTCAGGCTGGGCCCGTTTATGCTGTCCTTCTGCAGACTTTTCTCTTCAGGCAAGCCTAGCCTGGTGCCAGAAGCATGGAAGAGGCCGTGGTGGCAGTGGTGGCGGTGGTGCTACCTGAGTGAGCAAAGGGCCAGAACGTCCAGGGGCTGCCCGTCCTTGGAGAAGAGCAGGCTGAGGGCTGAGGGCACAGGTAGCTCAGGGCTCGGGCAGGAGGTGCGCCTTCCACCCATGTGGGGGAGAGGGACCACACACACACACACACACACACACACACACACACACACACACTGCCCCCTTTAAAGGCTGTGCAGAGGCAGAAGGGGCAGCACCTCTCCCAGCCAGACTGCCACCCTTTGCCCTCAACTTGTAGCTCTCCCTGGACCTGCCTCCACAGTGGATCTGCTGGGGCAGATCTGGCCAGAATGATGGGCTCTGCTCAACTGGCCAGGCACCCTCCACCCAGCCCCGGGAGAATAATCCATTCACTGCCCCCCCCCACCCCCGCTTCCCTCTCTCCGGCTGGCCCTCTCTCCCATTGCCTGGCCAGCCTTCTCAAAAGAGACGCAGAAGCAGGGCACACACTTAAGGGCTGAGGCCACAGCTGGCCTGTCCTTCGGTCTGGGGGGGGGGGCATCTCCAGGAAAGAGCACCTGTGCCCACCCCTCACTTGGGCAGCAGGAGCTCCAGCTCCCGGTTCCCTCCTAGGCAGGGAAGGTGCAAGGATCCTGGGTGGGATGGAAGGAATGGTGCCAGATGTCCACTGTTTGTGTCTGTGTGTGCCTACAGAGGGAAGCATTAATGGGGGTTGAAGGGCAAGGGTGGATCCTGCCCCGCTGTTGGGATCCCTGGCACCCTGGCAGTTGTGGGCAGTCACTGGGGGGGGACATTGGGTCGTGAAATGGGACTCCAGGCCTGTCTGCCTGCCTGCTCCACTGACCGACCCCCTTCCTCTCTTTCTGTGTCCTCAGGGCAGCCCGGGGGGTGGGGGCGGAGAGAAGAAGGCCCAGGCTCCAGGCGGCGGCAGCCTTTCTCTCTCGGATCTTTTTGCGGTCTGGGCTTGCTGTTCCTCCAGCCAGCAGTCAGGAAGCCCTTACCCCAAAAAGTATTTGCGAGGGATCAAGTCATCGCCAAGGACGAGGCCCGAAGGACGGCGGGACGCCGAGGCGCGGGAGGCGCCCACACCATGCGGAGTGGGGCGGCGGCGGGACCCCTGAACAGAGCGGCCGCCCAGCCCCTGCTTGCCCGGCAGGCAGCCCCCGGGCCACTCGGAGAAAGAAAGGGGGCAGGAAGCCCCGCCGCTACTCTCCCTGCCCACGAGGAGCCACCGTCCTGATGCCCCCCCGCGCGGCCTTTCTCTCCGTTCGGGTCTGACTTCGCAGGTGCCACAACTTTCCCTGCCCACCCCTGGCGGCGAATATGGACCACCTGAAGCTCGCTCGCGCTCTCGGAAACAGGCAACTTCCCATTTGCGAAGCAGAGGCGGATCAGCGGAGGCCCGGGGGGGGGGGGGTGTCCGTCCTCCTACCGCCCCTCCCAGAGCAGCAGAGGCAGCAGGAGAAGCAGTGAAAAGGGTTCAAGAGCGGCGTGATTCCCATACGGGAGAGAAAGCAGAAAAGACGCAGGAAGGGTGGGGGGGGGGGTCGAGACCGAGGGCCAAAGGGGAACAAGCGGTCTTTCCAGGAATCTCCTCCAGGCCCCTCTTTCGGCCCAGAAAGAACTCCAGAGGCCAGAATCTCATGAAACCGGGCGGGAGCTCCTCTCTGCGGGAGGCACGCGCCACCCCACCCACCCCCACCCCATCTCCGTCCAGCCGTTTTCTCACAAAGCGCTCTCTTGGCCGGTTTTTAATGTTTTTTTTTGGGGGGGGCATGACCTGCCTAGAAGGCTGCTGAGCCGCTGAAACCTGGGAACATGGCTAGCCACCCCCCACCCACCCCCAACGGAGGGCGGAAAGGACTTCTGAGCCAGGTGCATTGGTTTTTTTTTTTAAAGGGAACATTAGATGTGTACCTGCGTGCTGTTTACCCCTGCTGTCCTGGAAGGGAGGTGGTACCTACTGCCCACCCCTCTCCTTACTCCAGACTGGGACACTGAGGAAAACGAAGAGAAGGGGAGAGGAGAAAAGGCGTCTCCTCCACGGCTTGCAAATGACTGGGTGGGGGGTTTCTCCTGAGTTGCGGGGGGCGGGGATTCCCCTTGTCATTGACATGGGGGGAAATGTCCTCTCCCGGAGGTGGCTCCCAAGTTTACTGACGCTTTTAATGTCCTTTCGGGAGGTCGAGAGTGGGGCGGTGGATCGGGTGAGGGGCTAGGCGGGACTCAGGAGACATGGGATCGAATCCCCCGCTCAGCCATGGGCGCCCCCAGGGGGAAAAACCCACTCCTTCTTAACCATCTCACTGGGACGCTCTGTTGGGGTTCCTGTTCCTCTACCAATGGTTTGCTGGTTTCCTCAGATGTTCTTCTTTTTGTTAGACTGAGCCATTTTGGAGGCCGTCACGCAGCCTGGGATTTCATCGGGAGAATGGAGGAGGACCTGACCCAACTATTGTATCTCAACCGCTTGGGCGAGCGGCGAACAGGCCACGCCGCGCATCCCGGCGGTTAGCCGCCCGCCCGCCCAGTCTCTCTGCCCCAAAAGGCCGGTTACCGCCGCCCGGCATCTGCGCGGGGGTCCTGCTCGCCAAGCC
This sequence comes from Phrynocephalus versicolor, assembly GCA_023846285.1. NCBI lineage: Eukaryota > Metazoa > Chordata > Lepidosauria > Squamata > Agamidae > Phrynocephalus > Phrynocephalus versicolor. The sequence goes on along the minus strand of JAHTLZ010000205.1, from coordinate 89,113 downwards.
CCCCCCCCCCGGGTCCGCCCGCTGCCCCTCCACCCGGCAACAACGAAAAGGCCTTGGCGGCCCCCTGCCTTCGCTTTCCCTTCCCCTCCGATGGGCCCTCCTCCTTCCGTTCCTTGCGCCCAACCTCGCCGCGCTCAGGCCAGGGCGCTCTCCCCGCCGGCGGCCCTCCTCCTGCTCTGCGGAGACTCTCCCGGGGGACCCCGGGGCCACTCCCGAGCCGCCTTTCGCTGCCAGGCAGCCGAGCGTCCCTGGCGTTCGGGAGGCAGGCAGGCAGCCCAGCAGCGGAGCGCGCGGAGGGGGGGAGCGAAGGGGGCGGGGGGGTTCTCACCTTTCCGAGAAAGCTGTGCGGCGGTGCAGGTGGTAATACTTCACAAGTGGCTTGGCCTAGAAACTCCACAGCCGCTTTATTCCTGTCTCCAGTCTGGGCCCTGGGGCCTCCGCGGGCCGCTGGAAGGCCGGCTGGTGAACTCGGCCTGCGCTTCGCGGCCTCGCTCTCCTCCGCCCAGCGGCGCCCGGCGACTTGGAGAGGAGGGCCAAGGCCAAGGCAGGCAGTGGGGGCGCCGGGGAATGGGGTGGGAGACGCCTCCCTCTTCCCACGGTCTGTATGCCGCCCCCATGAGCTCCTTCTTCTTCCTCCTCCTCCTCCTCGCTGGCATCAGGCGGCTGGGCAGTTTGGACGGAGCCCCTGGGCCTTGCTTGCTGCCTTGCGGAGGGGGGAGGAGGCCCGCTCCGGGTCCTCTTAAAAACGGGAGCGGGCCAGGAAGGAGCCTGGAGCTGGACCGCCTTCCCCGGACCTGGCTAGCCCAGCCTTTCGCCCCTCGTGGGAGGTGCCCCGGGAAGCGGTGGGGGGCGGGTGGGGGGGTGGAGGACTGGAGGTGCGCTGCCGTTCTGGCTCCTTGGCCCCGAAGCTCCTCCGCCTGCCGAGCTTTGCGGAGCGGCTGGCTTTGGCCCCCCAGCAACGCCCGACCGAGACCGTGGTTGGGTCGCGTGGAAGAAGAAGGCGCCGCCACTGGATGCCCCGAAAGCGACGGGGTTGGGGGAGACGCAGTTCTTTCTTCTACTCCGTATAACTCCTTGCTTCCTAGCTCTAGGAGGGAAGGAGGCCGCCCGGCCTGAGAGGTGGCTGGGGTAGCCCCCCCCCCAACCGTTGTGTTGCCGGTCTCAGGCAGGATCCGGACCTGTCGAGTTTAAACGCAACTCGGAGGCATTTGAGAGGAGAGGGGAGGTAAGACCCCCCCCCGCAAAAAAAGGTGCTTGCTCTCGGCCCAGCCATTGCTGTGATGCCCTCCACAACCCACAACCCCCAGAGGGGAAATCCGACCCCCCCCTTGGATTCCGCAGTCCCTATTTTGGAACTGGCTCAACCCATCTGGCCGCGGATTTCGGAACTTCCGTGTGTGCTCTGTTCCGATGCTGAGCGCTGCCATGTCCAAACCGCGTGGGCTCCGGCGGAGTGGAGATCGAGCCCCGTTACCGGTCCAATAAAGGTATTGCCAAACGTTGTCTTCAGATTGTGTCCAAGGACCACCTTTTTTTGAGGGGGGGGTGGACATTTGGGAGGGGGTCTGGAAAGAGCTTTTGACGCCTGTTACCTCTCAGAGGTTTCCAACAGGCGGTGTGTGTGTGTGTGTGTGTGTGTGTGTGCCTGTGTGCGCGTGTGTGTGTGTGGCAGGGGACGGCGGCATTCCAGATGAAGGGCCGGGTGCCTTTTCCTGAACAACAGCAGCACGGGGGAAGCCGGACAGGAGCATCCGCTCCTCTTTACCTTGGAAGTGAGAAGTGTCCCAGGCTGGCACAGAACATGCTGGCCAGTCCGGGATTGGGAGGGAGAAAAAGAAGTTCAGTTGCCAGGACTCAACTTCCAGGTAAACTCACCTGCATGACTGAGAATCTTCACAGACAGATTGGGAGGGTGAAGCTGGGTGCCTGTGGGGGTGGGGGGTTTGAGGCTGCAAAGCCCTCCTTTCACTCCTTCTGCTCCCTGCCTCCAGAGCCCTGCAGACAGCGGAGAGGCATCTGGCAGGGCTTGGGTGAGGTTTTGCAATGGCCCTGGGACAGGACAGACACCAGGAGGGGAGTTGCCTGGATGAAGGACAGCAACACAGGGGCTCCCTGTCATCCGCCAAGATCCGCTCCTGCCCTCTGCCCTTGCCCTCCTTGGGAGAAGGAGGCCCGGGTACAAAGACCAACAGGTGCTGAACATGGGCAGCAGGAGACGAATAAAGAAAGAAGAGGAAACACATGCACCACAAGTACAACTGGAAGTGCTATTTAAAACCACAAGAAAGAGATTAGAACAGCAGAGCCAGTCTAAAAGAGCAGTTAATAAGAAAACTGGCAGCCGACCACTGAACCTCTCTGGGGGATGTGGGGGGGAAGCTGCCAGGGCACGACTGACCTTGCTTGCCAAGTTCTGCGGCTGCCTGTGAACTCCTCCGGCCTTCCTGAAGAAAAGCACCAGGGCCCTCTAGGGCGGCTGACCATCATGTGGCAGACTTCTCTCTGCCTTTCCTTTGGCCACCGTGATTCATGCCCTCCATGGCCTCCCAATTAGACTATTGTAAGGCACTCTATAAGAGCCTAGATACCCTGAGCACATCGGATCTCTCCTGACTTTGGAAGCTAAGCAGGGTTGGCCCTGGTTAGTACTTGGATGGGAGACCACCAGGAAATACCAGTTGCTGTGGGCATCTGGAGTAGGAACTGGCAAGCCACTCCAGTATTCCTGCCAAGAAAACTCCATGGACATGGGGTCATGAAGAGTCAGTCATGACTGCAATGACACAATGCACACGCACCCACAAGGCACTCTGTGTAAGGCTGCCCTTGGGAACGGTTCAGAAACTGCAGCTGGCACCCCATTCAGTAGACAGACGCCAGCCTGGCATGCATTTTGCAGATCACACATCACTGATCTCCTGCCTTCTCCGCTTGCTCTTAATTTGCCCCAACTTCAGTTCAAGATGCCACTTCTGTAGGATGGAACCATAAGCATTTTAGAGCCATGATTTTAAAAGGCCACCTCCCCGCCCCCACCTCTGCCTCCAGATGCAAGGGGATGAGCCAGCAGGAAGGGGCAGGGCTCTGACCATAGCCTTGCCTAGGTTATGGGGTGTCACCCCCTTAATAAGACGATATTACCTTTGTCGTCATCATTGTATCGTGCCTGGGTCAGGGCCCCAAATGGGTGTACAAGAAATAGATGCTGGCCACGACCAAAATAGCAAATTCTACTCTCTCCCCCCCCCTTGCTGCCACCCCTCACCCACCTGCATGAAGTGTGTGTGTATGTGTGTGTGTGTGTGTGTGTGTGCGCGCGCGCGCGCGTGCGTATGTGCGAAGGGAGGGTGCCAGGGCACAGGTGTACCCGCGGGCACAAGGGCGAGCGTCCCTGCTGGTGTGCAGATGGAAGGCTCTTGGCAGGGGCCGCTGGGGCCAAGCTGGGCGCCCAAGAGAGGGAAGGGAACCCGTCCAAGAGAGACCCAGGCCGCAGGCTCCCTCCGCCACCGCCGCGGGTGGCAGGCTGGTCTCCCTCCCAGCCGCCTGGAAAAAAGGGGGGCTCAGTGCCAGTCTTAGCACAACGGCCATGCCCTGGTGGTGCCTGAGCTTCTGCCAGCAGCTGGGCTTGCCCGTGCCCAGTCACCCAGCTCCCTTCTTGATGCCTCCTGCAGCCCCTGGAGCCCTCAAGCGTGTGCGTGTGTGGGGGTCTTTCCTTCCAGCTCCTTCCCTTCTCCTCCCCCCAAGTAATTTGGGATGTTCCACAGCCCGGGGCGCCAGCAAACCTGCAGGGCAGCGAGGAAGGAGGCTCCCACCCACCTGGGTGGAGGGCAGCGGGAGCGCCTGCCAAGCCTAGCGTGAGAATCCGGCCAGGGGCGGCCGACTGAGCCCAGCCAGTGCAACGTGACTCCAGCTCCGAGGGCGAGAGGGCCGCTCCGGCTGAATCCTAGCAAGGCACTCAGGCGGAAAGGGTTTCTCCTGAGGGGCCCGACGAGGCCCTCCTCGCCCGCCCGCCCTCCCTCGGCAAGTGGTGGGGCGGCCGCGGCCAGCCAAAGAAGAAGTCACACGGGGTGCGGGGAGGCTCTGCGGAGAGGACCTGGAGCCCCCACCCGGCACCCCCTGGCCAGCCGCTCTGCACGAGCGGGCAGGGAAACCCCTTGAACGAGGAGGCGGCGGCCTAGCCGGAACGGCCGAGAGGGCCGCGAGAGGCTCCGACCCCGTTGGCTCGCCAGGAGGGACTGTCTGTCAGGCACGCGCGCTGGAGTTCAGCCAGGCTTGAATTGGAGGGCGCAAGGGTCGCGCTGTGCCCACTGGCTCCAACCCCCCACACACACACACCGGCCTCTTCCGCAAAGGTGGCCCTTTTCTGGCTGCTGGTCCTGCACCCTGATTTTACAAGCAAGCCTAGAGGGTAGGGATGGGCACGACTCAAAAAATGGTGTTTCGTTTGTCGTTTAGGGGGTCCATTTCGGTTCGTTATCGTTTTTCGTGAATTTTTGCAAAAAAATCGTTTTCGTTTCGTTATGTAATGAAACGAAAATACGAAAATGAAAACTTGTTGTTTCCTTAGCATTCATTACAGTTCAATGTATTTGCCGCAACGAAAACGAAACACACGAAAAAAACGAAAACCAAAACTTGCTCATTCCGTGTCTATCTCTACTAGAGGGTCCAAGATCCACCCTTCTCCCTTCTCCATGTCTCTCTCTCTCTCTCTCTCTCTCTCTCTCTCTCTCACACACACACACACACAGACAGAGAGAGAGAGAGAGAGAGAACCTTCAGTTCCACCACGTGCGTCGCTCCTCCGAATGTTCCGTGAAAAAGGAAGCGGCGACTCCATCCTGGCCGCTCAAGGGTTTGCCTCGAAGGGCTGGGGCTGCCGACCCTTCCTCCTCTTCTGTCGGCCCGGCGGCCTTCGTCCCTCGGCGCGCCCAGAGGGAGGGCCTTCCTTTCGCTTTCAAGACTTTCTCCCCCCCCCCCCCCCCCCCCCCCCCCGCCCAGAGCCTCCCGGTCTAATCTCAGAGGCTCCGTCCGGCGGCAGGCCGAGGCCAGCCCGAAGGGAGATGCGATGGCCAGCCAGGAGATGACTGGGTGGGGGCCTCCGTAGGCGCCGGGGCGTTCGGGCTACGGCCACCGGGGCCTCGCTTCCACTCAGAGCCCGGGAGGGAGCCCTGGCGCCTGCTGCGAGGCCTGTGGATGCTTGCCCCCGCCCCCTTTCTCCCCCGGTAGAAACAGCTTCTCTTCCGTCGCCGAAGGTCGCTCGCCTTCTTCCCCGGTCCCGCTGGGCAAAGGGTGAGGTGCCGCCCCTCTCCCCACCAACCCCTCCCCCCCACGGTGCAAGGAGAAGGCGAGAGTCAGGCCGAGCCCCCAGGACTCCTCCTCCGGCCAGCCCAAGGAGAGCGATGCCCTCTCGGAGCGAAGGAGGACGGGGGTGGGGGGCTGGTGGTGGCGGTGAGGAGACCAGCAGGAGAGGAAGGGCGGCGGCGCCCCGCTCCGTGCCCAGAACAAGACCCGCTCGGATCCCTGGAAAGGCGGCGAAAGGGGGGGAGCGACACAGAAGCCCTCCCGTCCTTTGAAGCCCGAGGGACTTTAAAGGAGGGCGGAAAAAGCCAAACGACCACAGCCCCCCCCCCAGCGATGACGAACAACTCAGTGATAGGAAGGGAACCTACAACGGGAAGAAAGTAAAAGGCGGATCTTTGGCTGTAATAGGGGCCCCTGGCACAGCCGTGCCCCCTACAAACACGCGCGCCCACACCGTTTGCGAACGCCTCCGCCGCTCTCTGCTTCGGACGTCGGAACAGGCCCCTAGGAGGAGCGGCATTCGGCTGCCCCCCAGCGGCCGCAGGTGGAATGGCCGGTGAAGGACCGAGCAGGGGCGCCTCGCACGCACCTGGTGCTGGGAGACGCCGCTGGGGTGGGCGGCAGGGCAGGCAGGCCCTCCTGTTTGTCCCTCCCGCCCCCTGATCCTGAGAGGAGGCCTTTTTCTTTCCCTTGGCCCGGTTCTCACGCGACTCCCGGTCAGCTGGGATTCCCGAATTAGGGGAGAAGGAAGGAGAGGCCTCTTTGCCCGAGGCTCGCCAGATCTCGCCCGAGTCCAGCATTGCACGGACCCCTCGCCCTTTGCCATCGATCTCGACAAAAGAGCGCCCCCAAGTAGTCGGCTTTCCTCAGGAAGACAGTTGCCCTATGCCCTCCATCTCTGGGTCTCCCTTTCCCCAGTGCTGCTGCGGGGCCATTTTGGAGGTCCACTGGCCAGCCAGGGCAGACAAGCTGGCTTGCCCTGAACTATTCTCAGTCATCCAGGTGAGTTTATCTGTATGTTGGGTCATGGCAAGTGGACCTCTTTTTCTTGAGCGATCAAAACATTTCATTGCTCATCCAGGCAGCTTCATCAGTCTGAGGAAAGTTAGTGGTGAGGCCTCCATTTTATTGTGCACCTTGATCTCACAAACCCTCTCAAGAAAAAGAAGTCCAGTGGCCAGGACCCGGCTTCCAGGCTTGCCCTGAACGGTGTCTGCCATTCAATGACCAGCCCTCCTTCCAGCAGGGAGATGACCCCCCCCCCGCCTCCCTTTTCTTTCCCTTTGCTCTGCTCCGCTTCGAACTGTCCTAAATAATTTGGTGGCACAGGAAAGTGTGGTCGCCTTGCCATTCTCCTTAAACTCCAGGTTGTTTTTATGCAATCTTCTGTGTCATCAAGTCAGAAAGGAGGGCTGCCGAGGCAAGTGAGAGATTTCATGAGGGGCTTTATGAGTTCCACACACCTGAGGGAGCCTCCATGGCAGACGTGGGACATTGAACCCAGGCCTCCGGAGGCTGAGTCCATCCCTCAGTTTAAAGAGTGCTGCAGGACCATGGGGGGTTGTGGCAAGCAATTATCTCTCCCCTCCCCCCAGCTCCTTGAGGGCCCCTGATTCGTCTTTCCACCCCATGAATGAACCGCAGGGTCCAGCTCCCTGTTGTGGGTTCCTGAGCCTGTCACCAAGAGAGGCCCCTTCCCTACTCCTCTTGGACCACGGCGGCTGCTCTTTTGCTTAGAAGTCCTGGGCAGAGGGATGTTGGGTGTGAAGTGAAACCTCTCCCTCCACACAGTGGCCTTTCAGTAAATCTGGATGAACCACAGCCCCTGAAGACGGGGGGTCCCCCCCATCTGAGAGCAGGCAGGTGGATGGATCCACTTTTTGAACGGGGAGAACTCACATCTTTTGTAGTGTGAGTGGCTCTTAATTCCCCATTCAGGACAACCCTACTCCCATGCTTTAGAGTAGACCACAGCAAGGCTGGCCGGCAGGAACCTCCAGCAGCGCCAGGAGGTTTCTTTTTGTCACCAGGAAGGGTTGCAAGGGGGGAGGGGAGGAGGAATGGAGGGGGGCCATTGACCTTGAGACACCGGATGGCCTGGAGCCTCAGCAGCTCTGCAAACCCTGCGTCCCACGACACTGCTGCTCCCAACACCCACACCCACACGCGCACACACACCTCCCTGTACCTCTTGCACTGCCCTCCCTCCCATGGGCCGGATGATGACGCAAACCCAGACTCCTGTCCTTCATCCCAGGATGGAGACATGCCATTGGGGGAGAGGAATACTGCTCCCAGAATCCCCAAGGCAGCAGGGCCACTGGGGATTCTGGATGCTGTAGTCCAAAGGCAGCCCTTCCTTTCCCTCCCTTTGAAGCCGTTTGTGTGTGTGTGTGTCCCTGGGTAGGGGGCTCCACAGAGGGGAGTCTGTCCTGATGTGGTGGGACCTTGGACTAGTGGCCACAAGCCCCCCCCCCAACACACACACACCAACGAGGCCTTGCTGCCTCCGACCGGATCAGTGTGAAGGGTCACAAGGAGTATCCAGAATCCTGTTCCTGGGATGTTGTTCTCACTCCCAGAGATGGAGGGGGCTGGGCGGAGGTGGGGTTGGGGAAGAGCCTGGCTTCCAACCCCCCCCCCACATGGCTTCTACACTCAAGACTGAAGCAAAGCAAAGTGTTCTGCTTATATACCACCCCCATACCACTTCAAGTAGTCTCTGGGCAGTTTACAGCTTAATTACAGTATATACAGGTTACACATTGCCCCCCCCCCAGCAAGCCGGGTACTCATTTTACCGACCTCGGAAGGATGGAAGGCTGAGTCAACCATGAGCCGGCTAACCTGGGATTGAAGCCCAGGTCATGAGCACAGTTTTACCTGCAGGACAGGCATTTAACCACTGCACCTACTAAAGTTGGGATGCTGGAAGCAAAGGAATTTATATAGAAGCCCCCTGTCCCATTCCTTTGAATAGTCTTCCTCAGGCTGAAACGAACCAGTATCTCTACCATTTAAGTTGGAGTGGGCAATATAGAGCTCACAAGCTGCGTATAGCTCTCGGGCGACAAAATATGGCCCTCAATAACCCCTTCGGACCCCCATGTGTCCCCAGTTTTTGAAGAAATCATTGGAAATGGTTCAGAAATGCCCTTGGACTCTCCAGGGATTGTTGGGAGCAATTTTGATGTTTTGAGGAGCAATCCACCATTCTTAAAAGCCTCTAAAACTCTTCTACTACATTGTTTTTAATTGGTCGCTGCTAGACAGTAGAAAGGTGCTCTCTGTTCTTGTTTTTGAAAGCCCATTTTTGTAAGAAATTTGTTTTGGGATCCAGGCTGCAGGAGAGAGTAAATTGTGAGCAAAAAGATGCGTAGAAATGCTGACTGCCAACACTAACTAAACTTCTGCTTTGGATTGTTTTAAATGAATATGGATTGGTATTCTATACAGGCACAATGGCAGGTGGGGGAATAGGCAGCTGTTGTTTACTATAAACCATTGATTACTTAAAATATATTTAAATGAAATAATAAACCAGTTGTTGAAATGAAGTATGTTGAAATGATATAGCTTGCCTTTCATTTATAACTCGCATGGATTTTTCTTGTTTCACGAATGCTTTGGAGAGGACAAGTGGAAAATTGATCACAAATAACTTTGTCAATAGCAGAAATTGCCATGAGTGATATTCTCCTCTGAAGCAGGAGTGAAACGGGAAACAACTGGTTTCGTTATTGGTGGTTGGAGGTTTATTTTGCCAATTAGATGGATTGGACTCACGCACCCTCTTGTTGATCATCCTGCTGCGTTTGAAGGCCAAGAGGAAAAGCTCCTCATAGCCGCTCCCCCCACCCTCCACCCCTTTGCCAGCAATACTGCAGTCTTAGTGAGGGCAAGTAACTCCCAGGCCCAGCCAGCCCCACCCCCCCACCCCCAGCCAATTGCTGCCCACCCCCTGCCACCATACCCCTCCTTCTGC
>JAHTLZ010000205.1:3428-79242 GCA_023846285.1 Phrynocephalus versicolor | reverse complement strand
GAAGGAAGGAAGGAAGGAAGGAAGGAAGGAAGGAAGGAAGGAAGGAACAGATGATGGAGAGAAGCAAGGAAGCAAGGAAGCAAGCCATGGAGAGCCTGGGCTTCTCCTGCAACTGGTTCCATCTCACCTGTGGCCCCTAAGAAGGAGCATCTTATGGGGAGAGGGGTGGTGGTGGTGGAACTAGAGAAGCCCTGGAAGACACTTGGGAGCCAAGGTGTCTTCAACCCAGTATTGTGGACATTGATCGGCCATGCCCCCCCCCGGGCCTCAGGCAGGGTTCTAAGTGGGGCTAGATGCTGCTGGAGAGTGCTCAGCTTCTGAAACCCTTCGGGGCAGCTGTGTTTGGGGTAGCATGGGGTGGTACTGGTGGGTGTGCCCAGGGTGCACCCAGGAATGTGAATGACTGATGCTGTTTTGGACAGAGGGTTTCCTGGAATGGAAGAAGACCCTTCCAAATGGCGACCCTTTGAGGGCGCCGCCCTTGCTGGCCTGCCCCTGGAGTCTCGTTGGGGTTGGGGTGATGGCCTTTTGTCTTCCTGTCTATCCATTGTCAGCAATGTGTGTGGGGGGATTGGCAGTGTTCATCTCTTCCTCTCCTCCCCCAGCTTCTTTTATTTTCCATTGCTTCTCTTTAACCTTGAAGCAAAAGGTGCAACGAAATAAAATGTCACACAGGTTGGTGGGCCTGCAACCGCCATCATCCTTGGAAGCAGGCCAATAGCAAGGCCAGAGGGAGCTGAGCGGAAAGACGGCTGCCAAGGCCTCCTCCTTCTGCAGAGGGCCTCTTCTCTTGGCAGACCCCCAGCCTGGCTGTGGCCCCCCCCCCGCCCCCATGGATTGGCCCCTTGCTAGCCGTGGAGCCCAGGACCACCACCACCTTCCTCTTCATCCGTGGACCGAATCACTGAAAGAGAAGGGAGTCCAAGACGGATGGGAGTTCCTTAAAAGCAAGATATTAAAAGCACAATCTGAAACTGTTCCAACAACAAGAAGAAAATGGGAGATATCTAAAGAAACCACAATGGTTTACTAAAGAACTTTCAACTCAGCTAAGTATAAAGAAAACAAGTACAAGAAATGAAAAAATGGGAAATGCACCAAAGAGGAATATAAGCAAATAATTAATATATGCAGGGGGATGGTTAAAAAAAAAAGCTAAAGTGCAAAATGAACTTAAGACTTGCCAGAGTGATTAAAGATACTATAAAGAGTTTATTTAGTTATGTCCACAGCAAAAGGAAAAAAATAAGGAAATGATAGTCTCTCTGCATGGCGTTGATAACCAGTTACTGACAGGAGACAAGGAAAGGGCAGAACTACTCAACAGCTTCTTTGCCTCCATTTTCTTCAAAAAGGAAGAAAGAGATCCACTGGAACAAAGAGTGGATGAGGTAAGATGGGAATTGCAACATAGAATAGGTAGAGAGGTAGTACAGGAACACCTGGAAACCTTAAATGAATTTAAGTCTCCTGAGGAATTACACCCAAGGATATTAAAAGCACTGGTGGAAGTAATTTCAGAACCATTGGCAATAATATTTGAGAAGTCCTGGAGAACATGGGAAGTCCTCATCGACTGGAAGAGGGCTAATGTTGTTCCTATGTTCAAAAAGGGGAAGAAAGAGGACCCAAATAATTACCGCCCTTCAGCTTGATTTCAATTCCTGGAAAGATCTTAGAGCAGATTATTAAACAGGCAGTCTCTAGTTATTTAACTGGTTCCTCAAGGAGTCATGGGAGGGGGAATCTCATCATGGGGAGTCAGGGCAGCAAGAAACCACTGGACCCGCAAGTGGTCCCCTGGCGGTGCAGGGCTTTCTCTGGAGCTGCTCTGGCCATGGCCGGGCCTCTCCCACTCTTCCCTTTGGCCAAAGGCGGGTGTGTGGAGGGAGCGGAGGGCCCAGGAAGAGCTCCTGAGGCAGCCACTCTCAGCTCTCACCATGGGGTGGGGGAGGGGGAGTAGGGGGGGTTTACAACCCTGACACCACCTTGAAGGAGTCTTTCTGTTTCTACCCTGTTGGCTGAAAACTTTATCTCTCCATCAGCATCATAGTCCATGTGCTGCCACAGAAACTAAACACAAAAGGTGGGGAATTGTTTCTCTTGATAGCGCAAACCCACCCCCCCACTCCACACTCTCACACACCCTTCTCAGAAGCGAATGGGAGGGACACAGAAGCACAGAAGCTGAACTGGGGGCTTTCAAAATTTCCCCCTCCTCCCCTCTCTCTAGGTGCATGCCTGCCTGCCTGCTCCAGGCTCCAACTTGCTTTTGACTACAACTCCCATCTGCCCTGGCAGACTGGGTGATGGGATTTTGAATGCATCTGGGGCGCGGTGCTGGTCAGAGTTGTAGGCCAACACATCCAGAGGGCTCCAGCATGGAGGGGTTCCAAGAAAAAATCAAAGAAAAATAATACAAAAGAAAAGACACAAAGCATGTGGCACCTTAAAGACAAACCTTCATATTTTCATGTAACGTTTTGTGGGCATGTCCACTTCTTCAGACATATAGCAGCAGAATGAGGTGTGCAATGTAATATGTAATGGGATATATGTTTCATACCAAATACATACATTGGCTGTTATATGTAGGCATATTTGCATGTAAGCAACGTTATATTTTAATGTCTATAACGTATATGTATATATTAATGTATTTAATATATATTTCATTAAAATATGAAAATTAGTCTTTAAGGTGCCACATGTTTTGTGTCTTTAGTATCTTTTGTTTTGTTTTATTTTTCTTTGATTTTTGCCTGGAATTCTTGAAAGGACTAACAGGGCTACCCTCTCTGAAGCCTGGAGGAGGAGGAGGAGGAGGAGGAGGAGAGGGGGGGGCTGCTTTCACACGACCCCTAAAATCCGCTGCAAAGTGCTTGCAGATGCAGAGCATAAAATTGTTTTCCCACCAGAAGCAGACTTTTAAAAAAAATGAAGTACGACCACACCCACTTAGGCGCGACCCAGCACATTTTACAAGTACCTGGTCTCGAGGAGGTAAAATTGTTCCGATGCAGATTTTAAAGCAGTGCATGCCTGGCTGGCTTCTCCGCTTTCTGTTTGTTTTTTTAACCCCCCCCCCTTTTAACAGACAGGAATCCCTAACGGGCTTCCTGTCCTGCTACAATTAGCTGCTGCCGACTGGAGGAAGCATGTTGGGCAGGGGGAGGTGAGCCTGCATTTTTTTCTCGCTCCCCTCAATCCACAGCAGACAGAAGCAATAGAATCTGAGTGCAGGAGGGTGAGAACACAGGAACCAGGACAACAACCACATGATCTCTGGTTGGGGGGATTCGCATTTAAGTTGCCAGCAGGATTTTAGTGGTCGTGTAAAAGCTCAGTCACACACAGAGGAGAAGTACTGTACAAAAAAGGCATCCACACCTTCTAGACGGGTAGCGTCAGCAGAGGGCAGCACTGGGCACTGAGCCGTCTCCCAAGTCTGGTTGGGGAGGTCAGGCGGCGGAGGCAGCAGCAGCAAGAGGACATTTAATCAGGACCCATGACTAAGGCATGGAGAAGACTCTGTCCCCAAACAGGGGTGAGTCAACCTCTGCCCTATCTGCTGCTGCTGAAGAGAAGCTCCGGCCAGCGGTGACTCCCCTCTCTGGAATCCGTGCAACCTGCCTTCCGAGTCATCTCGGGAAGCTGCTCACCACCTGGTTGAAGGAAAAAGCGGAAGACAGTTCACTCAGCCCCATGTGGGTTGATTTATTGTATTTGTGCTTATTTACTTATTTGTTCTTTTTATTATGATGATTCGATTATTTGGTCTGATTGATTAGCTTTTATTTACTATTTTAAGTTGTTTAACCTGTTTTTGTATTTTGTATATGTTTGTAAACTGCCCCAAGTAGCTTTTTTGCTAGATGGTTGCGGTATATAAATCAAATAAATAAATAAATAACGCTGCATCAGCACAATGGGCCCTGCCAGCATGTATGCACGCAGCCAAGGCACACCTCCCATGGCCATCTAGAAAACCGGGTTTGCCAGCCAGTTTAGAGCGTGGGAGGTACAACTGAAGGCAAGGGCCAGGGTGGCAGCGGTGGGGCCAGCAGGCCTCTAGCGGGAGGAAGGGGGATGAGGTGCCCAGCCCAAAAAGGAAGATGTGACTTGCAAGGAAGCAGGGCAGGTGGGAGGGTACAAGCTAAAATGTTGGTAATACTGGATGTTTGGAAGAAGCTAGGTGGCAGGAACCCTGGCCTGTGTGTGGTGGTGGTGGGGGGGTGGAGTTGGTCTGTCTTCCACGGAGCCCAGATCCAGAAGAAAAGTTGGGCTGTGGAGCCCTGGTGGTGGGAGGGGTGCTGCTTGGGGGCCACAGGATTATGCTTAATAACGATACTGCTTCTATACTGCCTCATATTTATTTATTTATTTATTTATTTATTTATTTATTTATTTATTTATTTATTTATTTATTATGGCACTTCTATACCGCCCATCTTCCCAAGGGAACTCTGGACGGTTTACAAAGGGCTGAAGAAAGTCAGCCAGAATACAAGTAATAGTCAACACAAAAAACACAAACAATTAAAAATAAGTAGCACCCCTAACAATAAGCTTCATTGGCAAACAAAGCTAAAACAATGCTAAAACAGATGGCATAGTGCTAAAAGCACCCTCAGGCTGGTTACAATGATGCAAGCTAAACCCCTCCCATCCCCCGTGAGCTGGGTACTCATTTTACCGACCTTTGAAGGATGGAAGGCTGAGTCAACCATGAGCCGGCCATGTGGGATTGAACCCAGGCCATGAGCAGAGTTTGGGCTGCAGTACTGCATTTCAACCACGGCACCATCAGGCTCCCAGTGAAAAGCTTTCTCCAGGCTCTGGATGGGTGGGGGATGGTGCCCTGCCACGCACGGGGTGCCACGCTTCAGGGGATGGCACCTCTAATCTGGATGCAACCCTTGACAAAAGCTTGGAGCCAGTTCAAAGCTGAGCCTCCAACCCCTAGACCAGTTGTTCTCAACCTGTGGGTCCCAAGATGTTCTTGGACTGCAACTCCCAGAAGCCTCCACCACTCGCTGTGCTCGAAGGGGTTGCTGGGAGTTGCAGTCCAGAAACACCTGGGGACCCACCAGTTGAGAACCACTGTCCTAGACTCAAAGCACCCACTGAGGCATTGGGGTGGGGTGGGGGAAAGACATGGTTAGTCCTCTCTGGTTGGTCCCCCTTAGCAGGCCATTGAGCAGGGGGACCGGGGCTCTCTCAGCCCCACTGTGCAGCCTAAACCCCCAAATGAAACGGACCCAGACTGTCTTCTCCAAGAATGTCTGTGCCTGGTCTGCCACAACCCTCTCAATCCATCTGCCTATAAATGGGATATTGGGGACCCGTGTAAAACAATTTAAACCATCTGTCACAATGGTCTCTTATCAGGAAGAATTTATCAACCAAGTGCCCCATTCAACTGCTATCCCCCTGGCAGATTTCAGGAGCCAGGAGGAATATGGGTCTAAAGAATCAGGTGTGACAGCCTGCGATCAGTCCAGGGAAAAGTCTTCCTGCATGGCAGAGGGTTGGACTGGATGGCCCTTGAGGTCTCTTCCAACTCGATGATTCTATGAAAACCAGACAAGACGGACTGAGAGACATTCCAATACCACCCAAGGAGTCAAGGGCCGCATTGGGTGGCCTCAGGTGGAAAGCAAACGGCAATGTGATTATGAGGCATTTCATCTGACTGAGGTCCAGTATGCTGCCCGGCGTCAGGGAGGTCACGGGCCACTTGACCAAGTGCCACCTTCTGACCTGAAGCCTCCCGAATGAGCTTTGGTGTGACAAGCCCTTTTGCTAGCACTTCAGGGCTTTCTACCGCCACGCTCCCACCCAAGGGGGCTTCCCTCCAGTCACTCTTTAGCCTCCTCTTCAGCTTGCAACCCTTCTGTGGCTCAGGGTGAGGGATGAGCCCTGAAGCTGAGAGGGCCTTTAGGAGCCTCATCTCAATGCATGCATGCACGCCCATCTGTAGATCTTCTTCTTTAATCAACTTTTACCCTACTTTTGTCCTAAAAATGGACCCAAGGCCGCTTACAACAATGAAAATGCATTATTTAAAACACTGAAAGAGTTCTTCAATGCCACGACAAGTAGCAGCTGTGTACCAATGGATTGATTGGTCAACAAGCATCATAGTCCCCATAGTCAGGAAAAAGAGAGACCCAACTCTTGGCCAACTCGCCTCCTGTCCCACACAATGAAGATTTTTGAGAAAATTCTGGACAAGCACATTCACAACCTTGTCCGGCTCACCACCAACCAATGTGGCTTCATCAATTAATGCAGAAGAGCCGGTGCCATCTTTGCAGCTCATCAGCTCAAAGAGAAACACCCAGCGAAGGCCCAGCCATTAGACATGGCATTCCTATCCCGAGGCTGAATGGAGTAACTGGAGGGGAATACCTGGGAGCCACCTCTCCCTCTGTGGCCACCCAGGTCTCAGTTATACATGCCGGGCCAGAGTTAGGCTCCTGAAGGAGCCTGCCTGCTTCTGTAGGGTTGACCTGAGCTGGTATGTATGTTCCCAGGTCCTGGCCCCCAAAGGAGGCTTCTAAGGCTGTGTTCTGGCTGGCATGTGACAGTTTCCCCAGATGAAGACTTCCGCTATGGAGTTCCCTGTTCAGGAAGGCCAGCAGTTTGGCCAAAAGGGAAGCCCCTTGGGGTGAGTCACGTCACTGCAGATTCAAAGGTCAGCAGGACCCCTGGACATCTTTGGGGGGGGGGGAGACTGGTGAGCCTGGGTGGAGACACCAAGGCCCTGTGGCTGGCCCTGTCCTGTCTCCTTGCTCTGGGAGGTGGGAGCCAGAAGGGCCTCTGCTGGGATGCGTTCAGCTCTGGGATGCCTGGGTGCCCCCCCCCTGGGCAAGTGAGGCTGGTGCTGCCCCTTGGCCGTGCAGGCCCACCTGGGCCTTTGCAAGGGGGTCCAGCTCTCAGGTGCTGTGGGGCTCTCACTGCCTCACCACCACCACCACCACCACGAGGCAGCCAGGCTCCCAGGGAGCCCTTCTCGTGCCTGGCTAAGCACCTGCTGAGGGTTACTAATGCTGAGCGACAGGAGAGCTTTCCCGGCTGCTCTGGGCTCCGTAGAATCATAGCCGGCTTGTTTCTGGGAACTGTGAGGCTGACCTTTGCAAGGAACCACACACCACGTGCTTCAGGGCATGGTTGTCTCTGTGTGTTTGCGTGTGTGGAGAGAGGGGCTCCTGCTCCCTTCCCAGGACGGGTGGCCAGGCAAGGAGGAAGGCAGCCCAAACCCCAATCCAAGACTGTGCTTGGCCTCTCCGAGTCCAGCGTGGTGGCGGGCAGGACGAAGGGGTGGGGGTGGGGTGGGGTGGGGGCTCTGGCTCTTCCTCTCTTGGACCTCTGGCTTCATGCTGGCATGTGAGGCAAGAGAGCCACCCCCCTCCCCAACCCCAACCGCCAAGACTTCAGACCAGTGCTGACTGATCAGCCCAGCAGAGCTGGGACAGGAATGAACTCTTGGCCTCTTGGTTTGGAAATGCCCCCACTCCTCTTTTCACCTCCTCCAAAACCCAAGGGGTGGCTTGAGAACCGCTGCCCTTGGCCGGTCAGATCTAATGCCACCCAGCCTGAGGGCTTTGAGGCTAAGACTCGGCTCCCGCCCACACCAGGGCCGCCCGGCATCTTGGACGCAGGTACAGCTCAACCTCTGGCCAAGTGAAGGTTCCCTCAGCAGCACAGACATTCTGAGGAGGTGCCAACGTGACAGAAAGGGAAGCAGGGCCACCAACCATATCGCCATGTCAGCTCAGTTAAAAAAAAAAAAAGGCACAAGACAGCCCTGGCCTGGGCTGCGAGGGGTGGGTGGTGGTGGAGGTTGGCAGCCCCCGCCCTTCCTCCTTCTTGCGTCAGAGGGCAAGGGAAAGGCGGGCCGGGCATGCCTTCTTTCTCTCCCTCCAGGCAAAGGCTAGGCCAGGCCAGGCCAGGGCTCTATTCACACCAGCGACCCTGCCAGCTGACAGCTGAAGGCTGAATTCCCAGCTGCTGCCGCTGCTGCTTCACTGCTGGTCCTCTTTCCCGGTAGAGATTACTAGTGCCAGAGGAGTTAATTAGCCGTGAGCAAAAGCATGACCCCTGCTGACCTGGCCGGATGCTCCGGTGCTCCCAATGCTGCCGGGAACTGGGCTGGCAGACGACGGGTACCAAGGCGGGAGGCCAGGAGGCAGCCTCTCACTCCAAGCATCAGCTCCAAAGCCTTCCCCTTGGGCAGCATGGAGGGACCTCCTTCCGACTGAAGCGGCTGGGTGGGTCAGGCAAGAACGTTGGGCCGCAGGTTGTCCCAGAGCAGAGAAGGGTCTTTTTTCAACCACAGCCCCCAGAATCTTCCAGCGATTACACCATCTGCAGACCCAGACCTTTTGCAGCATTTGAAATGGTGATGGTTATTTATTCCCCACCACCACTCAAACTCCCTCATATCTGCCAAGAGGCTGAGCTAGCAAGCCTCCTTTAGATCTACCCCAAAGCTCTCCATGGGCATGAAAACAGCAGGTGGGGCAAGAGCTCAAGCTTTGCAGGATGAGAGATCATGTGGCTGGGGTGGGGGTGGGGGACTCAGCCCTGTGGGCCACAGACTCCAGGAAGCCTCCTCCCTCCTCCCTTGACAAGATGGGGCTGATCTCCCTTACCTGCACCTGGTGTGTAAAGTGGGGCCCACTGGGAGGCAGGCTTGAGGTTCACACCAAGCCCCAGACACCAGGGCAGGTGGTGGCAATCGGGAGAACAGGCTGGGGCAGGCCCCTCTCCTCTGATGCAAGCAAGGCACACTGCACCACTGCCTACGGCATGGGAGGGAGGGGGTAGAGGAAGGGGGGAGCGGAAGCCTCCTTCTGGGTGGCCTGAGGTTTCCTGAGGACAGAGGCAAGTGAGGTGAGGACCTTTTAAAGGAGGGTGGGTGGGTGGGAGGCCATTGCAACACACACACACACACACACACACACACACACACACACACACACACACACACACAAGGGGAAGCAATTGCCTCCCCCTGCTTGCCGGCAGCGCCCCTGTCTCCCCTTTGAGAGTGAGAGAGAGTTGTCCCTCACTTGAAGGGATAAGGCGGTGGCTACATGCCATCCAGTATGGCGACCATATGAACGAGTGCCCTCTAAAAAGGATATTACCTATATAGCCTAGTCTTGCATTTGCATTTTATAATGGCCACATGGCTCTCCCCTTTTCTTTCAATAAAAAGACCCTGTTCATCTCATGGAAACTCAAAGCTGTGGCTTCCTTTATGTGGCCAATCCATCTTCCTCTGAGCCTTCCTCTTGTCCTACTGCCTTCCACCTCTGGCCTTTTCTGCTGAGTCTTGCCTTCTCCTGATGGATCCAAACGCCAACAGCCTCAGTTTAGTCTTTTCCCTCTCAGTTCTAGGGTGGTTTGTCTTTCTGTTGGTCTGGGAAAATGGCAAAGCCTTCAAGGCCAGGATTCTCTATATGTAAGGCATCTTTCTTCCTCTGAGGACATGCCCAGATCAAGTCCAATTTAGAGGGAAAGGACCTGAAGGGTGTAGGAGGGAGCAGGGATCCTTCCATTGCCCCTCCATCCAGAGGACACGCAGTGCCTGGACTACCAAGATGCCATCTCCCTGGAGCTGCCCTTGAAGACACTTTCATGGTTCAGCTGGTCCAAAGCAGCGTGGCCTGATGAATGCCCAGGGCCCATCCTAGAGACCGTGGCCCTCCCTCCCTATGGCTGCCTTTTTCCAGGCACAGCTCCAAGGGCTGGTTATGTCCAGCCAAGCCCTCGACGGCCGCCAGGCTCCAGGCTGCCTAACCCTAACCCTAACCCTAACCCTAACCCTAACCCTAACCCTAACCCTTCACCCATCACAAGGCTGCCTGGCCTTTAAGGGACGTTAAGAGAAAGGGTCTGGAGCCTCTTGTCAAGAGGAGCCTGGTTTGTCCCACCCATCCCTCCTTCTCTAAGCGGGCCTCGGGGAAATAACAGCCTCCATTTCAAGGTCCCGGCAGGCTTGCCGGTCCTCCTTGGTGGATGAAGCAAAATGATGGCCACTAATTTAAATTGGTTATGAAGGGCTTTAATTTGCATTGCATTTGAGCCATACAAACTGAATATAATTCTGTCCCAGTCTTTTCCCATTTATTGTGATCGTTGCCCGTTACCACTTTCATCCGCCCTACAAGCTGCCTTGGTTCCAGCTATGGAAGGATGACGGCCCGCCTGCCCTTCATTTTGCTACATCCTTTTCACGTGGATTATGTGCAGCTGGACCCATAAATGGTAGATTAGAACGGAACTGAAATACATAATATGTGTGTGTGCGTGCACGTGCATGCGTGTGCGCATGTGTGTTTAAACCCTCTGTTTCAGTGATGGGAATCCTTTCTGAGGAGGAGCGTCAGTTCAAGCGCAGAAAGTTGCTGTTGGTTGTGGTGGACGTGCCTCCCTACTAGCAACATTCCCGGGGGGGGGGGGGATCCAGGGCTCCCTGCAGCCACCGGCGGGAAAAGGTGACCCATCTCCCTCACCCACCTCCCAGCCAACCCCATGCACGCACGCGCACACACCCTGCTGTCACCTCCTTCACCTGGAAATCAATCCCCCTGGCTGGCCTTCAAGGGCAGGGAAGGCCTTTGGGGGTGAGGTGGGGGGTGGATAGTGCGTCAGCCCAAGGCCTGTCCTGTCCTTCAACCTTTTCTTAGAAACCCTCCTCACAAGTCTTGCAGCAATGGCCTGTTTTCAGCCACAGGTCTGGTTCCCATGGCAACACCTCACCTGCCTTCCTCCTCCTGCTGCTGCTGCTGCTGGGCTCCCTCCTCACCACTGCCTCCCCCCCCCCCTGGGCGGTGGAAGTCAGGAGAAGCTGCAGAGGGGCCGGGAAAAGCCAAAAAATCCAGCCCCCCCCCCCCACAATCCACCAGAACCCTCCTTCGTTTGCTGCTCTTCCTCCCAGACTCTCAGGACAGCAGCATGACCCCCCACGCCCCCCCACACCCACTGGACCCACAGGATGGGGGCACCTGGGCTACCTAAGATTGCCAACGGGGTTGGGCAGTGAAAATGTGGGGAGCCCTCGGTTGTTCTGAATTGGCCAACCCGTGGGAGCCACTGGTGCTGCTGCTGCTGCTGCTGTGACCGCGACAGCTTTTGTTGTTGTCCTTGTCCTGGGCTGTCAAGTCACCTCCAAAGTTATGGTTGCCTTATGGCTTCATGAGGGTCTCTGGGGGAAACCGCTCTTTGGGGGCCCTGCTGTTGTCGGGCAAACTGACGGTTGTGGGTTCCTTTTCCCCTCAAGCTGCTCTCCTATGACACCCTCCCCTCTCCCGCTAATAAAAGTATCATCTTTTCTAGTGAATTTGAGCTTTTCCCGATGAGCCCAAAGCAGGGCATCCATAGGTACTGTAGGTGAATAGGTATTTATTTTTTAAATGTTTCTATCACACCTTTCTCCTTAAAAAAAAAAGGACCCAAAATAGCTTACCCACATTAAAAAACACAACGATGAAAGCTAAGAGCAGTCAAATATTCAAATATTGAAAAATTAATGACATATTAAAATGTTAGGTAAAAGCATTATGAAAAACAGATTTAAAAGCAATAAGGTAGCCATTCTCTTAGGGCCTTACCGGTGGAAATTGCTTCCAGCCCCGGTCGGAGCCCTGGTTACTTCCTGGTTGCTCTTAAAGGGGCGGGAGGCAAAAAAAGCAGCAACAAAAAGAAGCAAGGAGAGCCCGGCAGATCCGCAAAAAGGACTTGTCACCTTCTGAGAGCAGGTACTTAAAAGGTGCGCTGGGTTGCGCTTAGGTGGGCGGGGTCGCACTTAACTTTCTGTTAGCTCCGGACCTGGTGGGGAAACATTTTTAAGGTCCGGAGCTTGCAGAGAGAGAAAGGTCTTTTTTGCCTGTTTGTGGAAGGACTGGAAGGGTCAGGCCAGCCTGGCCTCTAGTGGGAGGGAGTTCCGGAGGATGGAAGCCAAGGCCAAAAAGGTCCACTCTGGAGGGCAGGCAGGCAGGCAGGCAGAGCCCAAGCAAAACTCCCCTCCTCCCTCCCTCCCTCTCATCCCCCCCCCTCGCCCTTGCAGAAGGCACTGAACACCCAGGGGTTTCAGCAGGAATATCCAGGAGGGCTGGAGGGGAAGGTGCTGTTGGCAGGATGACTGAATGGATGGGACCTAGGGGTGGGGGCCTCATCGCTTGCCTGCCCCCCCCCCTGCCCGCCTGCCATGGGCCCAAGGTCACGGAGGAATTCCTGCCTGGTGATAGATGCTCTTCAT
Source organism: Phrynocephalus versicolor (assembly GCA_023846285.1). Classification (NCBI taxonomy): domain Eukaryota; kingdom Metazoa; phylum Chordata; class Lepidosauria; order Squamata; family Agamidae; genus Phrynocephalus; species Phrynocephalus versicolor. The sequence continues at coordinate 66,968 of JAHTLZ010000205.1, read as the reverse complement.
TCCTGTGGCATGACATGTCTCTGCTGTTTGCTGCTGGCAGCAGCTGTTGCTGGCTTTCCAGAGGACAAAACTGATAGCAGAGGGGCCAAATTCTGCCCCCATTCTCTGGAAACCCCTGTGCCTGAGGTCTGTGAGGAGGCAGGGGCCTGGGCGTCCTCTGTCCCTCATCCAGAATGCTAAAAACCCAAGGGTAAGTGGGGACTGGCATTTGGGCCAATGGCCTGGCCAGCACCCGAGTCTAGCAGCCTTCTTTTCTCTGGCCCCAAGGCACCCATTCCCATAGCCCTAATCATCCTCTCTTGGCTTTTAATGCTGCAAATGACTTCCCAGGAGCTGACTGGGGCCCTGCCGGACTCCTCGGGTGTACTTGTATGCATTTATCACAGTTAACTTTTCCATCTCATGGAATAAAAAAGCGTTTACCCATTAAAGATCACCTCTGGCTCCAAAATGTCCCGGAGGGACACCAGAGAAATAGGAATTCATATAAAACACTCCACCCAGCTTCAGAGCTGGCAGCTGGAGCCTCCTTCCTGCTTTGCCCAAACCGCTCTCAGCCCAGGGCTGGGGCTCCTTGTGGGCGGGAAGGGGTTCATTAGGGAGAACCTGAAACCCCCTCAGCCAATATTATCCCGGGTTTGAATGAGGAGGGCGGCAGCAGGGTGCCATCAAGGTGACACAGAGAGGTAGCTGTCGATGGGGTCAGCTCTGGCCTGTGACCCCTTTATCTGGGTGCAGAGTAGGTTGGAGCCCCCCCCCCAGCTGGTGGCTGAGACAGAAGGCCACTAACAGAGACCACAAACTGGAGCCACAGCGGCAGCCACTGGCCACAGGCATCCACGGGGACACCAGCCATCCCAGCACCGACCCAAAGTTGGCACAAAGGAGGACGCAGCACCATTCCCCATGGGGCATCCTTCCTCGGGGTCTGCCTCTTTGCCTCAGCGTGGAGCTGAGCTCTCCTGCCTGAGGCCAGAGACATGGGCCTGTTGGGGGTTGCCAGGGGGGGGGCTTTTTGACTGAAGAGCACCTCTGAGTGGGAAGGAGTTGAGCCATGGGGCCCTTGATTCCCCCCCCCCATGCCAGAAGGGGGAGGGAAGGATGACCTTGTCCCACCACTGATCTCTCCCCCGCTCCCCCACGTCCACTCAGTGGCCATGACTTGTGGCCACAAAGGGAAAGGGGGTGGGTGCCTCACAGACTCTCCTGCCAGAACAGTAGCGGCGTGGGGCTAGAGTTTTGGGTCAGTGGGCTATGACTGGGTGCAGACCTACAACAAGCCCCACTGCCACGAAGACTTTGTGGGCAGTGTGGCCTCCGTGCAGGAGTGGCCAAGTGCTCTTCGCTAGAGTCCATGGAAGGAAGGGTCCCCTCTCCGTGCCGTTCGCTGCTCTGCCACGTGTTGCTTATATACCACCCCATGGTGCTCAAAGCACTCTGTAGTGGAAAAGCAATGTTTGATGATGCAGGCTGCCTATTGCTGCCTCCCCAACCCACCCTCACTCACCTCCCTAGTGAGCTGGGCACTCCATTGACCCACCAATGGAAGGAGGGAAGCACTTTATCCAGGAGGAGGACCATCAAAACTGTATCCAGGAGGACCATCAAAACTTTATCCAGGAGGACCATCAAAACTGGCCTCCAGTTGTGAGCGGAGCCTTGACTGCAGCAGTACCTGCCTGCTCTCGGGTCCCCAGCAATGGCAGGCATGTGGGCTTCTGGACCTGCTCTGTACTCTGTGACACCCCCCACCGCATCCCAAATTTTCTTGATTGAACAAGAGAACAGCACCTTTGGGGCGTTTATACACGACCCCTAAGCTCCGCTGCAAATGGCTCCCAGCTCCGGAGCTTTAAAATGTTTCCCCACCAGCTCCGGAGCTAACAGAAAATTAAGTGCGACCCCGCCCACCTAAGCGCGACCCAGTGCACCTTTCAAGTACCTGCTCTGGGAGAGTGAAAATTTTTGATGCGCAGAGTGCCGGGCTCTCCTCGCTTCTTTTTGTTGTTTTTCTTTTGCCTCCCGCCCATTTAAGAGGAACCAGGACGTGACGGGGGTCGGAGCAACTTCCACCTGCACTCCAGAGGTAAGAGTGCATTCTTTTCTCCCTTTTTTTCTCCCTCCCCTCACGCAGACAGAACAAGGAAGTGCGGAGGGGGTGGGAACGCAGGGAGAGCGACAAACCCTCAAGATCTCTGGTGCGAATTTAAGGGACCAGCAGATCTTAGGGGTCGTGTAAAAAGGCCCTTAGTCTCTCCCCCCTCTCTCTCTTGTTGGAGATTCAGTATATCATAACTGTGAAATCATCTCAATTCAGAACAGTCCACCCTTCTGCCAGCAACATTTGCCAAGCGGATAACCACCATCAGCATCTCCTCAGAGCACAACTGTCAAGCTAGTGCTGCCAGGAAGCTGGCACACAGAAACATGAGCGTTTACTTGCTGGATGAATGCTCAGACTTCTTTGTCCCACCGGCGACGCCTCAACCGTAGCCACTGAGTGACCGACAGCCACAGGTGCACCCCATTGCGCCTGGGACAACAGCTTGTGCAATGTGTCCGGCGGGCAGCCCTTTAAGCTTTGCAGGATGAGGTGCCTGGCATCCGTCTCTGTAGCCTCACATCACACTTGTCCCCCCTCCCCCACCCAGCTTGTTGGACTCCATCCCTTTCCTAGAAATGCAGTAATAAGCCCTCTTCTCTGCCTCCACCTGGCGGCCTTGGCTTTCCAAAGACCCTGGCTGGAAGTCACTTTCTGTATGTTGTGGTCCTCTTATAGGCTCCAAGATAGTTTTCATTTTGAATGACAGGCATTAAAAATATTCCTTGGCTTGCTTTGCTAAACGTGGAGACATAATGACAAACACTAAATCCAGGCAGAGAATTTCGCATTGCCACACTGAGCAAAGATTCCAGTAAACTGACAGGAAGAAATTTAGCCAAGGGATTAGGATGAGTGCTGGGATGCTGACAACAGGTTGATACTAAAGTGCATTGATGGAACAACTTTAAAAGGGGGGGAGGGGAATGACAAAAATATGGGTCAAGATAGCATCAGTTACTACGAACAGATGAGCCAAATCTATAGGTTTTATTTTATTTTATTTTATTTTTGTACTTATTAACCGCCTGACTTTCCCTCAGGAACTCTGGACAGCGTACAAAAGATTGCAACACCATTTATCCAAACACAACCCCCATAATAAACAAACAAGAGTAAAAATAAAAAGACAATGAATAACAATAATACAACAACAGAAACTCCAGCAAGAAAAGGGCTGAGACAGAACAATACAACCAATACACCAACACACACAGTGGTGCACTCAGCAATCACCAAAACTTTCCATAAAGGGCCAGGTCTTTAAGGCTCTCCTGAAGACCAGCAGAGACTCTGCCAGCCTAATCTCAGTGGGCAGTTTGTTCCAAAGTGCAGGGCCGGTGCTAGGTTTTTTTTGCGCCCTAGGTGAGGGGTGGGGGTGGGGGGGGGTGGCCGGAGGGGGGGCGGGGGGGGGGGGATGGACGCCGGTGGCCAGCGGCGGAGGGGTGGCAGGGGCGGCAGGCTGTCCAGCGCCCTTTCTCCATTTTGGTGCGCAAGGCAACTGCCTAGTTCACCTTAATGGAAGTGCCGCCCCTGCCAAAGTGCTGGGGCAGCCACTGAGAAGGATAGAAACCCTTCAGGCCTCCCTTGGAGTGGCCACCCAGAGCGAGAAGGCGAGCGAAGTTCTGGTCAGTTGGGACAAAGCTGACCTCTGGGAGATCCGCTCCACCAGATATTCAGATCCCAAGCCATGGAGGGTTTGGTAAACCAAAACCAGTACCTTGAAACTTATTTGGGAGGCAAGGGGTAGGCAATGCAGGCAAGCCAGGATGAGGGTGATGGGGTCATACCTGCCTGCATCAACCACCAGCCTGGCCGCCGCATTCTGTACCTGCTGCAGTTGCCGAACAAGGGTCAAGGATAACTCCATGTTACGAGTGTTACAGTAATCTATCCTTGAGATCACCAGTGCCTGCACGACTGTCCTAAGGGAATCCACATCCAGGTACAGGTAAATCTGGGTGATCAGCCTAAGCTGGAAAAAGGCTGCCCTGGAAACAGCTGCCACCTGAGCCTGCAGGGACAGTGCTGGATCCAGGATGATGCCCAGACTCCCCCTCACTTTATCACCCATCCTCTCTGCAATGTTCAGCCAACTTCCAGGCATCTGTAAATGCCCTTGGGGTGGAGGGGGGGGAGGCTTCCATCCTTCTGTACTTTGTGTTTCTGGTGGTTCAAGGTATCTGCAAAGCCCTCCTCCTGCACATTTCCGTGTGGTAAAAACCAGAGAAGATGGTGAAGAGCTCCAGAAGGATCTCTCCAAACTGGGGAAATGGGCTGCAAAATGGCAAATGCATTTTAATGTAGCCAAATGTAAAGTAATGCATATTGGGGCAAACAATCCAAACTTTATCTATCAACTCATGGGCTCTGAGTTATCCGTGACAGATCAGGAAAGAGATCTTGGTGTGTTGGTGGACAGCTCCATGAAGGTGTCTCCCCAATGTGTGGCAGCAGTGAAGAAGGCCAATTCCATGCTAGGGATTATCAAAAAGGGGATTGAACATAAAACAGCCAACATTATAATGCCATTATACAAAACAATAGTAAGGCCCCACCTGGAGTATTCCGTACAATTCTGGTCACCGCATCTCAAGAAAGACATAGTGGAACTGGAAAAGGTGCAGAAGAGAGCGACCAAAATGATTACTGGGCTGGGGCATCTCCCTTATGAGGAAAGGCTAAAACATTTGGGGCTCTTTAGTCTGGAAAAAAGGCGCCTGAGGGGGGATATGATTAAGACATACAAAATAATGCAGGGCATGAGTCAAGTGGATAGAGGGACGCTCTTCTCCCTCTCACAAAATACCAGAACTAGGGGACATACACTCAAATTGAGGGCTGGGAGAGTAAGAACAGACAAAAGAAAATATTTTTTCACCCAGCGCGTTGTTAGTCTATGGAACTCCCTGCCACAGGATGTGGTGATGGCATCTGGCTTGGATGCCTTCAAAAGGAGATTGGACAGATTCCTGGAGGAAAAGTCCATCACAGGTTACAAACCATGATGGAGATGTGTCATCTCCAGGCTTAAAACCAGGGTACTTCCAAGGGCCAGATGCAGGGGAGTGGTATCAGGAGACAGATATCTAGTCTCATGCGCTCCCAAACGCATCTGGTGGGGCCACTGTGAGATATAGAAAGCTGGACTAGATGGGCCTTTGGCCTGATCCACCAGGGCTCTTCTTATGTTCTCATGTTCTTATCTTTTCAGATGAATAATTTACTCTTTCTCTCCCCCCCCCCGCCCAGCTTTCACATCCATGCAGGGGGCTCCGACGGACAAATCTGCAGATGGTCTTTGTCTTGGGGCTCCAAAGACATATCCATGCACCCGAGGCTCTTTTTAAGGCTTAACTCGTTGGTTCTCTCTCTCTCTCTCTCTCTCTCTCTCTGTGGCTGATTAACCTCGCCTCATTTCCTGCTGTGCTCACCTTATGCATCAAAGTGAGCAAAGAGACTCTTGGAACATGTGAAGCCCTCTGACTGGGCTGGAATTGGCAGGTGGCAGGACAACTCTGGATCCACTTCAACATGTTAGGGTTTCCGGAACGGGAAGGAGAGCGGAGCTTTTGCCAGGAATTAAGGCTGCTTAATACAGCAGGGGGAAAGCTCCAGCTCCTAGTAATACCCACCTGTGCTTTGTGACTCAGTCCTTATCCTCCAGTGCTTGCGTGGGGGGAGGGAGAGTGCCAGCTTAGGGGACCGCTTCTCTTCCCCGCTGCTTGCATAAAGCTGGGTAGCTCAGAAGGAGGTTGGCAACAGTTTGGGAGGGGGGGTAGAACTTGCTGAGCCCCTGCCAGTTTCCTTTGGAGCATGCAAGACCCTCAGTGGCTCCGACTTGCCCCATTGGATTTTGAGACAGAGCAGTTGAATGAAATGGTGAGGATTCCCACTGCTAGAGGACTATGGGATATTTCTGTGGGGTCCTTGACTAGTTTAGATTCCTAAGAGCAGGGGGCGGGTGAAACAAACCACATTTACTGTGAGAGTTTGGGCAGAACAGTTAGCAACAAGAAGAAGAAGGAGAGAGAGAGAGAGAGAGACCCGGGAGACTGGAAGGGACCCCAGGAGTCCTCAAGGGCCCACCCTGAGTTCCAGAAGCCCCTATGGAGCAGGGGAGGAGGAGGGGGAAGGGCAAGAGGAGAGGCTGCAGGTGGTCCTTCAAAGACTCTGTTGCTTTGTTCAAGATTAGACCCTTGGCAGTAAGGTCAATGTGGGTGTTAAGATGCGGGTTAGAGCGAGTGTCAGAACTGGGCGAATGACTGCTTCCCTGTTGAAACCCAAGTGCTTGAGGTCCACGATTAACAATGGCCTTCGTTCCCACCCCTTCCTCGAGATCCACCTTGGGCCAGCGCTGTTCCTTCTGGGTCATATTGGACACCATTCTCCTAGGTTTCCGCCTGTATCATTCAGCGTTCCTCTTCTCCCTCCTGAAGGCAAGGCCCGAGTGCTGTCTGCCTAGCATGGCCTCTCCTTGCAACCGTTGGATGAACGGTGATTCTTCGTTGGTGCTTTGGCTAAGGCTGCATGAGGTTGATTCAGACCAGATCTTACTTGTCGTGCAGGTCTGCGAATTATGGTCCATTTGGCCCAAGACTAGACATGGGCACGACTTGGCGAAATTCTCGTTTCCGTTTCCGTTCCTCGTTTCCGTTACGCAACGGAAACGGTAACGACAATTACTCCGCCAGAACTCGAACTCGAACTGACAAAAGAAAAATTGGGTCTGATTTGTTGTTGTCGTTCCTGGCATCGCAGCAATCGCGCGATGCCAAGTGGCACAGAAAAAAAGTTTTAAAAATAAAAAAAAACGATTCCCGGCCAAAAAAGCAGGCGAAAATATGCCTGCCTGAGTGAGGGCACCTACCAGAGGGGAGGTTTCTGGGGGGGGGGGGTCCCCGGCCTCCCCCATCTCCTGTCCTGGGCTGCTATGGTGGGGGGCATCCTCGTCGTCTCGCCAACTCGCCAAGTGGCGGCACAGAAAAAAGTTTTAAAAATAAAAAAACCCTGATTCCTGGCCAAAAAAGCAGGCGAAAATATGCCTGTCTGAGGGCACCTACTAGAGGGGTGATTTCTGGGGTGGGGGGTCCCCGGCCTCCCCCCCCTCCTGTCCCGGGCTGCTCTGGTACCAGGCTGGGGGGGGGCATCCTCGTCGTCTCCATTTGCCATGCGGTGCAGGGGGATCCAAAATGGCGACTGCAATATTTTTTTTGAAATCGTGGTCCAAAAACCCACCAAAGCACCACAGAAACATGCGAAAATTAGCTATTTTAAATGCTTGGATTTTTACAGTAGCAGCAGTGGATTTTTCTTGCAATAAAACGTCTCAATTGATTTTATTTTATTTTATTTTTATTTTTATTTTTTTACACCTGCGCACGCGCAATGATGGGCTGGCCATGGGATGGGACCATGCAAATTTTTGGAGCCATTCCACCAATCGCATGGCCAGGTTTTGCTGAGACTTCCGGATGTGCCAGAGAGGGCATAAAAAGCCCACACCAACCCTAAGCCTAAGCCTAAGCCTAACCCTAACCCATACGCCAGTACACTGTGTTCTTAGTGGGCCAGAGGCACCCAGAGGTGCAGCCCACTAACCCACCCTAACCTTAACCGTTACCCTAAGCCTAGCCCTTACCCCCTAACCCCATGCTCTGGGAAGTCAAGTCGCGCTAAATCGCGGCGGTAACGACAAATGACAAACGACACGACGAATTTTTGAAAAATTTCGCGACAAACGGAAACGACCCGAAACGGACCCGTCCCGACAAATGACAACTCGGAAAAAAATATTTCTGGTCGTGCCCATCTCTACCCAAGACATCTGCCTGCTGCAAGCTATGAAAGCTCGCATACCCTAAAAGGGGGTGCCCCCCTTCCCAGTCCAGCCGCTGAAGACCTGAGGCAGGGTGCAGGAGGCCTGCCCAAATTGGCCGAAAACAGGCCAAGGAGGAGGAGACAGCCTGAGAGCAGCTTGGAGGAGCAGCAGATTCCTATGAGGAGCCAGGACTGATGGGGGTGCAGGATTAATAGGTGGGTTTTAAAATGGTCCCATAAAAATGTGTGAAGCAATAGCAGCTTCCCTCTTGTGGACAGTGACAAATCGAGCAGTCACCGTTCTTCAGCGCTTCCTGCTCCTTCCTGTGCTGGTCTGGACCATCTCCTCCTGGTGAGTCGGTCCAAACTCACCTCCTGGGGGGAATCTGAGCTTTGGCTGAAGCACAAGACAAGACGGAGCCTCACGGCCGAGGCTGGGACTACGAGTGCCTTGGGAGGAGCCCTGAAGCCACAGCCGGGTGGATTCATCTCTTACTTTTCTATTACTCAGAGAATTACGGGCATGAAACCCACTCCACTTTTCCAGGGCAGGAAATGCTGGAGACTCCTCCCTGGTGCTGACACAGCCTCTTTGGCCCCAAAACAGTGGGGAGGGAGACATGATGCGTAGATCCCAAGAACAGCCTGGGGATGTTCCTGACACAGAGAGATATGGAGCCTCCGGTTATGTCACCCCCTGAAAACAAGAGAGAACTGATCCCACAGGTTTTTGGGGCCCTTCGTGTTATTCACCAACAAAGAACCATCTTGTGGCTGGCCACTGGGAAAGAAGGTAAGGGAGCCAATCAGAACATGGGAAATTTCAGGGGTCTCACTGGAACAAACAGCCTCTCCCCCCCCCAAGAGAAGAGGCTCCTTCCGCCTCTCAATCTCTGTTTCCTGATTACCCCCCCCCTTGAAGAAGGGAGCAGGGCTTTCCCTCTCACAAACTGCCTCCTCTCATAGCTCTGCCCCTCCCACTGAGCCTGGAGGGAGGGGGGTCCCCCATCTGGGATCTAGGAGGAGGCTCAGCTTGACTGCAGCTGTTGGGACCTCTGGGCTCCAGCTGCACACCTCTACATTGGATTATTAGGTAGATCTAATACTTCAGTTTGTGTTCTAAAGACATTTGGATTTGACAGCTTCGCTCCCACGTCACCATGGTGCTAAATAACATCTCAAACATCTCAAGCAGCCCTTCATTTCATAGGCATAGATTTCATTCACAGGGTTGATTTAGTTTGCTTCGTTAACTGTACATTGTCCCAATGCCTTGGTAGAAAACAGAATGCATGGGGACCTTCTTGTGTAGAGCAATGGGTTTGATTCTGTGACTGTGATCATTTTCTTCATAAGAGGTGGTTGATTTTCTCCTTGAAAACGTTTCATCTTTCCTAAATTAACAAAGAATGCTCTTTTCTCTTTGATTTCTGTGTAAAACTCAAATAAACCTTTCCATTAATTACACCTAGTGGTCATTAGTTAATTCAGTGGCCTAGTGTCATTTCTGGTTATGCCCTCCTACCTGCTGGGACAAAAAAAGGGGGGGGCTGGTTTTCTAAGGTTATGTCCTAGGTATGATCTTCATTCATGTGGCTGAGCTAAGTCACGAGTGACACCACTGGCGTTCCGTGAGAGCCAGAAAAGCTCCAGGATAGGTTCCCCCTGGGGGACTCGCTCCTTTCCCACCACTGCCATCCCTTGGTAGAAACAGTGCCCAGGAGGCCCCGTTGGACAGGAAAAAAGTCACGTATGCTTCCCCTGCCATTTCGGCAGCCTCCGACAAGCATCAGGAGCAAGAGATGAGTGAGAGTCCTTTCTAAGGGAGAGAAGGCTTGAGCTGCATCCTTTCCCTCTGGGCAGCTTAGCCTAGTGGTTAGCAAACAAGGGTGCTGCTGAATGTGGTCATCAGGGTGAGGAAGAGGAGGGGTTTCTCCTGGCCACCTGGAGACAAGAGCATCCAGCTGGTCAGCAACGGAATCGAAGAAGAAAGCCAGTTGCGTGGGTGAAAAACAACATCTTCCCACATGACCTTGTGTTTGGTCAGCACACAAGGGTGCCAAGCAGCCAACATTCCAGAGAGAAAGACCCAAATCCTAAACCTCATCAGAGACGGAGGGGGAGGGGGAGGGAAGGGCAGCCTGGCTGCTCCTTAGGAGCAAACTTAAAGGGAAGAAAGGTTGAGGAAGAGACCCCATGAGATGTTCGTCTAACAAAAGGTGTGGGAGGAAGCAGAGGTTTGGGGTGGGGTGGGGTCAAAGGAGAGCTGGCTGCTCTGCTCTGCTCCCAACTCCCCCCCTTTCCCCCTGGTTCTTTAGGTTTGGAGGAATGCCAGGCCAACATGCTTCTCCGTGGCGTGGGAGGACAGCAGGCCTTCACAGGGGCGGTCAATCCCCCATCACTTGATCCACAGCTGGGGTGGGGGGGTCAACCCTCCTGGCCACTTGCCAGCAGGGGCATTCATCCGGTTTCTCTGCTGCCCTTCTTGGGTGGGGGGGGTGGGGGGGTGGGAGAGAAACCCCAAAAGACACAGGCAGCCCCTGAGAAAAGCAGCAACTTCTGGTTTGCCTGCTGCTCTCCGTCCATCCCTCGCCCCGATGAGGAGCAAGGCAGGCCGTGGGTTCAGTCAGGGGCCTTCCGTGGGCAAAGGGTGCAGGTGGGGCTGCTGTGCCCTCTTGGCCTGGGGAAGAGGGACTCTGTTGGTGGCTGAGGATCTCCCTCTAATAAGCAGGAAGAGCCACTCGCAGCGGCCCTGCCTCTCCCAAGGGCAGGATTTCCTGAGCGGGCCCTGACTCTCAGACTCTGACCCTAACCCTGAAAGGGTCCTCCCCCCTCGCCTCCTCCTCCTCCTCCTCCTCAATAAGGTCCTTTGATCCCTGGAGGAAGCCCTTTCTTTGCTCCAGGCAGCGGCAGAGTCCTCTCAAGCGCAATGCTCTCGTCCTGCTCCCCACCCCATTGGCACCTTGCAATCCTCTCCCCCCTTTCCACATACACACACACACACACACACACCTTTTCCATGCAGGCCTGGCCTCCCAGCCACTCCTGGACCCTGAGCCTGTCCACCGGCGCCTTGCTCTCTTTGTCCAGGAGGTCGGGGGGGGGGGGCACTTCCCAGCAGGTGGGTTTGAGTCCCTTTGGCCAAGTGGGAAAGGACTTCCACCTCCCGAGCTCAAAGGCTGGACCATCCTGAGGCCAAATTCGCCCTCCTCCTCCTCCTCCTCCTCCTCCTCGCCTGACCACCAAACGCCAAGGGGGTCAAGAGCAGGCCGCAGTTGGCAGCTGGAGGGACCCCCTTCCTCTGCCCCCTACCCCATGCCATAAAGGCCCTGGGAGGGTGGGAGGGAGGGGCGGTCCCTGCCAGGGCTGAGCGAGTCACGTTGGGAGCCACCACCCAGGTCAGGCGCCCACGGGCGCTGGCATGTGTGTGGGGGGGGGTTGTTTGAAACCAGGGCAAACTCTGGAGTTGCAGGATCTGAGGCAAAATGCAATGTTATTTTATTTCTCGATATTATTTCTATGCCGCCTTACTCATCATAGGCGACCCAAGGCACATCACAAAAATTAACACTGTACAATAATAATGTTTTACAATAACAATGCTTCAAACACCACAAAAGTGTAACTTTAATCAGTTTTAAACACAAACAAAAACATTTTTTTAAATATTACAAAATATCTAAATCATATAAATAGAGCATTCCTTAGACGCCCCACTTAATCCCTAAAAGCCTGCCAGAAGTATGAGGGGGTGAGATCCTGGGCCCACACATGGGGGGGAGGGTGTGTGCGGGGGAGCAGATGACCTTGTCTGGGGCAGGTGTGGCCCCTTGATCCTGGGAGCTCTCTCCCAGCTCAGAGCGAGCTGCAAGGGCAGCAGGATCTTAGCCAAGTCTCTTGCTTTTCGAGGAAAACGTCTACTTTTTTAAACTGCATTTTAATAAAACTATGGATTTAATTGTATTTACATTTCTGTCACTTTGTTGTATTTTAATTTTCTTCTCTTTTTAACCGACTGGAAAGCCGCTTTTGTCCCCGACTCTGGGAGAAAGGTGACATAGGAATAACACAGGTAAGGAACCTGGGGGGGGCGCGGGGGGGGAGGAGCTCGGTTGGCCGGCGAGGCAGGAAGGGGAGAGGGAGGAGGGAGGGGGGCGGGCTTGTCTGGCCCCAGTGGCGTCAGCAGGAGAGCCGCGTCGGGAGACTGGCGCAAGCCGGGAGGCTTTACCTGGAAGCGCCCCGCGCCCCCGGGGCCCTTTCCCGCGGAAGGCGATCATTTGCGAGCCGAGGTCGGAGGCGGCAAACGTCCCGGCCTGCAAGGTGGTCATTCACCCGTCCGACCCCCGCACAAAGGTCGCAGGGTCCCCGCCCCGGCCCCGATCCATGGCTTCCGTCCTCGGGCCCGCCTTCCTTCCGAGCCAGCCGAGGCAGTGGAGCGGCAGAAGCGCTGGCCTAGGATGCGGGGGAGCCGTACCTGGCCCGCCCGCCTTCAGACTGGCCTACCTCGCAGGGCTGTCCTGAGGGTCAGGCGGGGAGGGCGGAGGAGAAGGAAAGGAGCTGTTAGCGATGGAGTGGTAGGTTTTAATTTACAAGCAGAATAAGCACAGGGATAAGGGGGCGAGGGGCTCAGCGGACAAAGGCTCCGAAAACTGTCGGCTGCACAGTCCGCCGCTCGGCGGTTGGGATCCAGCAGGCTGATAACCCCAGGACAGGCCAACCTAGCCGTTCCAAAGCGTGTCCATCCATGCAAGGAGATAAATAGGTACCGGCGAGAAGGTAAAACAGTGTCCCCTTGCAGCCGTGCCGGCCACATGACTGGGGACTTGCACAACACTGACCTTTCGGCTTGAATACGGAGATGAACACCGCCCCTAGAGTCGGACACGACTAACACGCATGTTTGAGGTGGGGGAAATCTTTACCTTTTACCTAAGCGCAGGGAGAGATCAGCAGGTGCCGCGCTCAGAGCTGCCCCTGTGCCGCCCAGGGCTTTCGGGCTGAAAGGAACCGGTACGGGATAGGACCTCACCCCCCCCCCACACACACACACACACGACCCCTTCCCCGACTCCAGGTGCAACCAGATCTTTATCTGGAAGTGGAGTCCTGGCTACTGAACTTCTTTTTTGAGAGATAGAAACGTTCTGCTGCTCATCCAAACGGCTTCCTCAGTCTGTTTGGATGAGCAGCGAAACGTTTCTATCTCTCAAAAAAAGAAGCCCTGTAGCTATGACTCCACTTCCAGATAAACTCACCTGGAGGACTGAGAATCTTCACAGACATAACCAGATCTTTATTTTGTGTATTGCTGTTATCGACTTCAAATGTTTCTTCCTCGCCTTTCTCCTTTAAAGGACCGACGCAAAGATACGTTAAGACTAATTAAGACGTTTGCCATCTCAAGAGCTGGAGGGGGGTTGTGGGCTCGATGAAATGGTGCTCAGTCACAGGAAAATTCCTCCGGGACTTTTCGAAGGGGCCGGCGTTTGTTTCCGGCGTTCTGGGGGCTGCCTGCGATCCCACCCGAGCTCGGGCGGGGTTCCTGCCTCTCCGCGTGCGAGACCCCCTCCCCCCGCCCCTCCCCTCCCCCACGGGGCCCCTCCCTGCGTTCTGCCTCCGAAATGGGTGGAGCCGCTGCTCTTGTTCCTCACCTTTACACACCGACTCCGCGCCTCCCGCAATAAAGCAACGTGCAAAAAGCCACGCGTGCGGCTTGTCTGTCACCCGATAACGCTTCAAGCAGGCTCTGGGCGTGACACCATTTAATTATGGAGGCTGCACTTTTTTTGAGCGGAGGGAGGGAGGGAGGGAGGCTGAGCGAACTTCCAGGCGGCTGCAGGAATGGAGAGGCCGGCGGTGTTTTGACGGTAAAGAGACTCAGAACAACTTAGAACATTTTAAAAAGGCAAACGCAATTGCAGGAGCCACGGGATAGGCGCCCGGGGGTTCTAATCCCGCTCAGGCACAGGAAGCTCCCTGGTGGTCAAGCCGCCCTTCCTGAATATACCTCGCCTGCCTTGAAAACTCCCAAGGGCAGCTGTGCGTGGATTTCGATTCGTCTGCACACAACAGAGACAATAATAAAAAGCAAATAACGGACTTCGCATTTTAACGACGATTGAATAAAAGATGAAAACTATTTTAAAGTACAATATGCAAATACCATAGCACGTCCCCTCCCCCCTCCCGCCCTGGCAACCAGTTACATGCGGGCCTGCAAACGGGAGGGGGGGAAAGAGATTTTTCCGAGGGGACCTGGGAGTTGGATTCCTCCACGCATCCTCTCTCGGTACGGAAAACCACAAGGCAAGGTCAGGAGAGGCTACAGCGTGTCCTTTTCCGTCTCTGATTTCTCTCAGGATGATCTCCTCCGGGAATCGTTTCTCAACTTTTCACACGTTAACTTTCTCCTCCTATCCCAACTTCCCGAACATTCTTTTTGGTTAGAAACAACACCTGCGCTTTTCTCTCTTAGATGCCATTATTTTCAAACGAAAATGTTATTTTATTTTGTTTTAAGTGCTTCACAGATGCTTCCGTGGGTCTGCATTGGGACGGAGGGCCCAGCTCTCTCCCAGGGGGTGTAGGATTGGGGCATTCGAGATGGGGTAGAAAAAGAACGGAGGAAGACCTTTGGGGGGGGTCAGGGAGAACCAGCGGCCGGGGAGCCCGGCGGCCCGTCGCTCTCAAAGCTCTTCCTTTAACCCGAAGATCGGGCTCGCCCGCTGACATGTTCCGGCATCCAGCAAAAGGCCATGCCCGGGTGCTGAACCACGAACGTGTGAACGGCGCACGTACAGAGCCCGTTGAGCCCGTTCGCTAAAACCGCTCGAGAGGCCAGACATCTGCCACCTTCTCGGCGGGAGAGGTTTCCACTTGAAAATAAAAAAGACCTTCCGTATCAACCCCCACCCCACCCCCGTCACTCAAAATGCAGCCCGGGGAAAGGAAAGCCCGTCCGGACACCTCAGGGCGACGCTCTCCTATACTCCAACCTCCAATGCCGCCCCCCCCCCCACAGTTCTTCTTCTGCCTCGCAATCAACGGCAGCCAAGTGGGAGGGATCGATGGGGTGAGCGGGGGGGGGGCTGTGGGGAGACCCGTCTCACAGGAAGGCCGACCGGAATTTCAGGACCTCCTCCTCCTCCCCGGAATTCAAGGCCACTTTTTCCCGATTAAAACACACTCGGCGTCAATCAACTAGACTGCCGGTTTCTAAACCTTTCCAAAAAAAGAAATTCCTGGGGAGCGGGAGAGGGAGGGGGTTCTCTAGATTTCTTTTATTTGATCTATTTAATAAACGGCCTCCGCATTTGCTGGGGAAGGGGGTTTCCTTGCAAAAAGCGTGGCGTGGCGGGTGGGGTGGATGAAAGTCTCTTGCCGGCGCAATAGACTTTGTTTTTGCTGCAACGAATGAGCAGGGCTGCTCCCCGGAAACCTTCCAGAAAGGGGCCGAAGGGGATCGGGGCCCCTGTTCCCAAATTAGGACGTTGAGAATGGGAACGTGTCCTGCGTGCGGAGCCCTCCCTCGACGGCGATCAGGCGGCCATGACAACGAGGAAGTTGAACCGCCAGAATTGACCCGAAAGATCCCTAAAGTGTCGATTTAATGCCCTTTTTTATTTTCTTGTTAGCAAGCGATCAGACCAGTAAAAGCCAACAGAAACCAAGGACAGGCAAATTTGGCGGGACCTGAGGCGGCGAACGGTGGAGAGCGGCTTTCCCACGCGACGAAATCCAGAACTTGCGTCGGAAAGCGGGCAAACGAAACCGAGAGCCGTCTCCGAAGGAGGCTCCCCGAACCCAAAATCCCGTTACATTTCACCGTTTTCTTTCGCTGGGTGAAGGGAGGTCGGGTGGAGAAGTAGGAACCGGGTGGCCCACAGAGCCCACAATTTCTTCTCCTCCAGCTCGTCCGGCAATCGTGAGGGGATCCGTTCCTCCTGTCCGAGAACCAACTTCTTTTCCCGGCCGGCACAGTCCAACCCCAATCCCTTTACCCCACAGGTCAGTGCCCTCTGACGCACGGCGAAAGGCTCTAAAGCCGCCGTCACCCCTCCGCTCCACTCCCCTCCCCACTACAGACGCGTGGGGTGGGGGGAAGGGGGTCCCTTCCTTCCTTCCTTCCTTCCTTCCTTCCTTCCTTCCTTCCTCCCTGCTGGCCTACCTCGCCGGGAGGGTGTGCCTTGGGGCGTTTCGTCTCCCCCCGCGGCTTCTTCCGTGGGCGGGGCGGGGTGGAGGAGGTGTTGCTGCTGCTGCGATGGCCGGGCTGGTTGTGCAACTCTCAGTCAGGAGGGTGATATAAAAGGGTCCCCCGGCTGCGATGGAGCTGCAGAGGCCCGGCGGAGGTGAGACCGGAGGCGTCCCAGCAGCAGCAGCTGAGGAGGAGGAGGAGGAGGGAGCAAAAGGAAGGTGAGTCATTGCCCCCCCACCCGCACCCCCATCACACCCCCAAGCGAGGTGACGTGCGTGCCTGATGGCTGGGAGAGGTGATGCTGGCCTGGGAACTGGGCGAAGAGAAGGCGGCAGCCGCCCGCCCGCCCGCCCGCCTGCCTGACCCCAACGGGCTCCCGGGGCTGAGCGGGAGAGCGCCTCTCCTCCTCCATCTGGAGCACAGGCGCCCCTGAGCTCCCGGAGACGGCCGCTGCTTCAGCGCCGGCTGCCAGGTGAGACGGGGTGGCTCCATCCGCTCCTCGGAGGCAGAGGAAGGAAAGAGACCACGGCGGGGGCCTCTCCCGAAGGCCTTGCCCCCCACCCCCACCCCAGCCCCCCGCACCTCCACTGGCCTGGGAAGAAAAACCTGCCCGGCTGAGGGTTGCTGCAGGGAGGGAGCCTTTCCAAAGGCCCCCGGCCGTTTCCCTCCTCTCGGCCAGGCAACTCCTGCTCCGTCCCTTCCTCTGATGTCCCCCCCCCCACATGTTTTCTTGTCCCCCCCCCAGCCCCTTCAAAGAGGCGCCCCTTCCAGGTGTCCCGCGCCCCCTCTCCGGCTGCGCCCCCCCCCATGTGATCCTCGGTTTCTCGGAGTCTCCCCAACCCCGCAAGTCCGTCCATCCTCCTGTTCTTCAGGCCGGCCGGCAGCTCCGGCAGCCTCAGACCGGGAAGGGGCAGGGTAGCGCCAGGCCCCGCTCTTGGCCCGACGGTGCTTTGCGGAAGCATGTGCAGAGTGCCTTCGGACGGGCAGAGCTCACCCCCCCCCCGTCTCCTGACTCCAGAGAAGCCGCTCTGTGCTAGGAGGCGGAAGGCCTCCCGACCCGGGCAGGGCGACAGGTAGCGATCCCGGGCGACCTGCTGCCTCCACCTGGGTGGGGGTGGGGGTGGAGCGGGGCGGTGTGTGGCCCTGGCGGCTCTCCTTCCTCCCTTCCGCATAGCCCTCCGCTGAGCAGCGCCCCTCCTCCTCGTCCCTCCCCCCTTTGGCCGGCGTGGGGTCTCCTGTCCCCACAGGGCTAGGCAGGGGCCCTAGAGGTCCCCGGCGGGTCTTCCTCCGGCCAGGCCTACGAGTCGGCGGCGTCGGCGTTCAGTTCTTACGGAAGCGGCGGGAGCGCGCCAAGCGCCGCTGGGTGGCCGCGGTCGGTCGGTCGGTCGGTCGGGGGGCTCTCTTGCCCTTTGGCCTTTGGCAGAGAGAGGGGGCGGGGGGGCGGAGGGAAGGCCTTGTGCCAACACTGCCCACCGTGCTTATGGGGGGGAAAACGTGAGGAAGCAGGCCGTCTGGGGGCTGGCCTGGCCGCCTTCGCGGCGCTTCCTTCAGCCTTCCCCTCCTAGGGATATTGGCAGGCAGGCGCGGCGCCGCCGGCTCCCTCCCTGGGGAACACCTCTGCCGCCTGGAGGCCCGCGGGACGTGGGCGGCCGGAGCGCCAAGGATGCGCCCGGTCTGGCATCTCCTGGGTGGAACACCTGGTGCCAGGCAGGGCAACCAGCCTTTCCAGGTGGCGTTTCCCGTTTGTCTCCTGGGAGCTAATGCCCCTGGTCGGCCAGGCTGTGTTGCCACCTCATGCCAGGCGCAGGCTGAGTTTCGTAAACACATTCAATTCCACAACCTCTAATTGTCTTCTGTGCTTTTGCATTTCGCCCTAAGCACATCCGATCTCGCCTGATCTCAGAAGCTAAGCGGGTCGGCCCTGGCTAGTACTTGGATGGGCGACCACCAGGGAATACCAGGTGCATGTAGGCGCCTGGAGTAGGAACTGGCAAGCCACTCCAGTATTCCTGCCAAGAAAACTCCATGGACATGGGGTTACGGAGAGTCAGTCACTATTGTAACAACACAACACAACACAACACAACACAACACAACACACACACACACACACACACACACACACACACACACGGCTGGCCAGTCTTGCCTGGTTGGGACTATGGATGCCTTGCACACCAACCTGCTTGGAATTTTCTGTAATGCAGGGAGTAGGTGACACCTGTCAAGAAAGGAAGTCCAGGTGGAGAAAGCTGCTCTGGCTCATCACGGGTTCTACAGGACTGAAAAGTTAACTTTGGCTCATGAGAGTTTCACAGTGGGACAAAATCACCACCACCCCACCCACCCCCTTTTAAAGAAATCCTCCTTGCAAGGCTAGTGCATCCTCTCTTTGGCCGTGGCTCCCTTCTCCAGAGGCATCTTCAGTAGAGGATCCACGGTGGCCTCCAGGCAGATGCCCAGACAAGACAGGGCTCCTTGGGTCAGAGAGTCACCAGCCGGGCTGGTCCTCCAGGCTCCTTTGTGCCCAGGGGAATGAATAATGGTCGCTCTGGACCCGTTCGGTTCCTTCCTGGGGCAGCCACACAAAAGGGCCTCTCTCTTTTCCCCTTGCACAGGGCCTGCTGGGAAAATGCACTACCCCCGTTTCTCCTTGTGTGGGTTCCTGTGTGTCTCCCTGCCCCTCTTCTACAGCCGGCCAGTGAAAATCGACAAGGTGGTCGCCGACACGAAGAGCCTCACCAAGACCATTGTGGCCAGGATCCAGGAGCACCAGGTAAGCGCCCCAGAACCCTCTCTGGCCCTTCTCTTTGGGGAGGGAGGGCAGTGGCACTACCAGCTTGTGCTGCTTCCTCTGTTTCCCTTGAAAGCAGCCACCCTCCTGATACTCTCCCTGAGGCTGCCGTGGTGTTTTTGCAAACGGGCAGAGGAAGTACCAGCTTTAAAGGGCAGAACCCCAATACTGCGCCAGTTTCACTGGTCCAAACTGCCCGTGTGATCTCATTTGCCACACGGAGGTGGTGCATCCACAGTCCCTGCCTGAAAAGTGGTTGCAGCCTCATCGGATGACTCTCAGCTAGGGGAACAAGAGGCTGGCAAGGCTGGGTCACCCTTCCTAGGTGACGGCTGGACATGCCACGTGTGGGATCTGTGGCTTCTGGACGGTCCCAGCCCCCCTGAGCCCCCCCTCTCCTGATGGAGTCAATTGGACTTCATTGCCTTGAGCCCCATGGAGAAAAACATCAAAGAAAGCACCACATGCACACCCACACCCACACCACCACTACCACCAAGGACTTCCTGATGGTATGTGCAAGAGCCACATTCACAGGAAAACAAGACAGCCTCCTCATTTCAAAGAAATTAACCCACAGAGCCCTGGCAGGTTGCTGAAACTGGGCTAGCCCTCTGGGCCATAACTGGCCCCAAATATATGCCAGACAGCTTTGGTACCACGCCTTGAGGCAATTAGCCAAATTGCGAGGTGTGGGTGGCAAAACACATGCTTGGTTCTCCTCTGCATTTAAGAGCCCTTCCTTCCACTGCCAGTTCCTTCCTTCCTTCCTTCCTTCCTTCCTTCCTTCCTTCCTTCTTCAATCCCTGTCCTTCCTCTCTTGCCCATCCTGCAGTTCCCTCCGCTGAACCTGAAGGTCCAGGGGCTGGATTTCATCCCTGGAGCCCTGCCCATGGAGAGCCTGGAGGCCATGGACGAGACCCTGGAGGTTTTCCATCAGGTCCTCTCCAGCCTGCCGTTGGAGGCCCCCGTGGCCCAGATTGCCAATGACGTGGAGAACCTGCAGAGCCTGCTGCAACTTCTGGGCTCCCACCTCGGCTGCCCCATCCAGAGGCCTTCCCAAGCCGAAGCCCTTGGCAACCTGACAGAGCTGCTGGCCATCTCCCCCTACACCACCGCTGTGGTCACTCTGGACCGACTCCAAAAGTGCCTGCTGAGCCTGGCCAAGTACCTGGACCACGTTCAGAACTGCTAGAAGCAGAGCAAGGGCTGCTGCACCGCCTTCCTCTCTCTTTTGGCAGGAGAAGTCCCGGTGGGTTTGGGCCTTGCCTGCAAACCACGAGGCACCGACCGTGCCTGAAGCTGACCTCTCCAGTGACCTCCGGAACAGTCGCACTGCCCACCTCGGAGCACAAGAGTCACACATTTCTGTGCAATCCCATATGACATGTCAGACTGACCGATGGACTTCCGCTTCATGTTATGTTGCCTTTGGTGCCACTGCTGTATCCCTGGGTGCTGTCATCCCTGGATACGCTTTTCTCAACTGGGATGGGAAGTGGGGTTTTTGCATTGTGCGGGGGGGGGGGAGATGGTCAGTGGCAATTTCACCAAGCAGTGCCTTGTGTGTGAGATTGTTGTGAGGCAAGAGAAACACTCCAGCTCGCAAAACCCCTCCACCCCCAATGACCTGGGCAGGGGGTGGGGGGGGGCAAGAGGGCTTCCATTTTTCACAGTACTGTTCCTTGGCAGGGGGCCATTGTGGGCCTCCAGTGCTCCCTGGGGCAGTTGAGTCTGCCAGACCCTGCAGCAGGGGAACAACAGCTGGAAATGATACAACCACAGCAGCAGCAGCAGCAGCAGCAGCAGCAGCCATGGGGAGGCCCTGAAGAGGCCACAGGCTGCCTGGAAGGACAGGGTTCCATTGCAGGCTGAGGTGGGAAAGGTCCCACTCCGGTTTCAGGGATCAGGGCGCTGGGAGCTATGTTGGGCTGGGGCCCTGTTGGCCCAAAGAACCATTGGCTCCTGGAGACATTGGAAGCACTCCTCCTCCTCCTCCTCCTCCTCCTCCTCCTCCTCCTCCTCCTCCGGGCTGCTGTAAGCTTTCTGCCCATCCCACTGACTGCTGGAGCTGCTGGGGGGAAGGTGTGTGTGTGTGTGTGTGTGTGTGGAGCCCCCTTGCAGGGTTCTTCTGCCCGTGCCTTAACATGCTTTCACAAGACTGTGAGCCAAGAGGCGTGGCCGTGGGGGGGGGGTGGGCAGGATCCTCACCAACCCTTATGCCATTCACAATATACCCCGGCCTCTCCGCAACTACTCCAGGGCCCCAATCCCACATGCATTGGGGCAGAAGGTCTCCACAGTCGTTTCCCATGCACCTCCCCCCCAAGGCACTCTCCCCACAGATTCTTGCCGTCTCCTTGGGTTTGGGGTGGGGTGGGGAAACGTAGACTCTGTAAGCGGAGAGAAAAAGCTTTTCTGAAGGAAACGAGTGCCGGAGAGAAGGGGGGGAGGGCTCAAGATGAGATTCCCAAAGCCCTGCACACACAGGTGTCTTTTCTCCGCTTTCCTCTCCAAGCAGGCAGGGCTTAGGAGCCAAACATCCAGCCTAACGTTCCTTCCTTCCTCTGTGATGGAAGGGTGTGTGTGTGGAGAGGGGCCTCTTGGGTGAAATTTAATGTCATTTTACAGGATACTTAAGCCACAGAGAAGATCTGCATGAAGCCTCCCTCCCAAAGGCTCAAGATGCTCCTCCTCCCCCCTTTCTTCCCTTGCACAGGTTGTAAACCATTAGCCCCCACCCCCAAGGAAGTCTAGAGAACTCCCAAGCCTGCCTGTCTGGGGCCCCTGTGGTTGTTGAGCCCCACAAAGGATCAAAGCCTGCTGGTCACTTAGGGGCTTGTCTGTGTTCTGGGGGCTGGCAGGGCGAGGAGTGCTGCTTAAGGAGAGGCGTCTCCTCTCCCCCCCCCCGGGCTGCTGCCCCCCCTTTCCCATTTCTGACTCAGCTGGGCTGGAAGTTTCCTTTGGGTCTCTTTTACCTTTGGGGTGCAGTGGGGGGCAGAAGGAAGGTGGAGGCGCCAGTTCCCAGCTCTACCCCCTCCCCAAACCAGTCCCTGCTCTGATCCTGCTCTGGCTGGGATGGGGGCATTTCAGGGGGTGGGACCACAGGTTGCCTTCAGAGAATCCTTCTATTCAAACCCAGAGAAACTCCTCCTCCTTCCAGGCACACTTGATGTGAAAGGTCATTGTTTGTATTTATTTTTGCACATCTCTTTGCAATTGTGACACTTTATATTTTATAAACTCCTGGTTCTTTCTGAACAACATGTGTGAGTGCTTTCTTTGCTGGGGTGGGGGAGGCTGCCAGAGGGGCTTTGGGGAAGTTAGCCAGGGGAGAAAGGGGGCAGTTTGGGGCTGGGACCTGGTGCCCCCTCCCCAGACCACGAGAGGCTGGAAGACCCTGAAGGCCAAGGCAGGCATGCAGGGGGGGCTGCCCGTAGGCCCACCAGGTAGTGGCCTTCCTTCCCAGGCAGCAGGGGCTGGAGCGGAGCAGGCAAAACGGGGGGGGGTGTCAATTCAACTCCAGAGCAGCTCACTCGTGGTGATGCGGGCAGAGTTTTCAAGGTGTGGGATTGGTTCCAAGATGACTGCAGCCACCCCATCGTATCCCCGTGAGTTTGCATGGCCAAGCGGGAATGTGGACCCACGTGTACCACTCTGGCACTCCTATTCACACATGCACACATGCCCCAGGCCACCACATATGGAAAAGCCCCAGTGGTTCAACAGGGCAACACACAGATGCTGTCTCTCACATCTGTGAAGGGTTCTTGGTTGGCTGGGTTGCTTCTCTTGACCTTAAAGCAGGAGGAGGGAATGAGACCAGGGAAGCTGGTAACTCATTAAAAGGAACGGCCCACTCTCTTCCCCCTCCCTCCAGCTCTGTTTGTGTGGCCAGAACAAACAGCAGGCTTGGTCCACAGCTGGTTTCCCGGGAGGTCGGCCTGCCCTCCTCCTCGGCAGAACGCGTTGCACTTTGGCAGGTGGAAGGTGCCCAAGCAAAGGCCGCAGAAGGAAGGGCACGGGGGGGGCAGAGGCGGGGGGGGCTGAAACCAGCAGAAATCACGTGACCCCCAACAGTAGTTGAGGGACCAGGAGCCCTGTGGCCCTTTCAGGGGGCTCAGGCTGAGCGAGGGGGGGCGGCGGAGGCGTATCTCTCACCTCCCAGCCTTCACCTGGAGTCTTTGGAGAAGCCACCCTAGAAACCTGGCCTTTCATTGCTCACTAAAGTGGATCTCTTTTTTGGGGTTTCCACTGCCCTGGCCAGAGGCGAACATGGGCTAGATGTGTAGTCCAGGCTTGTTTGCGGAGAGTGAGTTTCAAAGGGGGTGGGGCGGGGGAGGGCCGCAGAATCTCTTGTTCTTCTATCCATTCAGTCGGATACTTGGTCCCTTGGTGGGTCCCTGCTCTCCATGCCGTCGTTCTCTCACTTGCAGCTTCGTTTAGTTCCATCAGGGCCGTCCCAGTGTCCTTTCTGAGGGTGACGAGCCAGGGAGTCCTTGGGCAGCCCCTTCTTCTTTGCCACTGACCCCCTCCCAGCATAATCTGTTCCCAAGTGAGTCGGCTCCCACAACATGCCCAAAGGACGACCGTTCTGTTTTGATTTATCTTGGCTTCCAAGATGTGTAGCCTGCATACTGTAATTAAAAACCACAAACCGCCCAGAGACTACTTGAAGAACGCTTTATGCTTGGTTTGACTTTGTCTAGGACTTCCTTGTTGTCATCCTCGCTGTCCATGAGAAGTGCAGTTGTCATCTCCAGCAGCACCACAATCTTCCAGGTGTTATTCATACTGATCTTGGCTGGTCTTCCAAGTGCTATACCTCTTCTGATTTCTGGGCTGCAGTCACCATTTTGAATAATCTTAGCACCAAGGAAGTTGAACTCCTCTACAGCTTCAATTATATCCTTGTTGATCATCTCACGCTGACTTACTTGCTCTATGCCATTGTCATTATTTTTGTCTTCTTAGTATCCAGGGGCAAGCTACTTTTCCTGCTTTCCTCTTTGACTGTCAGGATCACCTGTTACTCTAGACCTTCCTTCCTTTCCACCATCCATGCTGTGCCATCTGCATCCCAACAGCCATTGATATTCCTTCCACCAATTTTTACCCCAATGGCAGATTCTTCCAGCTGTGCCATTCTTATAACCACATCTGCACACATGTTAAATAATGACAGTGATAGAACACAACCCTGACAAGTGCCTTTTGCACTTCTGAACCTTCTTTGTCTCCAAGAACGGTCCTGACTGTTGCTTCCTGATCAGGGTACAGAGATCCCTACCAGTTGTTCCTTCCAGGGAGTTCCAGAGCTTGTCATGAAAGCTTTCCTGTAGTTAAGGACAGACACATAATAGAGGTCATTCTGGGAGTCCTTTGCTGCCATCCATGGAAGGTTAGCTGTGTGGCCGCCTGTTCCCCTCCCTTTTCGGAAACCAGCTGGTACATCTGGGGACTCTCTTTCCATGGCTAAGTTCATAGGTTGTTAGATGGTGGTCCTCAAGAGAACTTGATTCCTAAGTTTTGCGTAGAGGTGATGATTTGAACTTATCACCTTTCTTTGGTATGGAGTAAAGACTGTGGGATCCCATGGTTCCAAGCGCCAGTCCCGTCGATGGGGAGGAGGGCAGTGCTGCTCCCCAAGGTCGTGTCTTCAGCCCAGGGCTGTTGGGCATCCACGCAGGCGCACTCACGCGGGCTTGGCCCATCGCCCTCCTCCTGGGCTTGGGCCCCCGGAGACCCAGAGGCAGGCTTCAGGCGCTCAGGCAGGGAAGAGGGCCGCCTACTCACCACCCTGGGGGCGGCGGCGGCGGGGGGGGCGACTTTGTACTGAGTAGGCGAGCCCCTTGATGGCTGACCGAGGGCCGCGCTTTCTTCACTACTCGCCTGTCTTCCGCCCCCCCACCCCAATGCCGGTGGGGGATTCTGCTGCTGCTGCTGCTCCTCCTCCTCTTGCGCGCTGACTTGGCAAGGAGCGCGGACGCGGAGAGGGCGGCGGCGGCGGCGCTGGGCCCGGGGGGGGGGGGAGGGAGAGACGGGGAGGGGCGGGGGGCTCCCTCTCTAAGAGAACCCGGCTCCACGGGGAGGAGGGAGGCGCTTCCACCCGAGTCCTCCGGTGACCTGGCGGGTGGCGCTGGCGGGCGCCGGCAGGGGCGGGGAAGGGGCTTGCCTGGCGGGGCCAGAGGGCGGCCGGGGACGCTGCGAGGGGGGCTCCCCCCGTGGAAAGAGGCCGCGGCAGTCGGGGCGGTCCACGTGGCAAGCGGGTTCCCCGGAGCGAAGCCTCCCCCCCCGCGTGGGAATCTGAGGAAAGGCTTGGGCGACCTCCTGCTACGCGGAAGAGGCCGAATCCTGCCCCCGCCTCCCGGATCAGCGAGAAAGCAACCCCGACCCCGCCGGGTCAGAGTGAACCGTCGCGCGCTCGTGCGTCTTATGCTCCGCCTTTTCCCCTCCCCCCCCACCCCACCCTGGTGCTCCGGAAGAAAGTCCGGGCCAAGCGGCCGAAGGGGGAAGAGGCAGCTGCCGGAGCGCCCTGGATGGAAGGGCAGCGGAAACTCTCCTGATTACTCCGGGCCGGGGCGGGGGGGGGCGGAGTTCCCTAAAAGTTAGAATCCACTTGAGGACCTAACAAAAGGACCCCATAAAGGCGCCGCTTGGCAGAGAGTTAAGCGAACTACAACCGCCCGCGGGGGGGGGGGGGATTTAGGGGAGGGGATTTTGTGTGTGGGGGGGGGGGTAGACACTGCAGACCCTTGCGAACCCAGCTACTGATGCCAGAATAGATGGCAGGCGATACTTTTGTAGGACACTAATAACAAAGGAGCGGGGAGGCATCATACAATATGCGGGCCCTGGGTGCAGTTTGAGAGCCTTTTGTAGCCCTTAAGCAAGCGGTCGGGTGCTGAGCTCCCTTTAATTGAACCACTAAAAAGAAATCAAGCAAACGGCGAGCTTCCGTGGACAAAACCCCACTTCATCTGGCTGGGCACCCCCGCCCCCATGAATCCGGCAGAGAAAGGGTGCGGCGGAGTCCCCAAAACTTCACGGCAGGTGTCGGGGATAGACGAGGGGCGTTCAGGTAGAGAGGTTGCCAAGTGGCGGCGGGGGGGGGTCGTGTCGGGCGGGGCGTGGTCTCCAGCTCCATCCCTCGCAGCTTGGTTGGGATTTTCCATCCCACCCCAGCTCCAGGGGGAGGGCGTGCTAATGCTTCCGTGACTGCCCCTCCCCCACCTCCACCCCCCCCCCGAAATCCCCGTCCCATCGCTTGCTTTCGACGTCTGAACACCACCTGGCCTGAGGGGAAAACAACGCGGAGACCCAGGAACGAACCCCTGCTGAAAGTTTAGGGATGGTTGTAATTAAGTTGATCCACCAGAGAAGAGGAGCCAGTCAGCTTGTTCTGCCTGGTGAGGAGAGGCTCCTTCGGTGAGAAGAGTTCATCTCAAAACTCCCCATGGGCTGCAGGCAACACTCATAGCCCCCGACAAAGCCGGCGAAGGCCCACTGGTTGGGGGTGACACCGACGCCAGAGCACGGGAGGCATCATCATCGGCCTACTCTGGCGCTGGTGGGACCCTGGCCCAGCAGGCGGCCGGTAACAACAACATGCTCCTCCTGAATCTTTTGGTGCAAGTATCTGGGGAAAACGTGTGGATGGGTGGGGGTCGATGATGGATCCCCCCCCATCAGTATCCCAGGCAAGAGGAGGGGCCTGTCCTACACCCACGACCCTTCTTCCCACCAGGTTCAATTCCTTCTCGAACTAGGACTCGGGGCAATGGTTTCAAACTACAGGAAAAGAGATTCCATTTGAACATTAGGAAGACCTTCATGACAGTTAGAGCTGTTCGGCAGTGGAATATGTTGCCACAAAGGGTGATGGAGTCTCCTTCTTTGGAGGTTTTTAAGCAGAGGCTGGGTGGCCCATTTGTCGGATATACCGTGATGGGGGTTCCTGCATGGCAGGGGGTTGGACTAGATGGCCCTGGAGGTCCCTTCCAACTCTGTGATTCTATGATCAGGGCCGGCTCCTTCGCCCGCCCTTTGAACAACGGCTGCTAAAAGGACAGCAGGGGCGCGCGGCCCTCCAAGGCGGATCCCAGCCGGGCAGAGGGCCCGGGCCTGGCAGACGGGGGCGGGAGAGAGGCCCCCCGCGCGCGGAGATGACTCCCTCCGGCTGGCGGCGGAGGATGCGGATGCTGCTGCTGCTGCTGCGGGCGCGAAGATGCAGCTGCCGTCTCTCCAGCAACCGCAGGTCAGGGGAGGATAAGCAGCGCCTGCCAAGCCCCCCCCCCCGCCGCCACTCCTGGGAAGGGCTGGCCACCCGCCAAGCCGGGCGCCGGGAGGAGGAGGAGGAGGAGGAGGAGCCGAGCGAGGAAGGAAGGAAGGAAGGAAGGACGCAGGCAGGCAGGCAGGCGGGAGGGAGGGAGGGAGAGGGAGCCGCCCCGCCCCGTCCCGCCCGGGCTTCCTGCCCCAGGGAGATCACCTGTCCTGGGCGGGGGCCAAGAAGCCCTTGCCAGAGCCAGGCAGCGCCGTTGGGGTGAGCGCTGGGGCGGGAATGGGGCGGGACGACCCTACCTGACCCATGGAAAGGGTGCGCACTTAGCCGCCAGCCAAGACGCGGCGGGGGGGGGGAGGAGAAAAGGGGTGTGAAGTCAGAGCGGGAGGCTTCATTTGCACAGCGTTGCACGTGCTAATAATCCTTTTGTGCAGACGCGCCGAATTCCAGAGGGCAAGAAGGCGCCCACCCACCGGAGCGCCTTCCTTCTTCAGGTCTGGGCAGCCTTTCTCGTGGAAGACAGGCGTGGGATGCTGAGGATTATTTGGGGCCGTTGGGGGGGGTCCCTTTGCACCCTCAGAGGATGGCGCTAGGGGCGCTTCCTCTCCCCTCTCTGGAGCAAAATCCCAGCGGAGACGCCAACCAGAAAGTCTCCTTTCTTCCTTTCGGGGCAAGAGGTAAGTCCAGAAAATGCCCAGGAAAATGACAGGCAAGGATCATCACTGGACATCCCAGAAGACTGTCTGCCACAAAAGAGGATGTGTGGTCACATAAGCCACACTTTGGTTGGTTGGGTGTCTCTTCTCCTTAAGTGTTCCCAGCGCACCTTTGGGCTCCCCCTCAGCAGGCCCAAGACACAAAGGCATGGGGTCAGAGAGAGGTGGAGGCAAAGGAGGGCTCTCAGGGCTGAAGCCCCAGGAGGACCTTATGTGCAGCAGGAAGTGCGCTCTCTCTCCCAGAATACCCTGAGGATTCCCCTCTCAGCTTGGCTGCAATTCTCACAGTAGCCAGGAGAGAAATGGATTTTCCCAGGAACAGTGTGCTGTGTGTTCTTGCTGGCTGTCCCTGTCCCAATGCCAAGCATTTGTGAGAGAGTTGGCCTTGCATCGGCCATTAAGGTCCATTAGCATTACAAAGCATGTGCTCATGTGTTAATAGGAACCCATTCTGGCCTCTAATTGGAGGTGGGGCGGCAGGCAGGGGAGAAGGTTGTACCCAGAACCCACCCTTCCTCATTTCTCACTACACCACTGGGCGCTATCCTCTAGCCATGACACAGAAGAACAAACCTTGCTGAGGGAAAATCAGCATGGCTTCTGTAAGGGCAAGTCTTGCCTGACAAACCTTTTAGAATTCTTTGAAAAGGTCAACAGGCATGTGGATTTGGGTGAACCAGTGGATATTGCCTATCTGGATTTTCAGAAGGCTTTTGACACAGTCCCTCACCAAAGGCTGCTGAGAAAATTGCACAGTCAGGGGATAAGAGGGCAGGTCCTCTTATGGATTGAGAACTGGTTGAGATCCAGGAAACAAAGAGTAGGTGTCAATTGGAAATTTTTACAATGGAGAGAGATGAAAAGAGGTGTGCCCTAGGGCTCTGTCCTGGGACCGGTGCTTTTCAAGCTGTTCATAAATGACCAGGAGACAGGGATAAGCAGTGAGGTGGCCAAGTTTGTGGATGACACGAAACTTTTCCATGTGGTAAAAACCAGAGAAGATTGTGAAGATCTCCAGAAGGATCTCTCCAAACCGGGGGAATGGGCTGCCAAATGGCAAATTCATTTCAATGTAGGAAAATGTAAAGTAATGCATATTGGGGCAAAAAATCCAAACTTTTATCTATCAACTCATGGGCTCTGAGCTATCCGTGACAGATCAGGAAAGAGATCTTGGTGTGCTGGTGGACAGCTCCATGAAGGTGTCTCCCCAATGTGTGGCAGCGGTGAAGAAGGCCAATTCCATGCTAGGGATTATCAAAAAGGGGATTGAAAATAAAACAGCCAGCATTATAATGCAATTATACAAAATGATAGTAAGGCCACACCTGGAGTATTGTGTACAGTTCTCGTCAACGCATCTCAAGAAAGACATCGTGGAACTGGAAAAGGTGCAAAAAAGAGTGACTAAAATGATTACTGTGCTGGGGCACCTCCCTTATGAGGAAAGGCTAAAATATTTGGGCCTCTTTAGTCTGGAAAAAAGGCGCCTGAGGGGGGATATGATTGAGACGTACAAAATAATGCAGGGCATGAGTAAAGTGGATAGAGGGAAGCTCTTCTCCCTCTCACAAAATACCAGAACTAGGGGACATCCACTCAAACAGAGGGTGTGGAGAGTGAGAACAGATAAATCTTATTGTTCTGCACAGGACAATGACAATAAAGATCTATCATCTATAGAATTTTTTTTCACCCAGCACGTTGTGGAACTCCCTGCCACAGGATGTGGCGATGGCATCTGGCGTGGATGCCTTCAAAAGGGGATTGGACAGATTCCTCTTGGGCAGGTGCCCAGGTGACAGGAGAGGAAAGTCCATCACAGGTTACAAACCATGATGGACATGTGTGATATCCAGGCTTAAAACCGGGGTACTTCAAGGGTCAGATGCAGGGGAGCTATATCAGGAGACAGAGATCTAGTCTCGTGCGCTCCGGGACGCACCTGGTGGGGCCACTGTGAGATACAGGAAGCTGCGCTGATCCAGCAGGGCTCTTCTTATGTTATGTTCTTATGACTCCGGATTGGCAGCCTGAGGGGAGCTGATGGTTCAAGGTCCTGTGAAACATCAGAGGCTGAGTAGGTCTGCCTCTGTGGTCAAGGTGGAGGGATGAAGACTCACAATCCCCTTGCACAGCTTTGCTGCCCAAATTACATCTAACCGGCTTAGAAGTGGCCGTTTTGATGGGGGATTCTGACCCTAACCCACCCCTTGAATGCCCTCCCGCTGCGTGCAGACCAGCGTGGCTTTGCAGGGTGACAGAGTAGCAGTGAGCAGAACTGCCTTTCCAGGCAGGGCTTTTGTCACAGGGTTCACCTAGATGGGCCACCTCTTTCCTCTCCAGCCACCTGGGCACCTGCCCAAGAGGCTGGGTTGCACCTGGCCCAGGGAACACCAGAGAGGAGTTAAGTGCCCACGGCATCCTCTCTGGCAAAGGAGCAGAAAGATTTTAAGGAAGTCAAGCCAGGGAAATTAAAACAGCAAGCAGGCTTGACGTAGGTGTGTGACAGGGCAGGAAATCACCGGGCAGGTTGCCACCAAGCGTGCGGGCACCTGGGCTTCCCTTAGCTGCAGCTGAGCGAGCAGGGCTTGAAATTGCTGGCCCAGGGAAATCTCTGCTTGGCGTGGCAGTGGGCCGACCTGTGTGCAAGCCAAGGCATCCTCCGTGACACTGACCCCCTGCTAGCCTGGCCGTGTGGGGATGCAAACCCGAGAGGGGGAGATGCTGGAAATATACAGAAGGCCAGAAACAAGCTTCTTGAGAAAAGGACTGGGAGACATTTTCCCCTGGCACAGGCCACCTTCCCACGGGGTGGGTCATGGGCTGGAGTGGAAGCCAGTGATAAACAGTGGGACAGCTGCAGCATGGGGGGTGGGGTGGAGGGTGGGGCAGCCATGCCACAATATTTAGGCAAAACCCCCACCTGCCCTGGTCTGGTCCAAGCCCCCTGCAACAGCTGGCTGTGTGCTTCCTTGACAGAGAAGCGTAGATGGCAGGACTCCTGGGAGGACGGGGTAGCAGGGCTAGGACTAGAAGGACCAAAGACCCAAGACCCTCTGAGAAGCAGGGATGATGGTGAGGATTGTGATGATGATGATCATTTGAACACAGCTGCCAGGCGTTGAGCTGGAGTTGGCCTTCTCCAACGATCGAGCTCTTTCCAAGAGCCTAGGAGGACTGGAGATAGCTTCGTAGAATATATACTGTTCCTAATAATGTCACCATTTGTAGCTGACCAAGGTTGATCTTGTCGATGCCAAGTGTTTTCAGACGTTGATCCAGGTCTTTTGGGATTGCACCCAAGGTGCCTATTATTATTGGTACTGTTCTTGCTTTCTTATTCCATAGCTTTTCGATTTCTATTTCTAAATCCTGATATTCAGTTATCTTTTCTTTTTGCTGCTGATTCTTGCATCTCCTGGTATTGCCACATCAACAATTTGAACTTTGTTATCTTGCTTATATATTATCATGATGTCTGAAATATTGTGGACAAGGTGTCTGTCGCATTGGATTCTGAAATCCCAGAGCACCTTGATGACTTCATTTTTAGTCACCTTTTCTGGCTGATGTTCCCACCAGATCTTGCTTGATGGTAGGTTGAAATTTTTACATATGTTCCAGAGCGTTGCTGCTACTTTATTATGACGGGCTAATTAATCAGTCTGAGCGATTATTGGGCAACAGCTGATGATGTGATCTACAGCTTCTTCCTTTTCTTTGCACAATTGGCACTTACTATCTTTTGATGATTTATGGCTTTCCACCTTTAAGGCATTTGTTCTTAAGGCTTGATCTTGAGCTGCCATAATGATTAGTCCTTCAGTTTCTTTCTTCAATGTTGCTTTTCTTATCCAAAGCCATGTTGGTTCTTGGTTGATCTTATCATTGGTGTCTCTTATAAACTGACCATGCAGTGCTTTACTATGCCAGTTCTCTATTCGGCTTTGATTCTGTTGACTTTTAAATTCTTGCTAGTTTCTGGTGATTTTTAAATTCTTGCTTAGTTTCTATATTATTATTATTGAGCGGGTCCAGAGGAGGGCGACCAGGATGATTGAGGGTCTGGAGGAAATGTCTTACGAGGAACGGCTTAGGGAACTGGGAATGTTTAGCCTTTCAAAAAGAATGCTGAGAGGGGATATGATAGCCATGTTTAAATATTTGAAAGGATGTCATATTGAAGAAGGGACTGGTTTGTTTTCCAAGGCTTCAGAGACTAGGACGCGGGGCAATGGTCTCAAACTACGCTGGATTTCGTATTACAAATCACTGTCGAATGCTTCAGCGAATTATGGGAGCAGATCCCAGTAAGGTGGCTTTCTGCAGCTGACTCAGTGCCTGATGCCGCAGGGAAATTGCCATTCACTAAATGGGGTGGGAAGGGAAAGAGCTCCATCCAGCAGACATATTCATTGGCAGCGATCAAGACTGAGCCACCAGGGCATGACTCACCTGTTACCTCTCCACTGAACGCCACTGCCCTGAGTCAGCGCTTCCCTCCCGCTATGGCTGCGAGGGGTGTTGCGTCAGCCTCCGGTTGAGGCCATGCCAGCTCTGCCTTCGGCCACTTGGGTTCTCCTACTCCTGGGAGGTTCCCTGTCTGGGCCTCCAGAGAGAGCTGCCCCCCTCCCCCAGCCCGCTTCTGGGAAAGCAGGCCGACACCACCCCCACCCCCACCTCCCCCATGCAAGGGGATCCCTGGCACAATCGTACAACTCACATTTTGATGAAACTCTTTGAAATGTTTCAGAGCCCAGTTTTGTTGTTCTTTTCCCCTTGTTCATGATTTATCCTTTTTACTTATGAATAATAATGAAAAGGCACCAGATGCTGGCCATTGCATTCCTGCTGTTTCTGACACATTTCCAGTTAACGGACGCTCTACGCAGCTTGTTTGGCAACTTAACACAACCGCCCCATGGCGGAGGAAGGTGGCTTACGGGGGTGGGGATGGCATTCACTCCTGTTTGTGTCAGGATTCCTGCGGGCGGCGCTCCTCCCCGTTGGAGGCAGCTCCCCACGTGCCTGGGCCGCAACAGGGCTCCTTGAGCACAGCCGGCCCCTGACGCCTCCCCCCTATGCCCCCCTCTGACGCTGCAGCTGCACCTTGACCTGGCTGCCATCACAGGCCTGGTGGAACATGGCCAAGGAGTCCCCTCGCAAAAGCATAACCCTCCAAGAACCTCCGCCGGCAGGACGGGCACAGACTCCTCCGACCCAATCCTGCACATCACTGGAAATGATGTTGACAGAAACGCATCGAGCAAAAAGTACTTCTTGGCACTTCATTTATTTATTTATTTTCAGACTTATATACCACGTCCTATTTCCCTAAGGGAACTCAGGGCGGTTTACACAGATTAAAAAACAGTAGCAATATACCAGTAAAAACAGTATTGGCAGAAAGGCGGGGAAAGGAAAGGAAAAAAAAGGCACCCCCCTAGCAGTTATCAA
This sequence comes from Phrynocephalus versicolor, assembly GCA_023846285.1. Taxonomy (NCBI): domain Eukaryota; kingdom Metazoa; phylum Chordata; class Lepidosauria; order Squamata; family Agamidae; genus Phrynocephalus; species Phrynocephalus versicolor. Next base: position 33,602 of record JAHTLZ010000205.1, on the reverse strand, counting down.
AGGTGTCCTTGAAAAGCCAAGTCTTCAGCTCTTTCCGAAAGGATGCCAACGAAGTTGCCTGCCGTAACTCGCTCGGCAGAGAGTTCCAAGCTGCAGGGCCGGCCACCGAGAAGGCCCGCTTACGAGTAGACGCCTTACGGGCCAGGTGGGACCGACCCCCACCAAAACCTTCCAGCCCCCGAGGTCTGCGAGGGCCTCTCACTGCCCAGGACGTTCTCAGGGGGGAGGATGCTGCCCCCGCAAGAGCCCTGCTGCCACTTCACGGGGCTCCCTCGGTCCTGTGCAGTCCGGGGGGTCCAAGGAGGGGTGGAGGCTGCCCATTCCAGGGCTCACCGCTGCCCCCTCCCTCTCTCCCTCCCTCCAGCGCAGCTCAGCTGTCGAACCACTTGCCCCGCCTGGCGGGCCGAGCGCTCTGTCCGCCACCCAGGATCTTGCGCTTGTACTGCTCCACCAGCTGCTCAAAGCGGACTTCGGCCTGGTTGCCCCGTCTCCGCTGCTGCTGCTGCTGCAGCTTCTTCCTGGGCCCCTGCAGGAGAGGGAGGCATCAGGACGTCAACTCCGTGTTCCCACCTCCATGCGTAAGGACCGCTTGCACCCTCCACACAGAGCAGGCCAGAACTTGGCGGCTTCAGGGGGGCAGACCGGGGGAGGGGGAAGGGGGCCACTGAGCAAGGGAGACCCGGCCTGAGCAACCGCAGGAGCCACCGGCACTCCCACCAGCCCAAGCCCTGGTTCCCTCCTGCGGCCGACTCACCTTTTGGGGCTCAGGGCGGGCTTTCTCCTTCCTCGGCCGTTTGCCAGGGGGCAGCAGCTTCTTTGGCGGAAGCAGCTTCACTTTGCCCTTGTCTCGCTTCCTGCCAAGAGAAGCCGTGTTCACCGTCACACAGGGGGTCAGAAGGCCAGGATCAGGACACCCCGATCACCATCACCACCACACACACACATACACACACACACACTGCGGCTGCACAAGCCCACACCAGGGCACGGCTGCAGCGCCCCCCCCCACTTCTCTCTCTCTCTCTCTGGTGCCAGGAGGGGCTGCTTTGTGTGCTTAAGGAACAGGGAAGGCAGGCGGCACCATCAGAGCAGCGGCTGCTGCCGCTGGAGGGAAGTGGTACCCATTGGTGGCAAAGCCGTGCAGCCTTCCTGCACAGGAAGCAGGGAGCCCGTGAGGGCGGCAGTCAGATGAACGAGGGAGGCAGGGGGTGGCAAGCATGTGGGGGAAACCCAGACGGGGGAAGTCGGCAGCTACTGAGGCCAGGAGGCTGTAAGGCACAGGAGCAGTAGAGCAGGGGCTTGTTTGCATTCTTCCTCACACGCCGACCCACCCGCCCCGGCTCAGGTACCCACCCCAGTCCCCCCCTCCCAGGCAAAAGCCCTTACCTGATCTTGGGCCCCCAGTGGGAGGGCAGCGCAAGGACCTTGCGGCGCTTCCTGCCGTCTGGCAGCTCCACCTGTTCCACCTCGGCCCGTGTCTGGAACCCCAGCCAGGGAGCAGCCCCTTCTGCGGGCTGGGGGCGGAGAGGCACCGGTTCAGCTGTGGGGGAAGCCCGGGGCCTCTTCTTTGCAGGGTTTGCCTGCTGCGTGGGGTTCAGGGGCTCCTTGTCCCCTTGGGGAGCGCCTCTGACCTCTTTTTTCTTGGGGGGGTTCTTCCGCCTCCTGGCCCCCTCCGCCGAGCTCTCTGGCCCCCTCTGGGCCCCAGCAGATGCCTCTGGTGCCTTTCCGGCTCCTGGCTTTGGCCGCTCTTTCTGCTGCATGAAAGAGACCAAGGGTTGGCCCTCCGCAAACGCCCAGCCCTCCCGCCAGCGCCGCACGGATCCTCCTGAGCAGAAGAATCTCCAGGTGAGGCCTGGGATGCTTCTGGGGGCTTTTTGTACCGAGACCACAACCGCTGCTGTGTGAGCGCCTGCAGAAAAGGGGGGGGGGAAGCGGCCCTCTCCCTGTAGTGGCTTTTCTGGCTAGCCAGCCACGTGCTCGAATCTCTCTCTGCCAGGCAGGAATATGTGGCCCCGCAGAAGGTCCAGCTCCACTCCCGGCTGGCAGGGAGGTTCCGAGGGGCCCATGTTGAGTCCAGCTGCTGGGAAGAGCCCGCTGTTGTCAAGGCCTCTGAGGCGTAGCCGTCAGGGACAGAACTTGGCTCTTTCAACCTTCAGCACACGGAGAGGTTCTGAGGCAAACCTTTTCCCTCCTGCATGCCTTGCTTATGCTGAATGCAGAGAACCTGGAGGATCCCATCTGTGAGAGGTCCAAAATACTCCCTAGGCTCAAAACGGCAGACTCCCCCCCTCCCCCCGACCATGACACGCCCAGGAGATGGCAAAGCCTTGGGGTTTCTCAAGGAGGGCCACTCAAACCGTGCCCCCAGGGAGAAGCCTGGAACAACGCCCCTCCCTAAAGCCGGGACAGAGGGGAACGGCCTGGCCCCTTGCCCCGGCACAGACGCGCCCCCCTCCAACCCCCCCAGCACTGCTAGGAGGGGGAGGGGAGAGAGACCCTAACCCTCGGCCACGATCCCCTTACCTGGCTGCGCTGTGCTCGCTGTTCCTTCAGCTTCAGCTTCCGCCGGTCCTCCAGGGAGAACTCCACAATGGGCCTCTGGGGAGGCAAAGCAGTGCCGTAAGCGGGAGAAGAGCCAGGGAGACACACCCACACACCCACAGACACCAGAGCCCCTCTCCCCTCACCGGCCGCCCCTCCTGCAAAGCATCATCGGCCTGGGCGGCAGGGGCACCTGCAACCTGGGGAGGGGGAAGCGCAGGCACTTCCCCGGATGGCTGGGGAAAGGACGCAGGGAAGGGCCCCGTGGGAGGCCAGGTGAGTCCGATGATCTCCCTTGGGCTGCCTCCTGAACCCCACCCCCACCCCCCACCCCAGAGAACCGGAAGGGGGTCTCTCTCTCACACACACACCCAGCACCTGCCCCCCACACCTCGCTTTGTATCGAGAAAGGCCACGACGACTGAACCTGGGACATCTCTGGAACGGAAGGCAGGCCAGTCCTCGCCTGCTCAGCCCCAAGGCTCCCTCGGCCCTCCTTGCCAGCCTCTATCACAGACCCACCCACCCCCTAACCACCTTTTGATCCCCAAAGATCTGGGGGTTGTTGTTCACGCAGCGCAGGGCGGCCAGGGCCTGCTCATGGTCCTGGAACTCCACGAAGGCGTAGCCGAGAGATTGGCCCCGGCCCTTCAGGTCGCGCATCACCCGGCACTAGAGAGAGGAGGAGGAGAAGGGCGGGGGGGGGGAAGAGAAGGGGCACTCTCATCACCTGACCCTCATGGTCTCCTCCCAAGGGGGAGGGGGATACTCACCACACAACATCTGGAGATCATGAATGCTGCTGCTGGAGGGTGGGTAACACGCAGCCAGCCAGCCCCTCCCCAAGTCCATTTCAGTGCAAGAGCAGCCCATCCTGGGCTTCTCCTTGGCCTTCCCTTCCAAGCCAGAGGGAAAAGGCGGCTGGTGGGGCTGTTCTTTTTGGTTTTGGCCCAGCTTGAGGGTGGGCAGGTGAGAGAAGGAGGTACCAGGATTCACCCGCAGCTCCCAAGGTGGCCATTGCATCCAAGGGAATCCTCTGTCTGCACAGCCAAGAAGACTGGGGACCTCAGGGGTGCCCAGGTCTCAAAGGAGGAGGGGCTGCCCCCCCTGGCAGGGAGGCGTCAGTCATGGCGGTGGAAGCACTCTCGCTAGTCCTCAGGGCGCCTGGAGCCAAGGAAACCCAGCTGAGGGTTCCCCCTCTTTCCCAGCCCCCATTGTGGTAGTGGCTGTCCCTTTGAAGGATCTGAATCATCTCAAGGTGAGGAAGGGTCCATAGGTGTGTGTGCGCATATGCACACAGGAGGCAACACTCTACTGCTCCCCTCGACTTTTTTGCTCATGGATTTCCCCACTGAAGGTTGCCCCTGTGGCCTGGACCCCTGCCCAGGCGGATGGGGCACCAGCAGGAGGGACAGCAAGGCCGCAAGAGTTTGGGCCCTCCCTGAAGGAAAGCACCTGGTTTCCTTGGAATGATGGACAAACACACTATTTGCAGCGTGCTGACCTGCTGCTCAGGCGGCAGCCACTAGGTGGCACTGCCAATCCTCCCCAGAGGGGCCAGCTGCCTGCCTACCTGCCCAGGGAAAAGGGAAAAGGCACATGGAAGGCACAGCCTTCGCACGGGGGCCTCATCCTGCCCGCCTGCCTGCCTGGTGCAAGGAAGCCGAGGGAATCTCCTCCTTGGCTGCTCGGAGACTCACCTCCTTGATCCGCACGCCAGAGATGCCACCCATCGCCTGCAGCATCACCTTCCGGAGCCTTCCGTTGTCCACGCTCTTGGGCAGGTTATGGACGCAGAGCCTCGTGGGAGACACAAAGATGTTCTGGTCCCTCAGCTTCTGTCGTTTCAGCTCCTCAAACTGGAGGCAGAAGGCGGGAAGGGGCAGGCAGGCAGGCAGGGGTCAGGGCAGGAAGAAGGGAAGGGCCACGGGGCTTCGGGCCCCTTCACACACACACACACACACACACACACACCAACCAAGTGCAGCTTCACACACACACACACACACAGAGCGCAGCTTTTGACACAAGGTCTCCCTGCCTGCCAGGTGCCTTCCAAAGCCCTTGGCAGGAACACACACACACACACACACACACACACATGCCACCCATCGCCTGCCCTCCTTTAGCCTCTTCCCCCTCCCCCCCCTTGCCCTCTTTTCCGTCCTGGAAAGGGACCCAAGGAGGCTCTGCCTGTGCCTCCTCCGTCTCTCTTCCTCGGCTGGGGCCAAATGAGGACCCGCCAAGACCTTGCTTGGGGCACTGCCCTGTTCCCAATCCCTCAACAAGGAAGAGAGGGGGCTCCACGTTCAATGGCTGCTGCCTTTTGGACAGAAGAGATACACAAGCACAGACATACCTACAGATGTAAATGTTCAGGGAAACATTGGGAAATGGGGACTGTGCCCCCCACCACCACCACCAATTTTTCCATTTTTTTCCCAACCCCCCCCCCCCAAATGATCTTGCACCTCCTGACATCTCCACGGAATGCTCCCAAAACTCACCCGTGCTCTCTTGGCCAGGTCCGTCTCACTCACCCCTTCGGCTGCTTTTGTGCCAGCCCGGATCACTGCAGATTAAAAAAAAAAACACACACACACACTTAAATCCACAGGAAACCTGAAAGAATGGAAGAAGAAAGGAGATTTGGCTCTCTAGGAGAATCGAGCCCCCCCCACACACACCTGGAGAATGAGAAAGCAAGGGGCACCTTGCTAAACCAGTGGCTCATTGCAACCCCCCCCCTTGCTTCCTGTCCATGCTTGGAGGTGTGTGTGTGTGGGGGGGGTGCCCTGAAAGAGGTCTCAGAGAGGAGGCCTCCAGAGGGGACCGTGGCCATGTGGGCACAACCACCGCCTGGACAGCAAGGGCACTAAGGCCCCTCTCCTTGCCTGCCACCAGCCGGCCCTTGAGAGCAAGGCCACAGAGAGAGAGACCATGGAAGGGGTGTGTGTCTCTCTCTCAAGGACCTGATTTCACGGAAGACATCTGGCTAGGGAACCCACCGCGTGCAGAGACACTGGCCTAGCCAAAGACCGGTTCCTCCTGCCACTGCTCAGAATGGCAGCCCACCCCCCCTGCCCCCAATGGGCCCGTCCCGCTGCTTCCTCGGCCCCTTGAGATGCACCAGCCGTGACGGAGGGACCGGGGATTCCACGCTGGCTCAGGGCCACAGGACAGGCCCTGGGGCTGATCCAAGGGCTAGTCGGCAAGCAGGTAGGCTGCCTGGTCCCTTGGACTCCTTCCTCCTCCTCCTCCTCCCCCTGCCGCCGCCCGCTTGCCCCTTCCTTCCTTCCTTCCTTCCTTCCTTCCTTCCTTCCTTCCTTCCTTCCGCCAAGCCACTCACAGCCTTCCCGGGCCAGGTAGAGGTTCCGGGTGCCGGTGGGTTTCTTCACCTTCTGGCTGCGCAGCCGCTGGGCTTCTTCTCGGCTGACGGCCAGGTCCACCCGGAGGCGGCGGCCGCCCAGGTACAGCCCTGCCCCCTGCCGAGGAAGAGGCCTGGTGAGGAAGGGCCAGGAAGAGGCAGTAGTCCCAGCGGGGGTGGGGGTGTAGAGATTCCCACCCCCCTGCATCCTGCCCCTCCCCCCCTCAGCAGCCCCAGAGCAGCTCCCACCTCACTCTCGTCTTGAGCCGCCTGCAGGCACTGCTGGGCCGCCTCCTGTGTCAGGAACTGGGCAAAGGCACAGCCTGGGGGGGGGGGGCAGAAGAAAGAGGCAGAGATGTCAAACAGAGGTGCAGGGGCCAGGGGTTTGTGTGTGTGTGTGTGTGTGTGTGTGTGATACCGGACATCCCCCCCCCAACAAACACATGGCGTATGCAGCTGCAGCCGCTGCCCTGGCTGCATGGAGCTGAAGGTGGGTTGGTGGAAGGACTGTGGCTTCCACGAACACCCTTGAGATGTGCACACACACACACACACACACACACACACACCTGGGCAGTTCAGCTGCATGCCTCTCATCACCTGCCCCAGGCTCTGGGGCCTCAGGATGCACTCACTCCAACCCCCCCACACACACACACCACCTGGCCACCCCCCACAGGCAGCCCCCATCACCTTTGGAGTGCTCTGTGTCAGGATGCAGCACAATCCGCACATACTTGAGTTCCCCAAACGGTTCCAGCAGCTCCCCCACCTCCTCCTCTTCAGTATCAAAGGACAGGTTCCTGTGGAGAAGCAGAGGACGTGGGAGGAAGGAAGCCTCTGCGCACACCGGGATGGGGAAAGGGATGGCCCTCAGGCAACTGAGGAGGAGGAGGAGGAGAAGGAGGACCTGAGGGGGCCCTTGGCGCTGGGCCAGGCGAGCGCTTGTTCCCAGTCGCAGCAGCACTGACCCCGAGGCCAGGCAGGGGCGGAGAGGCTTTTCCGACAGGGCTGGGAATCACTCCTTGCCCCTGGAGGCAGCTGCAGCCCCAGCCGCTCCAGAGAGGGAGAAGGCAAAGGCTGGGGGGGGGGTGTCGCTGGCCATGCTTCCCCCACCACCACCAAAATAATACCAGGACCAGGGACCCTCACCACCCACAGGCTGTCTTCCTGAGACATGGCTGAGGCTCCCTCCCCCCCCCCCCAGAACCGGCCTGGATGCGAAGCCTGAGCTTTACCTGATGAAGAGTGTCCTGCCCTCGGTGACATCCGAAGGAAGCTTCTTTCGCTCCCGCTTCTGCTTCGAGGGGGTTCCAGAATCTGAAATGGGAATGCGCCCAGGTGGGTTTGTGTGTGAGAGTGTGTACGGGGGGGGGGCATATGATCATTGGCCACGATGGCAGAGGGGGGCCCTCTGAAGGGCATTCCCTGTCACTCCCCACTCAGCAGAAGCAGCAGCAGCAGCACCAGGGCCCGTGTCCACTGCCAATGCTCCCCCCCCCCCGAGGAACGATGGAGACCACTTGTTGGTTAACAAGATCCTTGCAGGAAGAGGCCGCGAGACTGCCCTGAGACGGAAAGTTCCCTCCACCCCAACTGCAGACCCCTCTCCCCCCACCCTGCCTGCAAAAGCCCTCCAGGCTGTTACAGAACGCAGGATGGCCTGGAGATGGGGTGGGGGGTGGGGGGTCATCAACCTACTCCTGGCTCTAAGAAAAGGCACCAGCCATCCGCCCACCTCTGGCTTTAAGCACCAAAACCTCATGATGGACCGAAAGGCAAGGTCATCAGGCAGTCTCTGAGTCCGCGTAGCCAAAGGCTGCAGGGCAGGCGGCAGGAAAGCTCATCCGCCTGTGTCTGGGGTCCCTGTTGGAACCTGGAGGCTGGGGCCAAGAGGACCCTGGCACCACCCGGCTGGGCTTCTCCTCTGCTCTGCTTCAACGGACCTCCCCGCCCCCATACATACACGCACACACACAGGCTGCTCCCCGGAGAACATGAGACTGACCTCCTGGCTCTTCCTCCGAACCCTCTTCTTCCTCACTCTCTGCTTCTCCATCGTCAGAGCTCCCAGAATTGGCAGCCTCCTCCTCCTCTTCTTCCCCAGAGCTCTCTGTCTTACTTGTTGCGTCTTCTTCTTCCTCCTCCTCCTCCTCCTCCTCCTCCTCACTATTCATAGGTAGTATCGGGTGCCCCAAGGACCTGTCGGTGGAGCAGAGAGGCATCGGTGTGAGGCAGGCTGTGGGGAGTGGCTGGAGAAGTTGGAAGCCAGGCTGATCTTGGCCTCAGAACAAAGGACAGACACAGGCAGGTACCTTTTCTGACCAGAAAGGAAAAGGCACACACGCACAAAACTGCTGCGTTCCTCTCAGAAGGCTCTGTTTCTATTCTCTTGTCAATGCTTATAAGCCAGACATTGGAGCGCTTACAGAAACGAGAGCTCGGATAGGGGGCAGGTGCCCTTTAGCCTTTTTGCCCTGCCTCCAAGCAAAAGGTCAGGGGAAACAGAAGCTCACTTTGTTTCGAGATAGGCCACGTCAACACCAGGAGCGTGTGCACAGACATTGCAGTCCCTCCAGAACACACCCTTCAAAGGAAGGTTCCCACAGCAGGCAGAAGGCGGCCCTAAAGCTTTCCACTGTTTCTAGGAGGCTGCGGCCCAGTTGCCCCCAAGGCGGGCCAAAAGGGGGTGGGGGAATCCAAAGGGAGACTTGTGGTGGGTGCCTCTTGGCCCCCAGGGAGCCGCCAGCCTTGCTCCATAGCTTTTGGGCTAGGCTTGCATGGAGTCACGCGCACCAACCACCGCCCAGCTTCAACAAAGCAAACTTGATTCCTTGATTCCTCTGGGCACTCACCTGCCCTGCTTTTGTGCCTGAGCAGGCCCTTCTGTTTCTTCTTCATCATCATCGTCATCTTCTTCTTCTTCATCATCATCATCATCACCAAGAGCATCCCCACCAGTGACGTGGCCCTTTTGCAGAGCTCTATTGAGCTTCTTCTCCCCGGAACCTGGAGGGAGTTGCAATGGAAAGAGAAAATGGTGCACCCCCTTCAGAGAAGCCCATTCCAGCCCCTCGTGTGTAAGAGCCTGGCCCTCTGGGAGTGACACTGAAGTCACCCTGACAGCTGTGCAAAGGGACACACATACGCACCCCCAAACGGGCCACAGGCGCCACCAGTAGGTGCCTCAGTCAGAGAAGCTGAGCCTGGCTGGAGCCCTGAGCCTCAGAGCAGGGCAGCATCTCCCTCTCTCTGAGGGCCCTCTTCGATTAACCCTACAATTTAACCACCTTCCACTGCAGGGAGAGGACTGAGGCTCCCAGGCCCTTCCTAAAGATGCCACGGCCACAGGATCCCCGACTCCCAGCACTCACCTGCAGGAGGCTGTGCTGCCTGCATTGCTTGGTATTTCTCCCGGGCCACGGCCCAGTCCACAGCCACAAGGCGCTCTGCAGAAAAAGAGAGGGGCAGCTCTGGGACTGGCATCGTAATGTAAGAGCATAAGCAGAGTCCTGCTGGATCAGGCCAAGGGCCTGTCTCGTCCAGCTTCCTGTCTCTCCCAGTGAGCCCACTGGATGCCTCTGGGAGCACATGAGACAACTCGGTCCCTGCCTCCTGGTGCCCACTCCCCTGCGCCTGGCACTCTGAGGTACCAGATCTCAAGATGCAGGTGTCTTAGTGACAGGTGAGTCCTGGTTGGGCATCAGCAGAAATATAGTGGTGGTGGTTGTCCCTAAAGCCAAGCAAGTCCTCGGCCTGAACCCTTGGCCTTCTATTCCAACACCCACTCTCTCTTATGAGGAATTTTTTAAAAAAAGTTACATCCTTTTAAGCTTAGCTGTGCAGATACAGGAATCAGATGCTTAGATTAGAACAACTACACCCCAAAGCTGGGACCTTCTAGCAGCCCAAATTCAGGTGTGGGAATGCTTGGAGGTTTGGGAAAGAGAGAAAACTTTTGGTCTGGAGCTGAACTTCTCAGCGTGGAGGAGGCTTTGCCTGTCCCCACCTCCTCGGGCTCTCCTCCAAGCCTCCCCAAGACAAGAGGGGAGGTTCCCATGCCAACCTGTCCCGAGGGGTGCACCATCCGAGGTCCCCTGTTCTCTCTCCCCCCCCCTTTGGAACAACCTTTCCGGCCTCACCCTTGATCGCCTTCATGTTCATCTCCTTCAAAGCCTTCCCTGCTTCCAGCACATTCTTAAACTGCACGAAGGCAAACCCTCGCATCTTCCCATCTGAAAGAGAGAGCCGCTCTGAGAAAGTGGTGCCTACCGCTGACGAGTCTCCTGGGAGCCCAGCACCCCCCTCTCTCCAGGAGCTCAATGCTGAGATGCTGGAGCTTCTTCTACGGAGCCAGAGGGCAGGCTTTTCACAGCTCTCAGCTCTGGCCTCCTCTGAGGTTTGGGGAGGAAGGGAGTCTTGTAACCTCTGTGAGGTCAAGGCCTGCCTGGCTCTTGGCCTTGAAATAGGCCTTTGATCGCAGAAACAAGAACAAGGGTCACTCGTCTAAAGGAAAAGGCAACGACCGACTGAGGGCGAAGAGGAAGTGAGTCCCAGAGTAGATCCGCTCTGTTCCCTCCTCCCATTGGGCAGCACTGCTGGTCCTTTCCCATCTTCATTGCCTACCCAGCCGTACCTGGTTTTTTGGGGAGGGTTACTTCCAGCACGGTGCCAAATGGAGAAAACACGCTTTTCAGATCATCTTCTGTGCACTAAGCAGAGCAGAAAATGAAAACCAAAGCAGTAAAATGAGCAAATGTTTGCTGCAATCACCCCACCCGCAAATAACGCACCCCTTCTCTGTGACTTCCCTATGGTTTTTTGACAGGCATCCTGAAAGGCTGTTCTGTAGATCCCCTGACTTGACCATTTAGCCACACTTTCCATTACAAGCAAGACAGAGACAACGGGAGGGCAGCAACAAGAGGCCCATGAAGCTCCCAAGAAATCCTGCAGCTCCAATGCAATGACCTAGCTCCACTGCTGGCACACAGGAACAAAAAACACATCCCCAATGGGAATCCTCGACTGGGCTTGAGCCTGCACGTGTGTTCCTCTGCCTGGCCCACAGGTAAGTGGGATGTCCCTCGGCCTGTGAGGCATACCTTGAAGCTCAAATTTCGAATGATCAGCCGGGCTTTCTTGGAGGCTCCTTTCCTCTTTGGGGGCTTCTGTGCTTGCTGGAGGGCCTCGGAGGCACCTGAAACAAGGGCATTCTGACTGCACACCTGATGTGACACTGCTCGGGCCCAAAGGAAGCCCGTGGGCTTTTCCAGGCTCCCACGCCAGCCACGGCACCGTGGGCAGAGGCCACCAACCCAGGCCCTGGGACTGACCTGCCGCCGCCTTCCCTTTGCGCCTTGGCTTTGGATTCGCAAGCGTGACGTTGATCTTGCGGTTCCCAAAAGAGGTGACCTCCCGGATGGCCCGCTCAGCATCCTCAGGCAAGGAGAACGTGACAAACCCAAACCCACGGCAGGTCTCGCTACCTATCGGAAAGATGTCACGTTTGAGAGTTGAATAGTTGCCACAGAAGAGAGACAGCCAACCAAGTGGGGAAATGTATTCTCGAAGGCTTTCACAACTGGGATCCTGATCATTGTGGTGTGTTTTTTGGGCTGTTTCGCCGTGTTCTGGAAGTTTTTCTTCCTGATGTTTCACCAGACTCTTCAGAGGGCAAGGAGCTCAGGGAACTAGGAGTTCCAAAAACTTCTAGAACATAACCAAACAGCAGCCCAAAAAAGTCACAGCAACTAAAACTGGGGAAAGCCACAGAACCATTAATTCAAGAACAAATAACATTTTCCCACTTCTACACCCCTGATTTAGGCATGAAACCAAGAACGGGACAAAACATTCTATATGTGAATTTATCACAGAAATTTTTTTTTGCTCCTTGCAGGCCATTAGTCCACAAGTTTCAAATAATTAATTATAATTATTTAGTTGTACTAAAGAATAAAAAATAAACAATTTAAACATAGTTCCCTAAAAGCATTCAAGATCTCTTAAGCGAAATCAAGAGGAGACTCTCCAACAATTCTCTCCTTCTCAAGCCATTAATTAGGCTGGCCAAAATGCAGGAGCAGCACCTGGTCTCTCCTCTTTCGCTCTCTCTCTCTGTCTTGGGGCCAACCAGTGGGCAAAGGGGATTCAGGGCAACCGCTGCAAAGTCAGCGCTGGGAGGAAGCAATTTATTACCTCATGTCCTGCTTTTGGGTCACACGGTTGTGATCTTGCTTATTAAGAGGCAGGAATTGCAGGAAAAACCCACAAGCAGCAGTGCTGCATACACAGTAATTCTCTCCCTCACACATCCTCAATTTCATAGATCAAAGCCGATACAGGAGCATAAACATCAGGCGTGGCAAGACAGATCAGCAGGTAAACCACAACTATGTTGCACAGAAGATCCAACTTCTTGGGCTGCATTTACTTCCTGCACCACAGGCGATGATCTACTAACCCACAGGGACTACCTATTGCACCAAAGACACAGCAGGTGCTTCAAAACGTTGTACACCTCAGTTCAGTATCCTTGTATGCTCAGATATTTGCACTGATGTGGCTCCACCTTATTGACAAGAAGATGCCTCCACTCCACCCTCTCCCTCCTAAAAAGACAAACCTGGAAAGACAACCAAACCCTAAAGACAGGCAAGAGCAGCAAGTGCGGGTAGTTGAAAGAAATGTCCTACAAACACCCCAGGGGGTTGGGGGTGTGGGCTCTGATCCTTCTGGAAGCCAAGGTGGGCCTATCCTCCATCAACACAGGAGCACTTCAACTTATAGGGCTTGTGGGTGAGCAAAGGCCCCTTACCTGAGATGCAAGGCTGTTCAATAGTGGGTTCATGACAACAGAAGATAAATTAGCACTGCTTTATTCCACAAGCCTTGGACAGTCTGATATGGCATAGATGCAGAATGCAGATGCACATTTATACAAAGAGGTGTAGCCCCTCCGTGTGTCCAATTATCTGCAGCTGGCCAAGAAGCAATTAGCACATGCCTCACAGGCAATGATATCTGTATCATGCTGCATAACAAAGGCCCAAGCCAAAGGGCGGCTGGCCATTTTAGACACAGGCAGGCAGGCAGGCGGGCGGGCAGAACAATGAGGCCCAGAACCACTTAGAGGTGGGGAGTTGGGGAGAAAGAGTGAAGCAGGGCCCAGACTTTAGGGATATCTCCCGGCCTTGTTGCCCCTCCTTGCCCTCCCACCCCCCCCCCCCGAGAAGTGCCTGCTGTCCTGGAAAGCAGGGAAGGCACAACCACCCCTAAAGCCCAGGTCCTGGATGAGGGTCACAGACATAGAGCTGTGGAGGGAGGGAAAGCACCCTGTCAGTTGTATATTTTGAAAGGAATATGGGACAGGAAAAATACAATAAAATGAATTAGGGATCAAATATGTTGTCATAATTAATTGCTGCAAACTGTTGTAAACTGCCCAGAGTAGCTTTGTAGCTGGATGGATGTTATATATATCAATCAATCAAATCAATAATTTAATCAATCAATAAGTTAAAAAGTATATTTTAAAAAGATGGCTCAAATGAATGTATTGAATAAAACAAGAAACTGATATTCTTGAAATACTGTGTTACCCAAATATGGTGTTAGGGAAGCTAAACTGAAGGTGTTTTTTTTGGGGGGGGGACTGGAGAAGCCAGATAGATTAGCTCATCCCTCAGCTATTCTGGCTCCCAGCAGGTACCTACCCATGGCTGAACTTCTGCATCAAGTGCATAAAAGCAGAGAGAGAGAGAGAGAGAGAGAGAGATCAAGTTTACAAGAACACTTCCCAAGACACACAGCCACCTGGCTGGGTGGGAAACCTCTGCTGGTAAAATATTGGGTGGGGATACTTAAGGTGATGTGATTTATTTACTGCATATGTGCTAGCACTTTGCTTGAATTGTTTTAATAAGTTTGTACTACAATAAATATTTTAAGTGTATGAGAGAATTACCTAAATAATACTTTTACGAAAGAAATTGATTTTTATTAAAGACAAATGATTTTCCTGTCTCTTTTGGAATTTAGAAGTACCTACTTTAGAAGAATCAAGATTTTTTTTTAAAAGAAACATTATCTACCTCTGTAGTTGAGAGCTTATGTTAGAACACTGTACAATATATGCCTTTGACTACTTCCCGTATTCCAAGTACAGTATGTTCTTATTTTTCATTTTTAGATGCTTCCTTACTTGTCTGCTCGTTAATAATGAAAGAAAAAGGAAAAATCCCCGCTTTAAAATTTAAGACAAAACGACGAGGGGGTCTCCGGGAATGAGGAACTCAATTACCGATAACAAGGGCCAGTCTCTTCTGAAGCCGTAAACAAGTTTCTTGCCCGAGAGGGGAAGGAAGGACCCAAATCCTTAGGTAAGTTTCTTCCAGGCTCAGTTTACAGGGACCCCCCCTGAGATACTACCCCCTTTCCTCCCCGGCCCCTTCTTCCCCCTCCCCCCCCCCCCCAGGGGTCTCCTCTCCTCACCGGGCTCCGTGACGGCCACCGCCCGCCGGACCGGCCCCGCCCGGCCGAACTCGCGCTCGAGGTCCGGGGCGCGGGTCGTGGGGGGAAGGCCCCGCACCAGCACCGTCCGGCCCCCGCCGGGCCCCGTGGACGCCGAGGGGGGGCAGGACGCCTTCGCCTCTTCTTCCTCCTCCTCGACCTCCTTCTCCATCTTCTTTTCCTTCTCCTTCTCCTTCTCGGCCGCCGCCGCCGCCTTCGGGCTCCGAGAGGCACGCTGAGTCCGCCTGGGCGCCGCCATCTTGAGTCCGCTCCTCCAAGGGCCTCGGCCGGAAACGCAGTCCGGCGCCCTCGGTTCCTTCCGGGATAGAGGAGGAGGGGAGCGGAGGGCAGAGCGGCCCCGCACGGCGCCCCCTGGCGGACGAAGAAGGGAGCAGAGGCGCCAGGTGGTGGTGGTCCACGAAAGCTCACATGAGGCTTTCTAAATATATATATATTTTCTTGGGGTGGTGGTCCGGTTGGAGGGGGTCCAACCCGAGCGAACCCCCCCCGCCCGGTTGGCTCCCAGGCCTGCTCTGGGGCTGATGCCACGGCCAAGGGCAGCCGGGAGGGCAGGAAGAGTGGAAGGGCGCGAGTGTGTGTGTGTGTGTGAGAGAGATACACCATGCCCCCCCACCTTCAGTAGCTGCCAGACTACAAATCCCATCACCCCCAGACTGTGAGTAAGGAGAAGCGCTGGGAGCTGGGCAAACCCTTTCTCTCCCCAGCACCACCTGAGCCAGGAGGTGCTTTCCTCCCTGCCACCCCCACCCCCCACCCTCCTTGGGGATCCTTCTGCTGCAAATAGAGCTAGGGAAGCTACACAAGGTCATCCCACATTGCTCAAGTGCGGGGGGGGGGTGTCACGGCCAAGCCTCTAGTTCGGGGTAACAAACACAAGGCAGTGAGAAGGATTCTCCCCCCCCCACGGTGTGCGTGTGTAGCAGGGGTAGGGAACGGGCAGAAAGAGGAAGGTTGCCCTCACCCTGCCAGGTCCTCCCCCTCCTCCTCCTCTGCCCAGCCATCTGCAGCCAGCCTCCCTGGGGGGGGCACGGGGGGGGGCTCTCTCAGCCTAGAGGCGGCAGCCAGGAGATCTCTGCTGCTGACTGGAGGAAATGTGTCCCCAGTGGTGTTGGTGGTGGTGGGGGTATATCGATCGAGGAGAAGTCCTTGGCAGCGCCTTCTTCTCTATTAGGCGGCCTTCCCCTTCTCTTGCAGCTGCTCCCCGGGACGCTCCACCTCGGGCATCCGCTCAGACCAAAGCCCACAGCGGAGGCCACCCAGGAGGCCGGTGTGTGTGTGGGGGGGAGAGCATTGGAAATGCCCTCGGTTGGGCTGTTCTCTCAGTGGCAGCAACCCCAACCAGGGCCTTGCAGCCCCCCTGCCAATGTCAGGATTCTGTGAGATACACAGAGAGTCAACTGTGCACCATCAAGTCCATTCTGACCTATGGCAACACTTCCCAGGGCATTCTAGATTTACCACCACCCCCACACTTTTTTTGGGGGGGGTGCCCTGGAACTGGGCAGCTTGCTCAAGGCTGCACAGAGTGCTTGTACTCACAGGTGTCCCACTGGGGGGAGGGGAATCAAACTCCCAGCCTCTGCCCTCCACAGCCAGAGGCCTCCTCCCACTGAGCTCTCCAGCCAGCTTTCTCCAGGTATGTGAGATTCCTAAAGTGTGGCTTTGCTCCCACCGCCTCCAGTGGGTTTCCGTGGCTGAATGGACAAATGAACCCACACACTCTGTTGGGTCCGAGTATAACATTCTCTTCACAACACCACGTGGCATTATCTCTGCTGCTCCTTAAATTTGTTGCATTTTTAAAAATATTAAATGGCAGTCCCTTTCCTTTCCTCCTGGTGCCCCTGGTAGTGGTAGGGGTGCCATGCCCCCGCCCCCACCCCCGGAGCAGCCACTGTGGCCAAAGGGGCCACCCCAACTCTAATTTCACAGCATGGGTGGTGGCTGCTGTTCCACTGGAAGGGGTGGCCTCATTTCCTTCTATATTCTCCATGTCCGGAAGGGCGAAGACTGACTCTCGCCTCACTGGGATCCTGTTTCCAGTTTGCCCTCGCCAGAATTTCTGCTGAGCAAGAGCCTGCATCATAGGTAGCGATGCAAGGATGAAGGCCGTGAGTGTGTGAGAGACTGATGGTGCCCCTCGGTTGCAGCAGCAGAAGGCACATTGCTCAAGTGCTGCCTGCCATGGATCTTGCTTTCTGCATCCATGTCTCTTGGATGCCCCGAAGAGAATCCACAGACCCTGGGGGGGGGGGCGGATGCAGTGGCCTTCCTTTCCCACTGTTTCCAAAATGGATCTGTCCTCATTAGAGATGGGCACGAACTTTTACTTCGTTTTGTTATTCATTATTTGTTTTGTTAACTAACGAAACGAATAACGAACCCCAGAGTGGATTTACAACGAACTGCACCGAACAAAAAAAAAAATTGGTTTGGTTCAGTTCGTTTTGTTAATGGTGGCACCGGAGATGTCTCCTACCTGGAGGTCCAGTAGCGCGGGCCACGTGGTCGGCAGTAAAAAACTAAAAAATAAAATAAAATAGATAAATAAAGGAGTGCCGACCTGGCCCCAGGGGTGGCCGGGTTGGTGCCCTAAAATAAAGAAAAAATAAAAAAATAAATAAAACCAGCTCCGACCTGGCCCCAGTGGCCACACGGTTGGCGCTTGGGGGGGAGGGGAACCTGATCCAGCGTGTGGGCCTGGTACTGGCCCGCAAGCACTGGACCTAGCCCATGGGTCGCAGAACCGGCCCGCAACCAGCAAAAGAAAAAAAAGGCCTACCGGCCTGCGCTACAACTGTAGTACAGGCCACGTGGTTGGCAGCCAAAAATAAAGAATAATTTTTTTAAAAAAGCACCAATCTGGCCCCAGGGGTAGCCGGGTTGGCACCCTAAAATAAAGAAAAAATATTTAAAAAATAAAAGAAGCGCTGACCCGGCCCCGGGGCTGTGCAGTTGGTGCTTGGGGCAGGGGGGGGGGAGAGGCGCCCCGCTGCTGCTGCTGCCACCGCCACCGCCCGGTAAAGAAGATTGAAGATGAGGAGGCTGCCAGTCCAGTTTGTGAGTTGTTTTCAACATCTGTGGGGTTTTTAAAAATGTTTTCTCCCGCCTCTGTGCTGTCAAATGGATTAAATCGCACAAAGCGGGGGAAAATGAATAATGAATCAACGAACCAACAAAATGAATTTTCAAAACAAGTTTGTTAAAAACGAAACGAACCAAACCCTAAAATGAACCAAAATGAAACGAATCACCATTTTTCACGGTTTGTGCCCATCTCTGGTCCCCTGTCCGTCCATCCGTCTGTCCGTCTGTCCCTTCATCCTCATTCCTGCTTCACCAGGCCCTGTCTGGAGAGAGAGCCCTGGAGGGACTGAGTTGCCGCTGCACCAGACCTTGGCAGAGGGAGGTCTGCCCTCGCTCCTCGCTGTGTTGCTCGCTCAGCCCTGTTCCTGGGCCCTTGGGGGAGCTGGCACTCAGGCCCCATGGGGAGCTTGGCTTTGGACCCATCATGTGCTGTCTTTCCTTCTCTGGGCTGTGGCAGGCACCTTTTTGGTGCCTGGAATCTTCTGCCTGAAACACCACTCCTGGACGCCAGAAGTGAGGCTGGTGCTTCTCGCCTCTGGTTTACCCTGTTCTGCTGCTGCCCCACGGCCACCTGGGGGTTTTGTTTAGATTTAGAGGCAGAGAGTAACCTATGCCCCACAGGCCAGTTTGACAGCAAGCACCCCCCAGGGACCTAACAGGAGGGATAAAGGCCTTTCCTGGGTGATTGTGAAACCTCCCTCCCTCCCTCTCATAAACGGGCTTCCTGGTTGGACCAAAGGGAGGGCAGACGAAGCAGAGCGCTCTCCTTGCACCCACTTGCTGCTATGTCATGTGCACGAAACGTCACATTAAAATATGAAAGTTAGTCTTTAAGGTGCCTCATGTTTGTGTCTTTTGTTTTGTTTTGTTTTGTTTTTCTTTGATTTTTGCCTGAAATGCTTGAAAAGACTATCACGGCTACCCTCTCTGAGACTAATAATATGGCTCCCTCTTCCATAACTGCAGCCAGGAGGGGGCAGCAGCAGCAGCAGCAGCGCAGTGTGGGCCTGTTGCTAAGCAACCAGCATGCCTGGGAGTGTGTCCATCCATGTGCCAAGATAGGAGAGTGTGCGCCTGGGTTCTGAATAGCAAGGCAGCACCATCCCCCCCCCCCAGCAAAGCTTCAGCCAGGCCGGTTCCCTTCACGGCACCCCCTGGGGCCCATTTGGAACCAGCAAGGCAGGCATGGATTGAAAAGATGGCGACTGGGTTCTTTTCCAAGGAGAAAGGTGTGTGTGTGTGGGGGGGGGGGTAAAAATACTCTAAAATAAATAAATAAATAAAATGAAGAAGAAGAGCAATGATGGTGAAGAATGAGTCATGGTGAATGTTGTCTTGTGATTCCCACCCACCACTAGTGGGGGGGGGGGGCAAAAGGAAGGAGGAGGGGCTTCCCTGCGGCCTCCTTTCACCCCAAGTGGGGTGCTTTCCCAGGGGTGGAGGCCCCCTGCCTGCCTGCCTGCCTGCCCCGGCCTCCTTGCTGAGTGGCCAGAGGGAGCTGGTCCCTGGGCTAAGAGAAGGTGCTGCCCCACAGTCTGTCCTGGCTGTCACTCACAGAAGGGCAGGGGGTTTGGCAGGGAGGGGGGCAGCTGTGGGGCTAGGCAAGGTAAGGACCAGATGACATGAAACTTTTCCGGGTGGTGAAGACCAGAGAAGACTGTGAAGAGCTCCAGAAGAATATTCCCAAACTGGGAGAATGGGCTGTGAAATGGCAAATGTATTTCAGTGTAGAAAAATATAAAGTAATGCATATTGGGGCAAAAAAAAAAAAATCAAAACTTTATCTGTAAGGGTTCTGCTGACCCGATTTCTACCTTCAGGTTTTGAAATAATGAACACACTTTTTGCAAAACACCAGAATGCCTATACCTATTGGAGGGACAGTGGGAGAGATTTGAGATTGTGCTGTTGTACTGTTCTCCCCGCAACCGAGCATCATCCTTTCCAGAGCTCTCTTCGAGTTCATCTCGGTGACATTGTTGAGGTCCCCCCGCCTGTTGGTGGTGGGTGACTTCAACGTGCATGCTGGGCCTGGGCTGTCTATAATCCATTGCCATGGTCAGATCACAATTTGCTAACTTTCTCCATGGCAGTCGCCGCACCTCCTCGCGGGAAGCCTGGCCCTTCTGTTTGGGCCTGCCCCTGGAGGTTTCTCAACTCAGTTCGGTTTGCCACCTTGCCGTGTAATAGGGCTGCGGTTAAACTGCTGACCAGGGGCTATGTCAGGGCGATCGGGGAGGCTAAAAGTTCTCACAACTCCCTGAGAATTGGTGAGGCCTCGGACCACCAGGCTGAATTGTTCAGGGTGGTTCGGGACCTCTCCAGTCCTGGTCAGCAGAGCCCTCCCAGAGGTTAGCTTCATCCCAACCGACCAGAGCTTCGCTCAACTTTTTGCTCCGGGAGGCCTGAAGGGTTTCTACCCAGAATCGGGCCTCCTCAATGGCCACCCTGGCACTTTGGAATAAACTGCCATTGGAGATCAGGCTGGCGGAGTCCCTGCCGGCCTGCAGGAGAGCCTTAAAAACCTGGCTCTTTATGGAAAGCTTTGGTGATCGCTGAGTGTACGATTGTGAGTTTGTTGGTTGTTCTGTTGGCCCTGCCCTTTCCTTGCTGGATTTTCTGTTGTTTTATTGTTACTGTTTTTACAATTTTGTTTGTTTTATTTATTATGGGGTTGCGTTTTGGGCAAATTGCTTTTGCAATTTGTTCTACCCTGCCAGGAGTTCCTGTGGGAAAAATGGGTGGTTAACAAGTACAATAAATAAATAAATAAATAAATAAGTTTGGGGATGGTAAATCAAAGTTCTTAAACAACTGCCACATCTATCTGGACACATGGCTCATGAAATTTGTCCCTTTGTCCATTAAGACCTCTTTGGGGAATCCCACACGCCCAAACACAGATAGAAGTTCTTTAGCCATGAACGGAGTGCTGGTAATTCTGTGTGGTATGGCCTCCGCGTACCATGTGGCATAGTCAATAATCCCTAATATGTACTGGTGTCCACCATATCTAAAGCAATCCAGTCAAAAGAGTGATCCACCAAAGGCATGGGTACTAACTGACCACCAGGAGGGGGCTTAGGTTGCGTTAATTGGCATTCTGGACAAGCTCTACAATAAGACTCTACATCTAGTGCCATGCGAGTCCAGAAAAAGAACTGTCACTTCCATTTCTCTTTACCCCTTCAATTTCTATAGTCACTTTACACACGTGATAGGATTTAACATCTGCATGTATGCACCTCACGGATAACCTCCCAGGCACCACCACCCCCTCTGTTTCCTTGATCAAAGTCCTGTTATATCCAGTGTCCACCAAGGCTTTTTTCATTAGTCCATTCACTTTAACGTCCGCCACCCACCCTGGGTGATTATTTCCCACCTGGACTACCAGAGCCTTTGCTGTGGCCCATGCATATTCCTCCATTGGGCAGGATTTCCGTACGTTACCAAGCCGACCGCAACAGAAGCAGGTCAGAGTGTGGTCTCTCCTGGCTCCCTCCATCCTTCCTTTAACCTGCATTTCTCCTAGTACTGCCTCTACTAGCATTTTTTGTTGTTCAGCCATTTGTCTCAAAAGTCTCTCCTGTCCTTCCATTAGTTGTACCCATTCCTCCGTCTTCGACCCCCAACAGGGGTTAAGAAGGGATTATTAGGGTTGTCCTTCGTAAAATCAACAAATAAACAATCATCCCATTGGCCTAACCCTGATCAGTCCGCAACACCTGATCCATCTCAGGTTTTAGTGTCTCTCCCTCACTCACTCCTGGAGGGTTCAAGGACTGGTTCCAGGTCCATTCTTAGAGGGGTCTGACCACATCCTCTTCCTTCTAGTCTTACCTGGTCTGGGCATACCGCCGGTTTGAACGCTCAACCCGAAGGGCTTAGAGACCTTGGGCCCTCTGCTGCTCATGTTTACATGTGAAAGCTTTTTCCTTCTCAAGCTGGATGTGGGTCTTTTTACGTTTCCTTCTATATTCACGGGCCTTCCGTTCACCCCAATACGAGCAGCCCATCTCAAATAGCTTTTGGCCTCCTTCTTGGGCATCCTCATTTTCTCCCATGCTTTAGTGTCCGGGTTCTCCATCCAGACCCACGGCCAGCCTGGCAGGAGAACCCGGCCTCCTCCCTTTTTATATCCTTCCTTCCTTGCGTTTCCTTATTCCTTTTCCATTTCCCACCAAACCTCTTCTACCATTCACAGCTCCTTCTCACTGTTCTCTTAAGTCTTCCACCTGACCTGCATACGCTTGCGAGTCCATGTTAACCCCCTACTTTGCACCCCCAGCAGGCAGGTGAAGCTCCTTCCAGGACCTTGTTCCCTCCCTCTGATCAGCCTAGACAACCCTAACCTGCCTGCCCAATCACTCCAGGGTTGACGGCTGTCCCCATCCATGACCCATCTCTTTCTCTCCCTGTGCCTGGGTGGGCCCCTTCACTGGGGTGGGCGTGGGGTCTCCCCCACCCTCTCCTAGCTCAGCTGGAGTTGCCTGTGCTCCTCCTACCCCAGGGCCCAATGGGGTCCCTGCCTGCAGGGCCAGGCCTGGCTTGGCTGCCCTTCTGAATCCCTCTGGCACCCCTCCCAGGTCCTGCCAAGCCCTCTCCACCCCCACCCTCTACTCTTTCTGAGCTCACTGTGTTTTCCAGCTGATCCGCTCATGCTTTGCTGCTATTGTCTTTTGCTTCCAGAGTGTCTGCAGGGCAGGAAGTGAGCCCAGAAAGTGGGATTTGTGTGGGTGTGGTGTGTGCACAAGCACACACACACATACACAAGTGCACATGCACACACACGTGCGTGCATGCACACACACCTGCCCAGGGCACGAGCTGAGTGGTGAGGGCTTTGTTTTCCTTGCGGAACCCACAGGCAGGCTGGCTGCTCCACAGCAGGGGTTTCAGGAAGTGGGGTGATGATGGGGAGAGGGGGCCGAGTCACCAGCAAAAGCTTTCCCCATGCCATTGTGGAGGGTAGATGCTCTGTGGGGTTGATTGCCAGCGAGGGGAGAGGAGTTTGCAGCCGCATGCATGCACATAGCCTGCCTTACGGCTAGCCATGCTTAAATGTGGCACCACCAGCCCCACCCCACAGAAAAAGAAGCCTCTGTGGAGTCCCCCGAGGCCCCACCACAGCCAAGCATGGTTGGTTTGTTTTTGTTTGGGAGGGTTTGGGCAGGGGGTGGGCAAGATGACACTGCCTCGGACACCACGCTGGGGGTGGGGGTGGGGTGGGGAGAGAGAAAGAACGCTTAAGTGAAGTGGGTTGCAGACCACTATGTGGCATAATTACTGCGCACCAGCACCAGCACCAGCACCACTGTTTATGGTGAAAGGGACTGACCAGTTGCTCCTGGAGCTCTGATTGCCTGCCCCACATGAAAGGCTGCCTGCCCTGCCTGCCCCGAGTCTCCACCCTCCAGGCTGACAGCCTGCCTTTGAGGAATGTGTTGGGGGGGGGGACTGCTGCCGGGTATTGTTGGTAGTGTTTGTTGCAGAGCCATGCCACCCCATTCCTCGGGCACAGTGGCTGTGAGGGAGACTGGGCAGGGGGCTCCCCATTCCTGCAGGAAGCAGGGGAGTCCAGGGAGGAAGGGGTCCACTCGGCACTTTCCCCAGCGTGGCTGGGCAGACGCCAAGGAAGAGTGTGCAGGTCCAGAGGGCAGCGGACCAGGGGCATCATGGTGTGTGTGTGTGTGTGTGTGTGTGTGTGTGTGTGTGTGTGTGACGGGAGGAGTCTGGTCTCCCCCTCGACAGGTCATTTGGGGGTGGTCTGGCCTTTGAATGCCGATGGTAGGGCCGGGCCTGGCAGCTTCCTGGGTCTGCCCAGGGATCCAATTCCTCTTTGGGCATCCTGCTGGCAGCTGCCACCTCCCGCCCTGGCAGGTGCTGCATGCCAGCCGCGGGTGCCCGAAACCACACTCTCTGGGCAGAGCCGCCTGCCTGCCTGCCAGGGAAGAGCTCATTCAGGGGAGCAGGCTGGCTCCTGCGCGAAAGGGCAGGGCTTCAGCTGTTGGCAGCTGTCTGGGACTCCAAAACTCCTTGTCAGCTCGACACGGTGGCATCCTTTCCGTGCCTCCCTCTGGCCCCTGAAGCAAAGGCATCATTGTGTGCCTGCGATCGGCGGATCTAGAAAGGCTCCGAAGGGCCCCCCCGGGGCTGCCTTCTGCCCCTCCAAGCCCCCCGCCCCACCCCCAGCAGCGCGTTCCAGGAGAGTTCCAGGGACCCTGGATGCTTCTCACTCCCACCCCCACCTCAGATGGCACAGGTACCTCTGGAAATGTTGCTGCTGCTGCTGCTGTTCCGTGGCCTCACCTGCCATCTGACTCCACGTGACCTTCTGAGTGCAGGTCCTCCAAAGGCCCCTTTTCCTTGGCAGCAGCCCCTTCAGGCACCCACCCAGCACCCACCCACCGAGCCCCTGAAAATAGCCAAGCTATTCTAGTGCTGGAGGCCGAAAGCCCCACGCCTGCCTCCCTCCCTCCCCTCCCCTCCCCTGCCTCCCCTCCCTGGCCGTAAAAACCCAGCACGCGAAGGAAGGGAACAGCTGGCAATGCGCCCCCTCCCCGAATCTGTGGCCCGATTCTGCCTCGTTAAGCAACCGGACCGTCACAACCCCACTTTCCCCTGGGCCAGCAGCTGCCGTCCCTCCCCTTTTTCTGGCCTACGTTTGTTTTTAGCTTTATGGGGAATTTGCTGGTTGGAGCTTGACCTGTTTGATTACCACCCTGAGGTGTGTGTGTGTGGGGGTGGAGAGCGGCTTTGGACAGGACCCCTCCAACACTGTGTTTGCATCCCCCAGCCACCAGCCACAGCACAGAGGGAGGGAGGCCACCTTTCTCCTCACAACAGCCCTGTGAGGCGGGTCAGGCTGTGAGAGGGAGCTCTGCATGGCTGCTGAGATTGGCACCTGGGCCTGCTTGGATGAGCGCATGGGGGGGAGGCTACCTGCCCCCAACACCCCTTATGGGTGCCTCCAATGGGGACCCAAGAGAGGACGTTCTCTGTCGCTGTTCCAAGGCTCTGCAAATCCCTCCCACTGGAGGCCAGCTGGGCCCCATCTTTGCTCTCCTTCTGCACGCAGGCAGGCGGAGGGAGAGCTTCTGTGTCAGGCAGGCTTTTCTTCAGTAACAACAGATAGATGTGCTCTGGTGCTTTTAAAGGTGTTTTTAGCATGACTTGTGTTTACCAATTTTAAAATTTGTGCTATTTGTTTCTTTTTAGTTACATTATTTTTTATGCTCACTGTTAGGTTTAAATGCTGTTATTTAACTATACAAGCTGCCTTGGGTACTATTTTCAGGAGAAAAACAATCTACCCACCCAGATTGTCAGTCTGACCCACCCTGCAGCTGGCACTCTGAACCACACTGTCCAGAAACTGGAGACCACATTTGTCCTGGCAAAGAGGACCTGTTGCCCCACGACCTAGCTAGCGCAACCAGTGGGGAAAGGGATCCTGGGAGTGGCCCCCCCCCCCCCCCCCCCCCCATATCTAGGGGGCCTCTGGTTTTGCACTCCTGCCTTGGGAGATCCTGCACAAGTAAGGCTCTCTTCTAATCTTGTCCCATCGGCCCTCCTTGTATCTTGTGGTGAAGAGTTCCATTGCTTCAGAAAGCCTTTCCTCCTCCCCCCCCGCCCCCAAGAGGGGCAGCTAAAGAGGGAGTCCTCGGCCAAAGGGGCCGCATCCAGCACGGTAATTCTGGCGCCTGCCCTTTGAATCTGACCGTGTGTGTGTGTGTGGGGAGTCCTCCCTTCCCAAGGACCGACGGGGTGGGCATCATCCCCCCCCCGCCGGCCACGGACCAAACCCATCCCCGGGAAAAGCAGAAGCCCTGCGCGCGTCCTCAACTCCGTCTCCCTTGGCGGCGGCGGCGGCGGCGGCGGCAGCGAGAGACCGTCCTTCTGCACATGCTCCAAGGCGCGCTTTTCTTGAGCCTGAAATCCCGCCGGCTCCCCGCCGGTTTGTGGTCCAAACGCCGAAGACCGCGCCCGATCCTGGGGTGCGCGGAGTGGTTTCAGGGAGGGGTGCGCTGGTCGCGGCAGGGACGCGCGGGGGCGGGGGCGGGGGCGCGCGCGTCAGCGGCAGGGGCTGGAGGATGTGCCGGGAATCCAAATAAGCGCCGCGTCCGCCCGGCCGGCCCTTGGTGGTGGTGGCGGCGGCGGCGGCGGCATCTGCACCCCAGAGGAGCCGGTCCGCCCGGCGGCGCGCGCGCTGCTCTTAGTCCGCGGGGGCGCCGCGCGCGGTCCCGGGGAGGAGCCGCTGGAGCTGGACGCTCGGCGGCAGCGGGGGAGGAAGAGGAGGACGACGAGGAGGCGGCGGACGAGGAGCCCGCGAGTCTTTTTTGGCAGCCGCCGCCGCCGCCGCCGCTGCGGAGGAGGAGGAGGAGGAGGAAGAGGAGCAGGCGAGGCGAGGCGCGGGCGGATGGCCGGGCCGGCCGCCGAGAAGGTGAGTGGCTCCCGCGGGCGGGGTGGGCAGCCGGGCGGCCAGGCGCCCCCCCCCCCGGAGCCCCGACAGCGGCGTCCGCGGCTGGCCGGCGACCAGGACGGAGGCGAGGGCGGGAGACGGGTTTGGCGCAGGGCTCGGGGTCCGCTCCTTGGAAGCAGGCTGCGGGCGGGCGTTGCGCGCCGGAGGGGGCTCGGCGGGATGCCAGCCGGGTCGGGCATGGAAGGAGGCGCGCACTCTCCCTCCGGCGCCGCCGGGGACGGAGGAGGGGATGGAAGGGCTCCTCCGCCCGCAACTCCGATCCTGACGCGCCCGGCGCAAGACGTGCCCACGGGCGGGGAGCTCGTCTTCCCCGGAGTGTAGGGATCGGGCGCCTCCCTCCGCGGACTTCACCGGCCGGGCGGGACCTCTTCGCCGCCGCTTCTTTGGCCAAGCCCGGGCACGGTCCGGCCACCCCTTCCCCCTCGCGCGCGGTTTCTCTTGGCTTGGACAGAAATCCGGCTCATTTTTTTGAGGCCAGGACGGTGGGCAGCCCTCCTCGCCCCCCTCCACGCCTATTGATTCTTTGAGGTCGGGGGGGGGGAGGCGGTGTAGGGGACAGATATTTTTTGTCGCGTGCAGCTTGGCTTCCTGACTTGAGCCCGCTGCAGCGCCCGGTCTGGCAGCGGTGGGTCTCTCCCGGCCTGGCGTGGCCCTCGCAGACTTATGTATTGATTAGACTAGGCTTCCAAGGAGAGCAGGAAGACGGGCGGTATATAAGCGCCATAATAAATAAATAAATAAATAAATAAATAAATAAATAAATAAATAAATAAATAAATAAATATGTGTGTAGTCCCTGGGAGGCAGCGCTGAAATCGCGCAGGCGCGCGTGTGTTTGTGTGTATGTGCACCCACGTGCATACCTGTGTAAATGCGAGGATCTCCTGCGGATTTTCTGCTTGATGGGGGAAGCTCCAGAACCAGGGAGACAGGCATGGCCCCCTCCCCGCAGGTGCACACAGACTCAGGAGAGCAAATGACGGAAGGTGCAGGGAGCTCACCTTGGCGCCTTCTGGATTTTGAGGCTGTGTTTGCCTGCCTGCCAGCCATGATCTGTGGAGGTATTGATTAGACGAGGCTTCCAAGGAGAGCAGGAGAGAACTCTGGGCGCTGGGCACATTCCAGGCTCATTCCCAGTCCAGCTTCTTGTGGCCCAGAGCGGCCAAGCCATACACCAGGCCCCGGGGAGCTTGCCAGCAAGGCAGGGTCCCCTCCTCTCAGTCCCGCACTTGGCCAGCCACGTGGGCTTCCAGCGTGGCTCCAGGCCCGGCTGTGGATCTTTCCCAGCACAGCATGGCAGAGCGGAAGGGCCACATGCCTCCCCTGTGCCCCTTGGCACCTGCATGTGTCCAAAGCTGAGCGAGTGGCCCCAGGCCAAGGGCCCCTATCCCACTCCCCCCCCAGTGGGGAACTCAGCTGTGCCACCATCCCCGAGGGTGCCCCCACCTATGAGGGATGGAGCTGGGGGGCCCACCCCTGGCGGAGGCCCTTCCATTTCCCCAAGGGGTGCCTCTCTTCTCTCGTCCACTGCCTTGGGCATATTGGGCTTCCGCAACTGTTTTTCTGGTGCTCCTTTCCTTTGCAAAGCTTTGGTTTATTTCAATCTGCTTTCATTATTTTCAAGGACTGGGTGTATTGGCGATGGGGTTCAGGAGAGTCGGGCAACAGGGTACAGAATCAGATTAAATAAGCAAAGAAGGAAATGCAGCAGCCAAAGCCACGCTAAGGAGAGGGTCTCTCCCTAAGAACTGGGCAGTGCCCGGCATAGCCTCCTGTTGACCATCTTCCTGTGGACCCCCCCTTCCAGGTCTTTATGTGGCCTGGTGGGCAGAAAGGGACCAAAGGTGGCCTGTGCAGCACCCCATTTTCCCAAAGAGAGGTCCTGGGGCTTGTATTGGTCATAAAAGCATTTTCCCTGACACAAACAATCCCAAAAGCACTCTGTGCATGCACAGAGATGTCCTGATAAAAAATTTGACACCCAGCTGGTAGGCTGAGGCACCATCGCTAGGCTCTTCTTTTGTTTTGTTTGTGACACTGAAGTCAAAAGGATTGCCTGAGTCTCCCTGCCAGGGAGTCGCAATCCTCCCACATCCAGGCGCGCACAGCTTGGTCTGGCCCCCCTTTTTCTGCCTCCCTCCGCTTTCCCCTGGAGTTGCTGCTGCTGCTGCTGCTGTTGCCGCTACCATCGCCCTCATTCTGGCCCAGCAGGGAGAGACTCCGATGGAGCCCAGGAGCAAAGCAGCTTCCTGCTATGGCCCAGAGGCTGGCCAGCTGGCCCTCCTGTGCTGGCTCAGGCTTCCTGTTGCAGCTGCTTGCCCCCCTTTATTTATTTATTTATTTATTTATTTATTTATTTATTTATTTATTTATTTATTTATTTGGGTTGGGGGCGGGAGCACTAGCCTCCATTCAGCCAAGCATTTGCTCCATGTGTGGCCCTTGCTCAGATATTGGCAGGGGGCTGTCGGGGCCGCTCTCCGCTTGCTCCTCTTCAGGCTAAACAAACTGGACACACACACACACACACACACATGTGCCCTGAAGTGGACGCAGCAACCCCCCCCCGTGAGAACCAAAACCAGGCAGGGCAGCACTGGGGCTCCCCTCGCACTGAGGCAGCCCGGGTCTTGCCTCAGGAGAGCCTCTCTCTCTCTCTCCTCTGCCTTTTCCCTCTCGCTCTTTCTCACTCTTTGGCTGCTGCTGCTGCTGCTGCTGCTCATTTGCGTGGTTGACTCATGTTTTGCTTGTGATCTACTAGGACTCTTACACCGATCCTTCCCACGTGTTCAAGGCCAAGCCAGCTGCCACCCACCCTGTGTTGGCACAGCTGATTATTCCTCTCTAAATGGAGAGCTTCACTTTTCTTCCTCTTTCAAATAATTTTGCTTCGGTTCTCTGGGGTTCTCTAATCTGTTGAGGTCGCTTTGGGCCCCAAGTCCATCTTCTGGAGCATCCCCGTTAGGCGTCGTCCGCACATTTGATGAACATCCCTACTGCTCCTGCTGCTTCATCTATGCCCCTCACCAAGATTTGTAACCTCAATAAAGGTGCAGAACAAGATGAGGCCAGGACAAGCCCAGTGGCTCCCCCCCCCCGCCCGCTGCTCCTCTGCAGGGTGGGTCAGGAAATTGGGGAGGGAGGGAAGAGAGAGGCACTCCCTAGGTACAGCCCACCCACCCACCAGCTAGAAATCCACCTAACCGTGCACTAAGAGCCTTTTCACATGACCCCTAAGATCCGCTGGCCACTTAAATTCGGAGCAGAGATCTTGGGGGTTTGTTACTGTTCCTGTGTTCCCACCCACTCCACACTCCTGGCTGCTGTCTGTGTGAGGGGAGGGAGAAAAAAAGGAAGAAAAGAATCCAGCTCACCTCCGTTCTGCGGTCTCGCTCTGTTCCCGGCAGCATTCCAGTCTCTTAACTCAAACAGAAATGAGGAGAGCCTGGCACTCACTACCTTACATCCGCATCAGGAATTTTTCACCCCCGGAGAGCAGGTACTTGAAAAGTGCGCTGGGACGCGCTTAGGTGGGCGTGGTCGCACTTAATTTTTTGTAAACTCTGGATCTGGTGGTGAAACAATTTTAAGCTTCGGATCTGGGAGCCATTTGCCGCGGATTTTAGGGGTCATGTGAAAAGGCTAACTCACCTGCATTTTGGCAGTTCAGCTGCAAGGATATTGCGGGGGACCTTGTCTGCATAGAAGAAGGGCCTGCCCCTGAGCCAAGTGCTGGCTGTACAGCAGCCTCGTGGGTGGGTGGGAGGGTGGGTGGCTGTCTCCCCCTTCTGCTGGGTAGCTCACAAAACGAGAGACTGGGTACTAGCAAGTCCCACCTGCCACCAACTTTGAGCTCCTTCTCTGCTCCTGATTGGGGTGGGGGGATTTCCTAGCGGAGGCTTTGGGAGGGGAGGGGAGGACCTGGGCCGCTTTCCTGCTCAGCAGGAGCCCTGGCGGGGGGGGGGGGGCTGTCCAATCGGAGGACACACAGGGCCCCTGTTAAGCTCTGCTTCCCCATCACGCCTTGACCCTGAAGCCCCTAGAAGGGGAACGGTGTGTGTGTGTGTGTGTGTGTGCGTGTGCGCCCCCCACACCGTTCAAAGGCCCCCCCACTCAGCCATGAAGTTCAGATGGTGATGCTGAGCCCCCCCCCCCCCCC
>JAHTLZ010000204.1:98765125-98779862 GCA_023846285.1 Phrynocephalus versicolor | reverse complement strand
AAAGAAAGAAAGAAAGAAAGAAAGAAAGAAAGAAAGAAAGAAAGAAATCTAGCCCAGCAACAAAATCATGTGCTGTAGTGCAGAAATACGGCATATTTATATATCTCTTATACAAATATTTAAAGGCACAAAACTCCAAGAACCCAAGAAGTACACCTGAAGCAGTTCAGGATAATAATAATATTATAGTCAGATCTCCAAAATGTATTTTTGCCCATTATTTACCAGTGAACTAGATGAACAAAAATAACTTGTTACAAGGATAATGTAGAAAACTGTGCTTTCAATTCAGCTGAACATTGATGGGCCTTTGTATGTAGGCCACAGATTCACTTGGAAGATGCAGCTACTATTCAGAATGGGTTTGCCCACTTCAAAGCCCAAAATTTCAGAACCACAACTAATAGTTTCAGTGACTGATTTGCTGTAGAAACCTGCTCAAATTCCACTCATTTTTCCATGACATACCTTAACATTTCTTCAAGTGAAAGTTTCAAAAGTAAACTTACCTGTTCAGCATTCAGCCTTTCTTCATCAGCGGTTGGATCTTCCAGAGTTAATAAAGGACTCAGTTTATCAGACACTGGTTGAGGTGAAAGAGTATCTGTACACCTTCCCACAGGAAAAAATATTTTACTCTTTTGGGAACACATTGTTAATGAATCTTCAGGGCAGTAAGTGTGAATGAAAGCTCGGACACCATCAATGCCCACAAACTGTGAAACAGGAACTCCCTTAACATGTCCAGTCCCTGATTGGCACAGGTGTGAGTTTTTCCATTTATAGAACCTAAGGACACCTAAGAAAAGAAGAAAGATGAAGAACAAGCATGAAACAGATGCTACTGCAGTCACCAGGTAGAAGGTGAGATCAGATGGGGGATCCAGAGCAGCTGAGATGCTGCTCAGATCAGTCAGTACATCTGGAATGTTGTCAGCCAGTACCACTGTGATTGTAACCGAGGCAGAAAGAGATGGTTGCCCATTGTCCTTGACCAAGATTACCAAGGTTTGCTTGAGGGCATCTTTCTCCAAGAAGAACCGGGCTGTCCTGATCTCTCCTGTGTGGAGTCCCACCGAGAAGAGCCCTGGTTCCGTGGCCTTGGTCAGCTGGTAGGAGAGCCTGGCATTCTGGCCAGAATCTGCATCCACAGCCACCACTTTAGTGACCAGGTAGCCTGGCTCTGAGGAGCGAGGGGCCAGCTCTATCCCAGTGGAGCCATCAGTGGGAGGAGAGGGGTACAGGATTTCTGGTGCATTGTCATTCTGGTCCAAGATGAAGAGGGTCACAGATGCATTGGAGCTGAGAGGTGGGGAGCCTCCATCCTGAGCCTTGACCTGGAAAGTTATCTCTCTGATTTCTTCGTAATCAAAGGGACGCAGGTTATATAGGGCTCCATTCTCAGAGTTGATAGAGATGTATGAAGAAAGAGAGGCATTTCTGATAATGTTTTCATTGATGCTTATATGGGAGTTTCCTTCTGAATGAGCTTTCTTTGGATTGGTTAGGACAATGTCTCTATCAATGACAGAATAAATTATTCTCCCATTTTCTCCATCGTCAGGATCATGTGCCTTTAAAATTGTGATAAAATCACCTCTATTGTTATTTTCCTCTGTATAAATAGTCACGGATCTACTTTTAAAGGTAGGTGAATTGTCATTTTCATCTAATATTTCTATTGCATAGTAAGCAGTTGCTGAGAGAGGAGGAACCCCTTGGTCACTTGCTATGATAGAGATGTTGTAATTAGGGTCTTTCTCCCTGTCAAGGATTCTTGCAGTCTCCAAATTGTAATAACTGTCAAATGATCTCTTCAACAAAAATGGGAGGTGTGCAGGTAATGAACATGTGACCACCCCATTTTCTCCATCATCTCTGTCATTTATATTTATAAGAGCTATAATACTTCCTGGAGGAGAGCTTTCTGCAACTTTGCTGAAAAGCGGCGTAATTGTGATCTCTGGAGCGTTGTCGTTTGCATCTATGATTCTTATTAGTACTCGGGCACGACTAGACAATCCAGCAGTGTCTTGTGCTTGCACTTCTATTTCATGTAACTTGGAATCTTCAAAGTCCAGATTCCCGGTGACAAATATTTTCCCTGTACTAGGATCCAAATGGAATATTTTGGAAGCTTTGTCTGATATTTTTCTGAATAAATAGGTTATTTTCCCATTTATTCCTTCATCAAGGTCAGTTGCATTCAGCATTAGCACTTGGGACCCTTTAATTGTGTTTTCCACAATATCCACTTCGTAAAGCGGCTTATTAAAAATAGGAGCATTGTCATTTACATCCGCAACAACAACACGAATTCGCACAGTCCCCGACCTGATGGGTTCTCCTTTATCAGTAGCTGTGAGAATTAGCTCATGCATTTTCTGTTCTTCTCGATCTAATAACTTTTCAAGGACGAGTTCAGCATATTTGGCTCCATCAAGCCCGTTCTGTACATCCAGAGAAAAGTGTTTGTTACTGCTGAGTTGGTAGGTCTGGAGAGAATTGGTCCCCAAATCTGGATCCTGAGCCTCTGGTAAAAGAAACCGTGTCCCAAGACCTGAGCTTTCAGCCACAGTTAATTCCAGCTCTTCTACGGGGAAGCTGGGCGAGTTATCATTGATATCCACAATTTCAACTTGAGCCGTAAAAAACTTGACCTGATCGTGAACAAGAATCTCAAATTTCAACACACATTGTTCTACCTGGTGGCAGATCTGCTCCCGATCAATCACTTCATTAACAGACAAATGGCCATTTCTTAAGTTGAGTG
The DNA here is from genome assembly GCA_023846285.1 of Phrynocephalus versicolor. Lineage (NCBI taxonomy): Eukaryota > Metazoa > Chordata > Lepidosauria > Squamata > Agamidae > Phrynocephalus > Phrynocephalus versicolor. The sequence continues at coordinate 98,777,089 of JAHTLZ010000204.1, read as the reverse complement.
CAAAGTATTGCTTCATACCTCTGGATATTATTCTGACATCACCCGTCGACCACTCCTTGAGGTTCAGTCCCAAATCTTTTGCAATATCTCCAACAAAAGAGCCTTTCTCCATTTCTTCAGGAATCAAATAATGCACTTGCCCAGATGTTACTGCCCAGAGAGGGCCCAGAAGAAAGTAAAACAGAATGGTTTTCAGAAAGCATTGTCTTCCTCCAGCCATTTCTAAAGAGGCCCTGGTAGATTGCTTTTCTCCAGAATGTCTCTCCTCCTTCGAAGAAGAAATGCTATCAAGGTCCAGAAGCTGCCTGTCCATTTCTTGCTGCACATCCAGAGAGGGTGAATGTTGGTCTGAGCTTTGTAAATTCTCTGCTGAAGGATAACACAAAAGAAATCTGCTCTTCTCATCAGTCTTACAAGCAAACAGCGACACTCAGAGTTTAAAAAAATAATTGCATCAGGATTATTAACCAGTATTCTTCAGGACTTTTTGGGGAGAGGGTAGAGAGGAAAAACAGTGCAATTAATAAAATTATTATCTTCTACATTGGAGGACTGCTAAGCATTTGCCATGAAACATGTTCTAACCTACTTCACTATTTAAAGATCAACCTATGGGATTCCTCAAGGTGTATTTGAACAAGTGCCTGTATGCTTTTGAAAACCGATATTGATTACAATGTATACAGCTATTTTTCTGCCTCAGCTTCCTGTGAAGACAACATATGCTTTTTTTTAAAAAAAAAGTATTTGTACACAACACGTGATAAAAAAAATACAGCCCAGAATTCAATTGGGGATGTATGCTGGCATAGGCCTATTTGTGTGAAGCACATTGGTGGATTTGTGTCAATTAGCAAGCCATCACTTGCATTCCAAACAGTGTGCCAATCACATGACATGGCACACATCCAGGAATGAGCGTGGCAAGCAACTCATGAATTAGCAGCAATATGCCACATTGGTTTCCACAATGAAAAATTGACCAGCACGACTCACCAGTAGAATTCTGGCCAAAGATTTTCACAAATTGCAAAATACAGTCCTGTTTTATGCGACAAGTGTTACATAAATATTTTTACAACAAAAAGTGAAAGAAACATACAAAAGAACAAAAAGAAAGAATTGAAATATGAATTTTATGTATTCATTAAAGCTTCACCATCACTTTCTCTTTAACCTTTATCACTATTGTTTCTTATCCTTTAAAAAATACTGTACTTAGATACTTAGATAGTGCACACACGCACGCACACACACACACACACACACACACACACACAAAGAGAGAAAGAGAGGGGGGTTTACAGTCATACAATAATAGCACATACCTACAAATGGAGGTAGACATACTGTAGTTAAACATATATGCTATTATTGTAAGACTGTATGATATATTTATATATATGCACTTGACTTCATGCACATGCCAGGTATTGCTTCACAACTATCATCACGACCTGTTCTTCAAAATGCTGAAATTAACTGCTCCTCACTCAAACATTTGCAGTCCTCTCTCAATCTATCTAATCAGGAATCAATAGAGAGAAGATGGTAGGCCCACAAAATGTGGCATTTGGAATTGCCATACATCATTGCTATACTTAGTATTTTGCCAGGCAGAGGTTCTGATTAAAAACACTTCAGTCTGTGATATATATCATGAAATAGTGAAACCATTTAGAAAACCTTGAGCCATTCACTCTGTGCTTTCTTGAGAGAGGCTCCTTCCAAGTCTGCAGTTCCCATGTAATTTTTATTGTTTATTATTTCGGCCCTGTGAGGGTGTGGTGGAGAAGAGAAAATCACCATGTTTATCACCTTGAAACCATATGGCAAATTTAAGGATAATGATCTAATGAGGAAGCAAATTATAAGTGATGAGCACGACTGTCTTAAGCCTTGATGTCAAAGCTAGTGTCACCATGAAGTTCTTTGCTTAAATCTATAGTAGATTATCCCTTGAGGGAAGATAATCTGTCTTTGGTTTCATATAATATGTGTATCGTTTCTATTTACAATATAGGTTTTACTTAAGGGTGATATTGGTTCTGAGACTTGGATTTTAGTATCTTATACAAGTGGTATCAGTTGTTTCATGTTTTGCTTCTTCTCAGAACCCACATCAGTTTCTGGAGCACAGAACAAGCAAGTCCAACTTCCACCTTAAAACTGCAATCAGATGCAGACCATGTGGTTTAAACATCAGCCACTTCCCCACCTTTCTTCCTGTGAACCTTGAGTTGGAGTAACAAAGAGGTTCTCTATACACAAAGGTCAATGGAAATGCAACAGTGTGCATGAGAAGACATATGTCCATTTTTAAATTGGCAGGAATTCTGCAGTCTCTCACCTGCCATTCTACTAGAGCATGGAGAAATGCATTTGTGTTTTAAGTTACAACAAGAGTTATTATCCAAGGGCCCTGCAAACAAATTAAATAATCCATACACTAGTCATATAGGAATGACAATATTTAAGCAGATCCCAATCTTATAAATATATTCTAAAGCTTGTTAAAATTCCACTTCACTAGATAATGAAATCATTAAAATGCTAGAATGATATCTAATGTGATATCTAATACAGTGGACCCTTGTATAACAAACAGTTTGTATAACATGAAATCTATATAACATAAAAAAATTCCGGAGATAGGGGAAATTTGCTTAACATAATTGCTTATGGGGAAAATCTGTACAACATAAAAATGGGATTACTCTGTTTTCAATGCATTCCTATGGGAATTTGTATAAAGGAAAACTTGTTTAACATAATTTCATTTGGAACGAATTAATTCCTTTATACAAGGTACCACTGTATATCTAGATATTTGTGGACATCGGCTGTTCTTTGTCCTTTGCCCTGTTGGCAAGTAGGCAGGCAGAATCCTCCCATCTGTGTCTTCTCTTCTTAAGCCATGGGTCAGGGTTCTTGCTTGTCACCCAAGGATACGGTGTGAACTGGGAGTTTCTTCTTCTTCTGATGATGATGATGATGACGATGATGATGATGATGATGATGACGACGATGATGATGATGACGACAACAACAACAACGACAACGACAACGACGACGACAACGACGACGACGACGACGACGACGACGACGACGACGACAACAACAACAACAACAACAACAACAACAACAACAACAACAACAACAACAACAACAACAACTTCTGCTCTCCATTCTTACATCACATAATTATGGATGTGATCCCTCGCATAATTTCTCTGTCTTGGTGAATTTCTAAGTCACAACATTCTGAGACAACCTGCCAAGACTTCTCTCTGTACCATCAAGCTTTTCTAGTTTTGAGCAAATATAAGACCTCAATTCCGTTTTAACTCTCTTCCACAATTTCCCATTGTCCTTTCTAGGTTAATCCTGTGTAGGAAGGAAGCACTTATGCGCAGTTTGTTATTTGTTCTACAAAGAATAATGACCACAAAACATCCAGTTTCACTAGATTTTTCTCTGTAATTTTATTCCAAAGCAAGGATCTTGACCAGAGAATTGTTACTGCAAGATGCGCAAGATGCATCTTCTTGGTTAAAAAACCAAACAAAACTAGATAGTTATTTCACACAATTGTTTCATGAGAAAGATTCATGCAAGACAGTGAGAAAGATCCATGCAAGACAGATCAAAAGCTTGCTCCATCCAACATTCTGTGTCCATGGAGGCCAACTAATTCCATATGAGAAGCCAACCAGCCAAATATATATTTGATTGCACTAGGAATTCATCATTCAATATATTGGACTCCCAACTGCCAGAATTATCTAAGAACTCTCTAGGTAGAATTCTGGAAGTTCCAACCCATAAACACATACCTGCACTCACCTGGACAAGGCTGCCTCTTCATTCTTGCACTCACCTGGACAAGGCTGCCTCTTCATTCTTGCAACTCACTGAATTCTATCTGAAGAATTACTGGAGAAATCTGGGAGTTGGTATCCACCCCACCCCAAAAATAATCTAATGGCACACCCCTACATTGCACCCCTTTTCCTCTGTACCAACAGATAGAGGCATATGGCCTTTGATATTGGATGCAATAGAAACATACTGATTAGGATCAATGAATATATTTACTCTCAAAGCTGTTGAAGTGGTCAGCCATTGCTTCAGCTAGTGTGGTGAATTCCACAGTTTAAGTGTGAACTCTGTATAGAGGGTTTTTTATTTGATCTGTCCTAATCCTCCACCCATTCAGATTCAGTGGATAATTCTAGATAATTCAAGTTATAATTATGCATATTCATACAGAAAGTACATTATATAATCTACTCTTTTTTATGGGGATTGATTCATAGACATGTAAAACTATAGAAATGTAGAGGTGAAAGGGGGCCTGAAGGTTGTTCCACGTAAGCCCCCGAAGAATCAGAAAATTTGACACCATTGCATCGCTGATAGGTGGCCATCTAATCTCTGCTTAAAATGCTCCCATAAAAAAAGATCCCTGTGATATTATTTTGATTGTCCTTTACTGCAGATGCTCAAGTTCTTCTATATCCACCTGCAGGTGTGGCAACCAGAATTATACACATTATTCCCAATGTAATTATGCTGGGATTATATTTTACAAAGTAGGAGTAAAGAAAGAGTTACTGGGTGTAGAAGGTGCATGAAGTGAAGTAATCACATCAGGGAGCTGAGGCACATCCAGGTGCTTTGAGATAAAAGCAAGAAGGCAAGATACAGCAAAACAGTAGCCACAACAAAGAAGGGAAAACCTCTGCAGTTTACAACAAGAAGCTGGAAGAAAGAAGTTCTGCTCTGCTGTATGAACTGCCTGGTGCTAAAAAGAAGGGTGAGAGACTTGCAAATTGCTGAAGAGCTTGTAAATATAGAGATAGCACACTTTATTTTGTAAGGCAGTGAAGTGAACTGTTCTCAAACCTATTTGTAAATAAATTCTGTCTTCTCAAAATAAACTTCTCCAGCTCTGTCTACAATCCTCAACAGGGCTTATGGGCCCAGAGCCAACATTAAAATTGTTGTCTTGATGAAGCAGAAAATAATTGCTCAGGAGGGGAGGAAGAAATAAGAATCCAATGATGGTGATGTCTCTGAGTTCTAGTATGCCACTGGAAAGGCTGAATGAAAAGAATTATGCCAGTTGGAGTATAAAAATGGAAATGCTGCTCAGGAAATATGATATTTGGGAACCTGTGGTTAATGACTCACCCACTGAATATCCCTCCTTGGTATGGCTGCGCAGAGAGGAAAGAGCTAGAGCTACAATAAATCTGGGATTGGAAGACAGTCAGTTGCAGGGTGGATAAAATCAATGCTTTTTAAAAAAAATGAATTAAAAAATTAAATTGGATTTTTTTTTTAGTTTAAATCAGATTTTTTTTCATTTAAATGCTTTTTGAGGGAAAATCTCTCTAAAGATCGTCTTCTAGTTAAGATACATTATAGGTTATTCATCATTCAGAGTTTTCTGATTATTTGTGGCAATTTTTCTATCTAGAAGATATAATCAATGATGCTTTGTGTTGCTATTTTTAAAACAGTGCATTTTGGTCTGCAATGATAACATGCCTCCTTCATAGCAAAAAATGTTATAAAATAAATATCAGAATTGAGAAAAAGACCTTAAACCCATTCTTCGTCTGCAAATCTCTGTACTCAGAATCAACTCCCTTAGCTCTTAAGTGCTACATTTCAAAAAGTTCAATGAATATAAGGTTGTTTGGAATTGAATTGGTCTGCACAAGGAGCAAAGTTTGAGAAGGGAGGGGCAAGTAATAAAATGAAAGTGAAACATTTTGAGCACAGTCCTCCATATCTTGAGACCTTTGAATATAGAGGCCTGAGGGTTATCATATTATTCTCACTCTCTCCCTTGAGGAATAAAAACTGCAATGGCAGCAGGCCGTAAAAGAGACCATGTTTGGGAATATTTTAATGAAGTTCATCTACCTATGGGCAAGGCAGGCAGGCATGTAAAATGTGTGCAAAATGCAACAAAGAAATGCAAGTTCTTGTGGCCTGAATGAAACAACATCAGAGATAAAAAGTGCAGTGATAAATATGTATACATAAAGCATACATAATACTATATAATATTATTGTTTTGGTTAGATAAAACTATTTAAATTGTTATTATTAAGGTAATGATTATTTTTCTCCTTCCAATAAAGTACAACATAACAGTTGTCCAAATATGAATGATTAACCTAAAACTGGAGATCGTTCACCTCGCAATAATGTCTTAATTATCTATGTATTTCTAATGGTATATAATCACCAAACCAGTTATTTTCTGATATAACTGTAAAACTAATCTGAAAAGTTATTATTCGAAACATGAAACCTTCATTTGGTTGTAAATATTAAGATTAAAACAACTCCAGAAAAAAATGAGTCTTTATGTAGAAAATCATGATTTAAATCAAGCCTTACTGATTAGTGATCAGTTTGATTTAAATCATATCCACTCTGGACAGTTGTTAAATATAAAAGGACTGACTAAAGCAAAAGAAGTCTGGGACACTTAAAAAACCCTGCATGTGACAAAAAGCAAGAAGCAAAGTTTATTTTGCAAGGAAGTTATATGAAATAAAGCTTCAAAAAGGAAGTTTTATGTATGAACATTTGCAGACAATAAAAAGTTTATCTGCTGAGTTACATAAAAGAGGAATGACTTTTACTGACTTGCACAAAGTTTATGTGATATTGTCTTCACTTGATGAACCCTGGGATGGATTAATTATTATGTTGTATAGAAGCCATGGCAGAGATTCACTTGAACTTAGAGTTTGTTACAGGAAACCTGTTACAAGAATGGGACAGAAGACAAGAACAAGAGATAAATGGAGGTAACCAACCCAGACATAGAGTAAAGTTGGAAGAGAAGAAGAATGGAAATATTCAAAGGATTAAAAAGTGTAACAAATGTGGCTCAGAAAATCATTTACTAAATAATTGTTTGTTGCTACCTAAAAGCCACAAGCTCAGAAATAAAAAGGCAAGATACAGTGGACGCCCGACTTACATGCCGTTTGACTTGCGGCATATTTGACCTGCGTCCACTAGGGGCCTGTTTGACGTGCTGGGGGCTTCGAGTTACATCTCGGAGGCCCGGCACAATGCCCCCTCAACACCCTCGGACGTTGGAGGAAGGGAGGGAGGGAAGAGAGGAAAGGAGGGAAGGAAGGGGCTTCCCTCGCAGATCGGGCCTGAGGAGGAGAAAAGATGTCCTGTGCATGTGTGCATGCACGTGTGTGTGTATGTGTGTGTGTGTGTGTGTGTGTGTGGCAGAGGCATCCAGCAGCAGGGCTGGCCCTGACAGGCTGTTCCGCTGCCTCCTGCTCGGGTGCCAGCCAGCAGAGGCCCTTCAGCGATGCCCAATCCAGCACCTGTCACCTCCCACGACATGGGGGAGGCGCGCGGTAAACCAGGCAGGCCGGTGGGGCTGGGGCGGTGGGACGGGGGGAAAAGATGGGTCCACTGGGGCACACATGGTGCTTGCCCGGTCTTGGTCCGGGTCCTCATCTGGGCCAGGGCTGAGCCGAGGCACGTCGGGCTGACCTGGCTGCGGCGCCTCCGCCCGGGCTCACTCTTGGGCCCACAGGCTGCCCAAAGCACCAAGAAGGCGGTGGTGGCAGAGGGACAGGGGGCGGCCAGGGAAGGCGGCACACAAAAGGCTTCTGGGCGGCCTGGGCGTGGCGTGTCCGTCGACAAGATGAGATGAGCCGGAGGGTGCCGAGCGTGTTGTGAGGCCAGAGCCCGTGCCCGGAGCTCATCGGTTGGGGCGAACGAGCCTCTGCGGGGGTCCGTTGAAGGGACTCTCAGGGCCTTCCAGTCCAGCCCGCACCTGGCAGCCTGGTCCACACGCACCGGTTCTTGGGGGGGGGGCATGGCTTGTGCTGGTCCAGCCGGAACATCCCGCCGGGCTGGGCCCCTCCGGCCCTCACCGACCCCGTGGGACTCTTCCTTCCTTCCCTCCCTCTTTCCCTCCCGGGACGGCCCGGCAGCCAAAAGAGCTGCTGCTGCTCTTCTATTTCCCTCCAGGTGCTGGGCATGCCAGAGGCACCGCCGCGGTGTCAATCTACCCTTTTGAAGCAGAGGCTTAGAATCCCCACCCAGGTAGTGGCTATGCTGCCTGAGGGATTCCAGAAGACAGCTTTTCCCTGAAAAATTTCCCTAGCATTCCATATTTTTAAAAATAAGGGGGGAGGCTTTATTTTGTGACAGTGTGTGCAACAACAACAGATTGGTATCCTTACATGTGTTTACTCTGGAATAAGGCCATTAAGTCCAAGAGCACCAACTCAAGGGGGAAAAAAACCAAACCAAAACCAACCAAAATCTGGAATATTCTGGTATTTTTCAATACTGTACACTGACTAGCATTTTTCAATACTGTACACTGACTCCATCTAAGTAGACGTTGGTTACTTACTTTCAAATGATTCAACCACTTCAAAGCTTGATGATCTGTTTGTAGAATGAAGTTTCTTCCTCAAAGTTAGGGTTGCAACTTGTTCAGGGACCACACAATACTGAGGCACTCTTTCTCTGGTACGGAGTAATTTCCTTCTCTGGGTAGGAGCATTTTACTGAAAAAGGATGTTGGATGGAGGAATCCTTTTTTTTTTTTTTCCTGTAATAAAACACAACCTAGACCAAACTCTGAAGCATCTGTTTGTACAACAAAAGGCTTATCAAAATCAGGTGGAATTAAAATAGGATATTGAGTTATACTGGTTTTCAAAGCATCAAAAGCATATTGACATTCACGTGTCCACACTATTTTGACAGACATTCTTTTATGTGTTAATTCAATTAAAGTTGTTGCTACCTGACTGAAATGAGAAATGAACTTTCTGTAATAACTGGAAGTTGAGTCATGGCTACTGGACTTCTTTTTTGAGAGATAGAAATGTTTCGCTGTTCATCCAAACAGTTTCATTGGTCTGTAATAACCAACCAAACCAAGGAAGGATTGAACTTGCTTTTTGTTTTCCAGAATTGGCCAATTTTTTATGCTTTCAATTTTAGCTTGCAAAGGTTCAATCGTTCCACTACCAACCCAATGACCCAAATACACAACTTTTCCTTTCAACTACTGACATTTTGAAGCTTTAACAGTTAACCTTGCGTCTTGCAGACATTGAAGCATAGTCTTGACATGTTCCAGGTGATCTTCAAAGGTGTCTGAGAAAATCACGATGTCATTGAGATAAGCCTGGGCAAATGGCAAGTCTTGTAGGACAATATTCATGAGTCTTTGAAATGTAGCACCCACATTACATAACCCAAATGGCATTCTGCAGAATTCATGAGTTTCTTTACGCGTGATAAAAGCACTCTTCTGATGTAACTCGGGGTCAAGCTCTATTTGCCAGTATCCTGAGGATAGGTCAAGACAAGATAAGAATTTTCCTCTTGCGATCTTCTCAATTAGATCTTCAGCTCTAGGCATTGGATAAGGATCTGAGACTGTGACTTGATTCAGCTTCCTGTAATCCACACAAAAACGGACTTTGGGTTGTATTTGACCATCTGGTGTCTTCTTTGGTACTATGACTACTGGATTAGCCCATGGGGATTCACTAGGCTGAATGATCCCCAAGCCCAACATCTCTTGAATTTCTTCTTCCATTTGCTTAGCATGTTCACCAATAGTTTCTATGATGGAGACTTGATAGGCGTGTCATCTTTCACATTGATTTTATGTTTGGCTACTGCAGTTCTTTCTGGAGTATTAACAAAGATAGAAGCTTTCTCTTCAAGACTTCATACATTCCTTGTTGCTGATATGCAGGGATCTCAGAATCCAAGTACACTCCAGACAAATCACCAGCTTCTCTGAATTCTTGAAGCAAATCAGGGTTGGTGTGTACTAGAGTTTCAGATGACGTTACCTTCACTCTCAACAAAATTGCTTGTCTCTTCACATAAGGCTTCAGTTTATTAGCATGGTAGACTTTTGGCTTCTTTTCATGTTTGGACATTCTGACAACATAGTTGATGTTTCCCAGTTTCTGTTCAATTATTCCTGGGCCTAACCAATGCACTTGCAGTTTTTTGTGCTTTATTGGATCCAAAACCAGTACTGAATCTCCTACTTGGAATGAACATGGTCATGCTTTGGCATCATAATAGGCCTTGTATTTCTTCTGGGCTTCTTCTAAATGCTTTGAATGTTTTGAATATCTTGCAACTTCTTCTGCAACTCTCTGATGTATTTAGAGACTGGAACTGAAGTATCAGGTACAGATCCTTCTCACTGGGCTCTAAGTAACTCCAATGGTCCTCTCAAGTTTCTTCCAAGGATTACATCACTTGGTGTATATCACCCTAGAGATTCATGGGGGGAAGTTCTGTAGGCACACAAATATAAGGTAAGGCATCGGACCATGTTTTCTGATTTTCTTGAATGAAATTTTTCAACGTCTTGAACATTTTGCTGTTTGTGTTGCACTGAACCATGGGATTCTGCATGATAAACGACACTGGGCAGCTAGCAGCAGGAAAATTGTTGTTGACCTCCCTCAAGCTTTCCCCTTTAAGCACCGCAAATTTGGTAAGGTTTGGAGAATGTGGGCCCAAGTTATTCAATGCCAAATGGGGTGCCCCAGTAGAAAAACTTTGGTAATTTTAAAGTCCTTGAAAATACTGATCCTGGGCACCTACCAGAATGGAATTCACTGTGGTCCTCCCTCAAGCACTCCCTTTTAAGCACCCCACATTTGGAGAAGTTTGGTGTACGGGGGCAATTTACTCAACTCCAAATGGGGTGCCCCCCAATAAAAAAACTTTGGCAACTTTAAAGTCTTTGAAAATACTGATCCAAGGCACCCACCTGCATGAAAATTGCTGTGAACCTTCCTCAAGTGCTCCCCTTGAGGCAACCCAAATTTGGAGATGTTTGGGTTACGGGAGCCTGAGTTATTTGACACCAAATGGGGTGCCCCTAAGAATACATTGGAGTTTTTTGTTGTTGGCTTAGAATGGGGCAATGGTTTTCTGCCTCATGGCAGCAGGATATATAAAGGGGCGACTACTTTCAGTTCTGGGAATCATCTGGGAGTTAGAGAGGAGGATAGATGTCTCTCTCTGGCAGTGGGAGATTTAGTTAGTTGCAGCTAGCTAGCTTGAGTTCTTTCTTCTTTAGCTAATCTGCTGCTGCCTGTTCCTGTGTGGCAAGAAGCAAAGCTGTGTGTGTGGCTTGCTGTTTGTGTGTGAGAGTTTTACTCTCTTTGTGTGTGTGTGTAGAGTCTGAGTGAGACTGTTCGGGTCACGTCTGGACTGTCTCCAGGGGCTGGCAGCCAGTGCCACCCACTCCCTTGAGAAAGTACAATAATTCTGAGTGCAAAACAAGGAGGCTTTATTGGACAGGCTTTATTTTAATAATAATAATAATAATAATAATAATAATAATAATAATAATAATAATAATAATAATAATAATAATAATAATAATAATAATAATAATAATAATAATACAGTAACCCCCCCACCGATCGCAGGGGTTAGGGACCCACCCCACCCGTGATCAACAAAAATCTGCGATATGCGGAAGCGGGTGGGGGGCCTAGGGGTGGGTGGGGATGATCGCACGCCTGTCCCAAAAGCTTCAGAGGCGCCTGGGGGGTGCAGAGAGCGACTCGATCGCTCTGCACAGCCCTCCCGGGTGCCTGCGAGGCCTTTTGGAGGTGCCTGGGGCCCCCGCAGAGAGCGACCTGATCGCTCTGCAAAGCCTTCCCGGGTGCCTGCGAGGCCTTTCAGAGGTGCCAGGGGGGCACGGAGAGCAACCCGATCACTCTGCGCAGCCCTCCCGGGCACCTGCGAAGCCTTTTGGAGGCGCCCGGGGTGGTGGCGCGGAGTGACCCGATCGCTCTGCAAAGCCTTCCCGGGTGCCTGCGAGGCCTTTCAGAGGCGCCCAGGGGGCCCGCGGAGAGCGACCCGATCCCTCTGCGCAGCCCTCCCGAGCGTCTG
>JAHTLZ010000204.1:98737078-98765085 GCA_023846285.1 Phrynocephalus versicolor | reverse complement strand
GGTTTGGAGTTTTAGCTTTAAATAACTGCTGCCAGCTAAAAAACTAAAACAAAACCAATTCTTTTTTAAAAAATTATTATTTTATAATAAACTAACTAACAAACAAACAGTACAAACAATAAATGTGCACCGCCCAACCCCCTTGGGACCATCCAGTTGTTCCTTTGGCTTCTTTTTCTTCTTCATCTTCTCTTTTTCTAACTGGCTTCTTAGAGTCCTTTTCTCCAGAACTGTGTTGGATTATAAGTTGGTTGTTTCCGTTTCCCTTTTAATAATACATAGTCTATAAATTTCCCCCAGATATCATAAAAATATCCTTCCTCATTTCCCCTCACAAAACTTTTAAACTACAAGACAATTTGTCATTTAAAGCTATGTCCCACACTTCATTATACCAGTCTTCCATCCTGAAATCTAACTTCATTTCCCAGTTTTTTTGCTATAATCAGTGTTGCTGCTGTCATAAGATTTGGAATTAATTCTTTAGTTTTTATATCATGTTCATTAGTAAGTGGTAATGATAACAATGCTATTTCCGGCTTACATTCAATATCGACTTGAAGTATTTCCTTTATCTCACTAAAAAATTGTTGCCAAAACTTTTGAACTATTTCACATTCCCACCAAAGATGAATATAGGTGCCTGTCTTTATTTCACATTTCCAGCATAGCTTGGAATATTTTGGATTTATTCTATTCAGTCTGTCTGGTGTCATATACCATCTTAAAATTAATTTAAAATAATTTTCCTTTATACTGACTGACAATGATCATAAAATCCTCATCTTTCAAGTTTTTTCCATTCATCTTTTTTATTTCTTTATCAATATCTTGCTTCCACACTTCTCTTATTGTTTCTTGCTCCCTTTCTTCTAGAGAGTCCTTGATTATTTTATATATTTTGCCTACCACTCCTTTCCCTGGATTTTCTTTCTCAGGTTCATATGTTAACAAGAACTGTTTAAAATTTGTATATTCTCTAGGTTGTGTATTTCTTCTAATACAATATTTCGTCCAACTTTCTAACTGAACATAATTCATCCATGTTAAATCCTTAATCTTGCCACTTTCGTTATTTTAAATAATTCTCCACATTTCTTCATATTTGTAGGGAAGTTCTCCTGATCTATCACTAAACAGAGAGGGGATCCTTCCGGTGCCAATTTCCTCCCATACTTTGTCCAAGTAGTTATTAAAGAACTCAAGATGGGGTTTTTAATCTCTAGTATTTATTTATGTCTCCCTTTATCTCAGCTGATTCGACTTCCCACCATATTAACTTTTCTGGCTTATATAGTATTTCCCCCACACAACTAAGTTGATTAGCTATAAAATAATTTCTGAGATTGGGTATACCTATGCCTCCTTCCTTTTGTGATCTATACCAAAAACATTTGTTTAATCTTGCTTTTTTGCCACCATTACAATATCTGTTTATCAGTTCTTGGAAAACTTTAAGTTCCACTTCTGTAAACTGAATAGGTAACATTCTAAAAAGGAAATTAATTTTAGGAAGTATCTTCATTTTTACCAGTGCAATTCTGCCAAACCATGATAGATTTAATTTAAAGTAATTTTGTAATTTATTTCTCATCTCTTCTTTTAATTTGATGAAATTCCGTTCCTTAGTCTTAAAAATATCCTTGGCTAAATCTACCCCTAAGTATTTAATGTGTTTGCAGCTTTTCAACCCATAATTGGAGATTGTCTCAATTTCTTGTTTATCATGATTAAACAACATAATTTCTGATTTTTGCCCATTTACACATAATCCAGTTATTTCACCAAATTCCTCTAGATGTGATTTTATTCTTGGTATATTATCTAATGGGTTTTTTATTGTTAGTAAAGATTCATCTGCAAATAAACTAATTTTAATTTTCCCCTCCTTCCCCATACCTTTAATTAATTCATAATCTCTTATTACATTTGCAAATAACTCTATGACTAAACAAAACAGAACTGGGAAGGACAACCTTGTCTCGTTCCTCGGCCTAAAGTAATCTGTTCTGTCATCCCATCATTAACTATAATTGTAGAAGTGCTATCTGAATAAAGTTGATTTATTACACCTAAGAATTTTTTCCCATTTCTCTAACACAAGTTTTAAAGCAGACCATTGAACACAATCAAAAGCTTTAAATAACTCTAAGGATAGGATACATGCTTTATCTTCCAATCTTCCCATCTCACAAAGAACATTCAAAATTCTTCTTATAGTGTTCAGTTCTTATAGTGTTTGACATTTGTCTACTTTTAATAAAACCAGTTTGATCTTCTTTAATATGTTTAGCTATAAAAGTATTTATTCTTTTGGCTAAAATTGCTGTGAAGATCTTAGCATCTTGATTTATAAGAGATATTGTTCTGTAAGATCCAATGTCTGCTGGGTCTTTATTAGGCTTAGGAATTAAAATAGTTAACGAGTGTTTCCACGAATTTGGAGCTTGCTCACCTTCCATTATCTCATTATAAAGCTTCTTTAACTTGGGAATTAACATTAATTTAAAAATCTTGTAGAATTCAGGTCCCAATCCATCAGCTCCAGGAGTTTTACCATTCTTTAAATTATTTATCACATCCTCTATATCCTCATCTTTAATAGGTCTCTCCATTTCTAACATATCTCCCTCTGCTAAACTAATCTTTAGGTTTTTACCAATGTATATTTTTCTATATCTTTATCTTTCCTTTTCTGTGCTATCCTAGCTAACAGCTTCGAATTTTTATTACTATATTCAAAAAATTTTCTTTTAAAATATAGTAAATTTCTTTGAGCTTGCTGTAATTCTAAATCTTCTAATTCTCTTTTTCTAGCCTCAGTCTGGATTACTATCTTTTTGTCTTTATTTAGAGAGAATTGGCTTTCTAGGCCTGCTATTACTATTTCCAAATTTCTTCTGAGTGGCATGAAAGGCAGTGCTTGTTGTCTGATTTGCCTTAAAGATGGGACTGGCGATTGTCTGGGCTATCTTGGAGAAGGTGGTGTGTGTGTGTGCTTGATGAGGAGTTTAATTGGAAGGTGGCAGACCTGACTCTCTGGCTCCACTTGCTGCTGCAGTTGTTCTCCACTCCTGACTCTCTTCCACTGGGCCGATGCCTCCCACAATATCAAGACTTTCAGCTCCTCCCACTTGTACTGGGGCTTCTAGAAGGGTCTCCCTCCTTCTTTGTTCTAAGAGTTCCTCTAATGCCTTGTATCCCTGGATATGCTGTACTGCAGACATATCCAAACCTCTGCCCTCCAGATGTTTTGGACCACAACTCCCACAGTTCTTTGTCACTGGCAATCTAAGCTTAGAATTCTGGGAGTTGTGGTCCAAAACATCAGAAGGGCCAAAGTTTGGACATGCCTATTGTACTGGGTGAGGAGTAACTTCAGTTGATTCAGGGAGCCTACGTGACAGCTTGGGGAGGGCTCCTGACTGGGTTAAGTAGGCCCACTCTTTTAACTGTTCTGTGGTCATCCTTGGGTGTTCAAAGGGCCACTGTAAGCATGTCATTTCACGACTGTGACTAGGGCGATCTGTAGAAAGATCTTGCCCTTCCTCCACAAAAGCAAAGCCGAATGAGCGAAAGGTCGCTCTCCTGAACTGTATGGGCAACACATCTGCATAACAACTGTCCAGGTGTGCAGTAATTTGGCCACATAAAGGCAGGTGTCTCTCAGTAGAAGCAAAAAATCTTGGCTCACTGCCAGCCATCTGCTGCTGGGTTATTACAGACGACTCAGCAGCTGAAGAAATGTGATGCTCTGTGCCCGGCAGATTGGGTCAAGACGCAACTTCTGCGTTGGGGGAGTCGCCTGACTGAACATCTGTGTTAGTCGGTTGACTGCAACCCACAGTGTCCTCTGCCAGCGTGCCGGCTAGAAGAATACCTTCATCAGCAAATTCATCGGAATCTTAATCTGATCTACAATCCAGGGAAGATAATAAATGCCAAATAAGATTATGATATTGAATTTGTTTTTAAAAAATGAATCAAGGCCTCATTGGCAAAACTTTCCTGTAAGCTCCTTGCCAACACACAAAAAGGAAAATAAATGCCCTTTAAAATCTATACCGCTTGAACCTTAACTCCCCTGCTCTGGGTGAGGTGATTATTTTTAGGGAAATAAGATTATGATTGAGATTTGTTAAGTTTTGCTATTTTTTTGATAATTTTTGAATTCTTATTTTTGCATCTTATGAATAGAAAATAAAATACTATTTTGGAAAAGTAACATGGCCTCTTGTTTTGAAAAGAATCCAGAGTATATCAGAAGGTGGATATGTTTTGGAATATTTTGTCTCAGAGAAAGGGAATTCTCTTTACTTTTGAACTTGGCCAGTGCAACCCCCTCTTGATGTACTGTGCACTACTATACAAATCTTTAATAAGCTATTAGTTCATCATGGCTGCCAGCATAGTTACTGCTAAATTCTGGAAGGATTTCTGAGAACTTTCAGTTTCTGTTTGGGGTACAGTAACTCCCCCACCTATTGCGGAGGTTAGGGACCCGACCCGACCTGTGATAATTGAAAATCTGCAGTATGCTAGTTGGTTAGGCCTGGGGGGCCTAGCTGGGAGCTCTTGCACTTACCCCTGGCCTGGGACTGCCCCAAACAGGCCTGCGAGGAACTTCCTGAGGAAGCCCTTTTGGAGCCTCTGAGGGCCCAAGAAGGCCCTTGCAGGGCTGTTCGTGGCAGTGCCAAGCCTGGGGTAAGTACAGGAGGCCTGAAACAGGCCTTCCCACCTTACCCCAGGGGGCTTTTCTTCAGATACTGTGGTCGCGCAATAAAGTAGTGAAAGGAATCTCCTCCCGGGTTACTGCTTATCGCCTGAGCTGAGAGTTGAAAAATCACGCCAGAGTCTCGTGCAACGGAGAAAACGCTTTACTTCTTTGCAAAGAGGGTGCTCAGTCGAATAACTTTGAGATCTGAGCCCAAAGACAGACAAAAGTGTACAGGTTTTATAGATACAATTTTTCTGAACCCCCTGATGCAAACATGATCAAAATCGGAAACATCTGTGCTCAGAAAACGGTCAGCGTACATCAAAGAGTTACATTGTCCACAATTCATCTTTGACAGATCATTGACATGCAAAAGCAGTCCCTACTGTGCTGTCAGATAAGGCTCAGAATGGGGGAAGCCACTTCCTGTCTTCTCATGGATCGTGACGGATGGGGGGTCTTCTCTGGAGGGCTTCTGGCTCCGATAATAAGGGGCACGAAAACAGGATACAGATGGAGAGGGGCGACAGAGGAAAGGGGTATGTGCTGCTTTGAGTCACGTACACATGTGAGAGGGGTGAATTAAGGGACAATAACTCTTGAATAAAGCATGCTTAATCCAGAGTGCTGCCATCTTATCTACGGTGGCAGCCTATATAGGCATTAAAATATTGAAATATCCCTTACAGTAGAACAGCAGTATATGAACCGCAAAAGCGCAGCGGGTTACTGTAATGAAATATGGCAGAGAGCATAGAAGGAAAAATCCACACACAAATTGAGCAGCAAAAAGATTAAAAGCTTCAGCTTTATTTACTGAAGACCAGTGATTTTATAGATTTTATAGATTTCATGGGTGTGAAAGCAAAAATTGGTCCCTTACAAAAATATGTGAGCCAACCGAGCCCAAAATATCCGTATGTCAACAGCATGTTCTGATGTTGTTACTTATTTTCACTGTGGGGTGTAGGGAGTAGGGAGGAGAAAGGAATAAATAAGAATAATGTATTATACTCGTATGTATGAATATCTAAAGATAAATATTTTTAACAAAAATGTAAATCAAAAGATGGTGCATCATTTGTTTCATTCCTTATCTGCATCTTCTGTTTCACTTTCAAATCTCTTCCTTCTCATGCTTCTCTTCCTCATATATCTTCTCTCATTTTGGTGACAATTCTCTCTCTTTATTGTCTCCTAAATTCCCAAAATTGCTACTTGATAACACTACAGTGGTACCTTGTATAAAGGAATTAATTCATTCCAAATGAAATTATGTTAAGCAAATTTTCCTTTATACAAATTTCCATAGGGATGCATTGAAAATGGAGTGATCCCATTTTTATGTCGTATGGATTTTCCCCATAAGCAATTGTGTTAAGCAAATTTCCCCTATCTCCAGAATTTTTTATGTTGTACAAATTTTATGTTATACAAGCTGTTTGTTATACAAGGGTCCACTGTATTAGAAATTTTAGGTAATAAAAACAAAAACCAATGAGACATGTTTAAAAATCCATTACTTTTGCAGCTCTTGATGGCTTCTAACTAGAGATGGGCACGACTTAGCGGAATTCCCATTTCCGTTTCCGTTACTCGTTTCCGTTACGGAACGGAAACGGTAACGGGAATTACTCCGCCAGAACTCGAACTCGAACTGACTAAAGAATAATTGGGTCTGATTTGTCGTGGTCGTTCCTGGCATCGCGGCGATCCCGCGATGCCAAGCGGCACAGAAAAAAAGTTTTTAAAAGGAAAAAAAAACGATTCCCGGCCAAAAAGCAGGCGGAAACATGCCTGCCGTGCCTGAGTAAGGGCTCACGGCACCTACCGGAGGGGTGGTTTCTGGAGGGGGGTCCCCGGCCTCCCCCCTCTCTTCCTGTCCCTCTGGCCCTGGGCTGCGCTGGGGGCGGGCCGGGCCATGCATCCTCGTCGTCCCGCCAAAGTCGCAGCCTCGCCGGCTTGCTTGCCGCAATTAAAGCGGAAGTGGCACAGAAAAAAAGTTTTAAAACTCCCCCCCATCCCGGGCCAAAAACCCGGCGAAAATATGCCTGCCTGAGTGAGGGCTCAGGGCAACTACCGGAGGGGTGGTTTCTGGAGGGGGGTCCCCACGGCCTCCCCCCTCTCCTCCTGTCCCTCCTGTCCCTGGGCTGCGCTGGGGGCGGGCCAGGCAATGCATCCTTGTTGTCCCGCCAAAGTCGCCGCCGGCCGCCGCAATTAAAGCGGAAGCGGCACAGAAAAAAAGTTTTAAAACTCGCCCCCCCATCCCGGGCCAAAAAAACGGCAAAAATATGCCTGCCTGAGTAAGGGCTCAGGGCACCTACCAGAGGGGTGGGTTCTGGAGGGGGGTCCCCGTGGCCTCCCCCCCTCTCCTCCTGTCCCTCCTGTCCCTGGGCTGCGCTGGGGGCGGGCCGGGCAATGCATCCTTGTCGTCCCGCCAAAGTCGCCGCCGGCCGCCGGCCGCCGCAATTAAAGCAGAAGCAGCACAGAAAAAAAGTTTTTAAAACTCCCCCCCCCATCCCAGGCCGAAAACCCGGCGAAAATATGCCTGCCTGAGTGAGGGCTCAGGGCACCTACCGAGGGGGTGGTTTCTGGAGGGGGGGGTCCCCGGCCTCCCCCCCTCTCCTGTCCTGGGCAGCCGGACTCGAGTCGCCATGCCATGCGGTGTGGGCAGGGGATCCAAAATGGGGCGGTGACCGCAATATTTTTTGAAATCGTGGTCCAAAAACACATAACAAGCACCACAGAAACATGCGAAAATTGCTATTATAAAACTGCCAGAATTTTTACAGTAGCAGTGGGTTTTTCTTGCAACAAAATGTCTCCTCTGTCCTCTCTCCATTGATTATTTTATTTTATTTTATTTTATTTTATTTTTTTACACCTGCGCAATGATGGGCTGGCCAAGTGGCCATGTGGGAGTGACCATGCAAATTTTTGGAGCCATCATGGCCACTTGGCCACTGAGACTTCTGGGATGTGCCAAAAAGCCCACTAAACCCTGCCCTAGCCCCCTAACCCTAACCCTAATCCTTGATTCCTTACCCATATGCCACAGTACACTGTCCTTTTAGTGGGTCAGAGAGGCACCCAGAGGTGCACCTCACTACCCCACCCTAACCTCACCAGTAACTAGCCTAACCCTAGCCTTTGCGCTAACCCTGTTGCCTAAGCCAGATCTGTACTTGCATTGCACTACACGCGAGTACGATTCCCTTCTTTGTGAGACACAGCCGGTGCAGAGTCTGCCAGTCCGCCACTTGTGGCTCTGGCTGACTCCTCCTGCAGCAGCAGTGCCATGCAAACCATGCCCTCGAGTGCTGCTTGTGTCTCACCGTCACCGACTGTTGCAGGGAAGGCACCCCAAAAAGAGGGGTGCCTCTGCCAGTCTGCTGTGTCTCTGCGTCCAACTTGGTATGCATATCCATATGGCTATGCATGCCCTTTTGCAGCAGCAGGTGAGGAGAGGAGACCCCCATGTGGAGGGGTCTCCTGGAGCCTGCTTTCCCTTCCTAGCGGGTGAGGATAGGAGGCACCCACCCCCCAAAAAAGAGGTGCCTCCAAGAGCCCGCTCCCCCCAAACCAGTTTAACGACAGACGAAAAAACGAAAAACGAAACGACTATTTTTTGCGAATTTTCGCGAAAAATGGAAACGAGCCGACACGGGCCGCCTCCGACACACGACAACTCGAAAACGTCATTTTCCCTAGTCGTGCCCATCTCTACTTCTAACATCAGGATCAGATGGATTCCTCTCCTATATACTTGCATGCACCTTGAAGACAGCTATTCTTTTTTGACTTTTTAAAAGGTTCAGCGAGATACAAGTCTAAATGGCCTCTGGGGACAAGACAAAACAAAACTACCTAAGGAAGGGTATGATTTTGCCTATCCATATGTTAGTTATATATAAAAAGGTAAAGATTCCCCCTGCACATGCGTGCTAGTCGTGTCCGACTCTAGGGGTGGTGCTCATCTGCATATTCAAGCCGAAGAGCCGGTGTTGTGCAAGTCCATGGCCACGTGGCCAGCATGGCTGCGAGGAAACACTGTTTTACCTTACCTTTTTACGGTGGTACATATTTATCTACTTGCAGTTACATGCTTCCGAACTGCTAGGTTGGCAGGAGCTGGGGTTATCAGCGGGAGCTTGCTCCACTGTGTGGCACCCGGAATTCGAACCGCCAAGCTGCCGACTTTGCAGTCAACAGTTTTCAGAGCCTTAGTCCACTGCACTTATTTAATTTTAGCATCAAAACTGCTCTTGTTTGGATTACTGTACCTTCTAAGTCTCTTTCCCCTTGCTTCAATCTGAGATCACATCTTATATTGATTTTAGTATAGTTTCTAATAAGGAAATGTGAATGTCCTCTGCTTCTACCTGGCCCAAATCAAATGTCCTACACATCACTGCTAATTCGTTCCAACCCTATTTGCAGTCCATCCAATTAGATTTACATCCTAATATTTTAAAGTATGTGGATAGATTTGTACTCTACAATAATCTACTTTCCCAAATGATAAAATAGAAGTAACATGGGAGGAATAAAGTGCTTGAACACAAGATGAAGGCTGAAGCTCATTGCCACCAATTACTGCTTGGCCTCCATTTTTGTTTATTCCTTCCTTCCCCTCTGCTAGGAAATGTGCAAATTGATAGCTTAGGACCAATTCCAAATGTTACTGTGACCTACCCTCTCAGATGCTTCACAATGGCATGGATTTCTCTCACACAAAGGTGCCCAAGATATTGGACTGAAATCTATGATGCCTAACAGAAAAGAGGGAGAAATTATCCAATCCACTCTCTTCCTGAAAATTACAGTGCCGTGATCTCTCTTTATTCTCTGTATTTCTCTTTATTCTCACACTTGCCTTGTAAAATGTCAATCAAAGGGACAGAAAAATTATTCCGGAGAGCTCTGAGAGTCGGATTTCTAGAACAGCTTGGGCTTTTCATTAGCACTTAGGCTCCCAATATCCTTCTGTTTTGTGCTTCCCAGCCCCCTCATGGTATTACTTTTGCTTTTCCAGTGCGGTTAGTGGTTTGTTGGTTTGTTCATTTTTGATGTCCAGCTTTTAAAATCCCTGAAGCAATATTTGGTACTTTGGAGAGCTCCCATTCATTCAGAGTGCCACTTCAGGTGCCCTTCCTTCATTTTGGATTGACTTGGAAACTCACACACACTCCATAGTGCAGGGCTGTCCAAACTTTTTGCAAGGAGGGCCAGATTTGGCAAGGTGAAAATGTGAGGGAGCTGACCATTCAGCCGCATTTGGCTCCCGGGCCAGACTTTGGACAAGTCTCTATGACATGCAAGGAGGTAGGTGGGATGCTGCAGCAACGGAGCTGGGTTTGGGTAGGCTAGGCAGGTGGCTGGGGGGGAGGGGGTGGACAGAGGCAGGGAGGGCAGGCAAACCATAAAACTGCAAGATGATGCCTCCATCCAGTATGGGGAGGGGCCAGCTGGTAGGGATGTGTGACAGGCTGAGCTGGCGGGGAGAAGAGGCCGTGGGCCACTCAAAATTTGAAAATGGGCCACATTTGGCCCTCGGGCCTGACTATGGACATACCTGCCATAGTGCATCAGAGTCTGAATAATATGTGAACCTGAAATGCATCCTTATTTTCAAATAATGTCCCTGTGGTTTGGAGCTTTCCTTCTTAAGATCTAGTAGAAACTTCTAAAGTAGAAATGGTTTTGAACTTCCGATTTCCTGGGTTAGTCAGTGAACATTCCACTGACTGGTGCTGTTGAGTGAGTTCCTATATATTTGTAGGAGAAGAGAGGTTACCCATAGGTGTATGCAGAAGCCCCCGCTTTATCTTGTACCTGTAAAAAGGACAAATAGATCACCTGTCTTTTGTTCTTTAAGAGATATTTCAGTGGGCTCCAGCTCTGGGTCCCTGCTAATATTTGTAAGATTCTGGATCTCTGATATTTTTTTGCTGTTTTTTAAATTATTGACATGAATGAGAAGTGAAAATGCTATGATATGGGACTTTAGGGGTAAACAGCACCCTAACTGTGTGGTCTATCTCTTCAAAGCCTGTACAACAATCACTCATCCCCAGTAACACATTCATTCAACCCTGAGAGTGTAATAATATTTCAGTCAAATTTTGTAAACCAAGCTGAGAGAACACAGAAAAAGAATATTCTAGAATGAAAAAGCTGTTCAAGCAGCTACAGAAGTATTCCTCTCTTCCCTTCAGCTCTGCAAAATGGCTGAAAGAGGAGCTGAAAAGGATGCATATATGGCAGAGTTACTTCAGTATGAGTCCTCCCTAGAACTTCTGTGATTGAAGAATCCACATGAAATCTTTGCCCTCCTAGCCCAGAAATAAAGAGGCTAGACACGTTTGTGGGATTAAAATTGGGCCACAATTTATTGGTGGGAAATTCACTCAATTCAACTGTTAAGCATCCCTTAAACTGGGGGGCCTGAATGTAGTGCAAGTGGATCAGTTAATAATTCTTATTCCTAATATTATTAGAAGGGTGCTGCCCACCTTTTCAGCACCTTCCCAAAACCTGTGGTCTGGGCAGCCCTCATTCCTAATCTTTGAACCTATTTATACCTAACACCTGATGTTCTTAATTTCCTAATTCATTTTCTAATTCATATTGAAGGCTTACCGGCTCATCAGGGAATATTATTCAATATATTTCACCTGACTTAAATTTTCTGCTTGCACTACCACCCACAGAAAGGGGGCTACATAGTATGTTTCCTTTCCCCCACTGAGCCCCTAGCTCAGACCGAAGGCCCCTACATATCAGAATTTTTAAAAATTAAATCTTAACCTAACCTTCGATTAATAGTTGCCCATTTCCCCTTTATTTTATTATTATTATTATTATTATTATTATTATTATTATTATTATTATTATTATTATTATTATTATTATTATTATTAACATAGGGTCCCATGCCTATAACTAAATGAAATGTTGCATGATATTGGACCCATTAGTCTCAACATGAACAAACTTGTCTCTAAGATTCTTCAGATCAGCTTTAACTTGGAGAATCTGCCACTTGCCTGACCACTGGGTCAAGTCATCTCCACCAAAGTGGTTCAACACAATGACAAAGTCACATCCGAAGCACCATGGAACGCAGCTTAATTGAACCTGTCCTAGCACATGCCTTCCAGTCTTCTCCGATTTAACATGGCCTTCATAGGCCCAGCCACCATGTGACTCAACACCATGGCAGGTGCTTACTCGCTCCCGATCGCCTCCATTTCAGCGTGACCCTCATGGGCCCAGCCATCATGTGGCTCCACATCATGACAGGTGTTCACTCTGAAGCCCAGTCTCATCCATTTCAATGTGGCCCTCACTCATGCGCTGTCCCTTTAACATGGCCCACTGGACCAGATTCCAGCCTAAAGTTGTATGCCATGTGTACTCAGCTCCCCACAATACTTACTGTGTCATGTCATTGTAGCAGCATTCCGGGCATGATGAAAGAAAACAATGGCCGGGACCTAACAATTCAGCTAAGCTGAACATAATCAAAGGTTTTGTGATATTCTCCCCTCCCCACTCTATAGTTTTGTGATATTCTCTTATCCCCATTCTATAGATTTGTGATATTTTCCTCTCCCCATTCTATAGTCAAGTGGCATAGTAGCCCGTGGCACCAGCTGTGACTGCTTTGCCACATATGTATGAATGGGTCCAACTTCAGGAGTCCTGATCCCCGACCTTTCGTATGGCTATGGCAATAACAGTACCATGTGTACATTTAGTTAAGAGGGGACCATCATAATGCACAACCAAGTTCCTGTGCATAGAGTCTCAGGTCACATTGATTGTTAGTTTTTCTCACTCTGGAGTTCTTTAAAAATGTCACATGTCCCCAGGACAGTACTTTCTTCAATTAGCTCAGGGTATATGAGATGTGGTCCACCACCCATGAACAGTCATCCTCCCACTAAGGAGGTCCTGACCAATTGGCTTTGGATTCCACCATTCTCTCAGTTACTTTAATAACTATATAAAGCACAATGGAATTGGCTGCTCTAAACAACTAGATTTCAAAGCTATTTCCAAATTCCATATAATTGGCAGAATTCTGTGATGGAATTTACTGACAATGAATGGGCCCCAATGAATCCATATGAATGAAGACAAATACATGCTACATCATCTCATAGGAGAAAATGTCCTGACATCATTCCCATTGGGCAGATCTCATAATAGTTTCTCATGTCCTCCATTCCAAAAAGCGGCCGATGGGCTGAGCCAAGCCAATGAGACACCTAACTTCAATGACAGAGGGCAATTGATGATGAATGGATACAACATTATAATTCGGGATCCCCACGTTACTCAAGGTTAGGGATGTAAATGCCAAAATCACTGTCCAGTTAAAGAGGACACACCACAATATGTGAACCACAAGGGTCTCAAATCTGTAATTCTGAATCCCAAGTTGCATATACTTGAGATGCAATTACAGCAATGACTCTTCCTCAAAGAGGAATGTTTTTTGAAGCATGAAAAAAAGTTCCTACCATGTTACCGCTAGGATAAATACATTATTTTATTGCTCATCTTAGGCAGGTCTAATAAATGCCATTTCTACCACAGATTTGTTTCTCTGACCCCTCTATTCAGATATGTCCCATGTCTGAGGGCAAATGCCAAAGCCTGGGACCTAATTTTGGGTCATACATTGCATAAAGCATGGAATATAAATTTCAATTATCAGCATTCTGCAAAAGAGGGCCCATCACTCAATATGAAATTAAAGGGGGGGGTGGGGGCTTGCAAACAGTTCCATGAAATTTCTGAAAGGCAAAGCACCCTTGCCTGTCTTAGCAAAGAGAAAACACTAACTCCAAACTGCACTGTGGCAAATCACAGCTCATCTGAGAAGGTCTTAACTGCTATGTACTGTGTGCCACAAAAGCTCTGTTTTTATACAAGAGGTCTAACTGTACATATTTTGTGAGCATTAAATTTATGCCAAGATGGTCAGGTAGGGTGGAGTCACTTCTTATGATCGAGCTTAAATTTGTACTTTATCATGGCATCATAGCACCCTTCCTTTTCTATACTATGTGAACTGGCACGTTTGCTCACAGTGTAATATAACTTGCTCAGCATGTTCCCACATTACCAACTAACTTGACTTATATGCTGTAAGCGTATAATTCCCTGAACCAAATTTTGGTCCCTAATAGTAGACAAGTTACATAGTGGCTTTGGCTACAATTCACCAGATTTGTTGGAAGAGGCAAATTGATTGTACTTTAGCAAGTCTTTATGGTTTTTCTTGCTCAATAATTATCATTAATCAATAAGAAAAAATTCAACATACACTTAGGGCCTTTTCACATGACCCCTAAGATCCGCTGGCCACTTAAATTCAGACCAGAGATCTTGGGGGTTCGTTGCTCTTCCTGCGTCCCCACCCCTCCGCACTTCCTTGCTCCTGTCTGCGTGAGGGGAGGGAGGGAAAAAAGGGAGAAAAGTTTGCCAGTCCAAGCCACCCCGAGCCCCGTCGTCATCCTGATTCCTTCTCTTAAAGGGGTGGGAGGCAAAAAAAACAAACAAACAGAAGCGAGGAGAGCCCGGCACTCACTCCTTTAAATTCGCATCAGGGATTTTCACCCCCGGAGAGCAGGTACCTGCAAAGTGCGCTGGGACGTGCTTAGGTGGGCATGGTCGCACTTAATTTTCTGTAAACTCTGGAGCTGGTGGGGAAACAATTTTAAGCTCCGGAGCTGGGAGCCATTTGCGGCGGAGTTTAGGGGTCATGTACAAATGATCTTATAAGAAATATTTCTTCCCTTGTAACTAGAAAAGGTTAAGATTCAGTGGCCAATATTTTACCTTCTGAAAAGCCACTAAGTGGCACTGACTTGTATCTATTAACTGAAATACCCACACCCTCTGATCCCTAACTTCTATCAGTTCACCTGCATGGAAGCAGGCCTGTCAAAGAGCACTGTAGCCCCTTCTCCAATCTTGAGAAGAGGTGACCTTATGTGGTGTATGTGGGACTTTATTTCACTGCAGCTCTCCCTCTGTTTCATTTTCGGTCACTCTCTTCAAATCCGTTACACGATCCAATGTCAGTTCTCTGAGAAAAGAGAAGGAAAAGAAGTTGTTTAAATTTTATCAAGGTGCATCTGTATTAATATAAAGGGAGGAATTACAGAGGAGAAGTCCCCATGTTTAAGTACAGTGGTTTTCATATTCTAATGTTGTGTTTAAACTGAATAATTTAATTGCTGTAATCATCCCACACATCAATTTAGAGGGTGGGATAAATAAATAAATAAATAAATAAATAAATAAATAAATAAATAAATAAATAAATGTTTATGAAGAACTTGGAGAGAGTTCAAAACAGATCTACTGTATATTGGATGTGGGTCTAATATTTTAGTCTTGTAGTTTAAACTGATCGATTGTAAACTGTTGTCATCATTTTACATTTCAAATTTATAGGCTGGAAATAAATAGCTAACTAACTAAATAATCAATTGATTGCTTATGAACAACTTGGAGAGAGAGAAAAGCAGCTCTACAAGAATCCGACATATGTATACAATCTGACACTTTCATGGTACTATGAATCACTGCCTGTGTGATTATGAACTCCATAGTCTAGTGCAAAGCACTGCCTTGACAAACTTGCAAAAGCCTATGTTCTTGGTTGACTTCTTCTCATGTAATGTTTTCCTCCATGAAGCCTTGGAACATAAAGTCCATGTTCGTGTTGAAAGAAACTTCCCCATGCAAAAGATCGGATTCCTTATCTCTCTGTGTTAGTCTTCTCTGCAAAACATATCTGGATTTTCTACTTACCGTTTTTATGTTGGGAAGAGGGGAAAACATTAGATTAGAGTTAGACCAGCAGCCCAAAAGACAAATTGTGGGGGTTCTTCTGTTTGCCAGACTACCCGTCCCTTCAAACTCAATAAAGAAGCATCTTTTAACGAACCAACATGAGTTTTATTGTCTTCTTTCACACTTCGGGAGGCACTTCTCTTTATAACAGAATCAACAGGTGCAAATCTGAATACAGCCAGAGTAGCTTTTTGCTAGATGGTTGTGGTATATAAACAAACAAACAAACAAACAAACAAATAAAGTTGTATTTACAGTCAAACTGGAAGCTTATTGTAAGCTTTAATGTGGTGACATCCTGGTCTCATTAAGGACACCTCTAAGGCCCCTATCCCACACCCCTTTAAATGCAGATTAAATTTGTAGATAAACAGTGTCCAAAAAAGCCATCCCCCCAAGTTTTGGGGAAAAAAGAAAAAGAAACGCCCCTTTAAGCGAGGTTTCCAAGACTTACCGGAGAGGTAGGGAATTTTTTGCCTCTCTTAAAAAATCCACCTCTTAAAGAGGCAGACATTGTGGGACTGTGTAGATGATCCGGTTTTCTTTCTTTTTCCCCCTCATAGCGCGACTGGCTGTTCCCGGGGCCAATCTGCGCTGTTTATTTATTTATTTTTAAATTTCCCCCCACCCTCCAAGCACCAGGAAGCTGGATGGGGTGCTCTTTGTTTTAATTTCTGCCAGCCAGCCATGGGGCTGAACTGTGCTTTTTTAAAAAAACCACTTCTGTACGTGGGAACTGCTATCCCTCATATTCAGTCACGTGATGGGAGGAAGAGGAAAAGCTGGACCTTCAGATCAGGATCTTCCCCAGGTGAGATAGCAGCTTAAGGGGTAAATAATTATCATCCACTCATATGTGTTAAGAAGTTTTAATAATAGTAACTTATCTTTAAAAAGTAGGATGATGCCTGTTGCAACCATACTGTACTCGCATGTACCAGTGAGAACAAATTATTTCATACCCTTATCTACACCAACTGTTCTGGAACAGCTAACTTTAGGATAGAGTAATGTTCCTTTAAGAACAATGTATCCTGGGTGTCATAGTTCTAAAAAGCACCTGTTCTCTCTCCACCTCTTTATTGGTCATCAAGCTTAAGTGAGCAGAGGGTTCCTTGTTGTTTTCAAATGTAAAAGCATGGTGCCAATCGTCATGTGTTCCTCTGCCAGCATCCTGGGGAAATCATTTCATTTCTTACTGTTCTTCCTCCTGAGTTTTCCTTGTTTCCGAGCTTGCAAGCTAGCTGTACCATTGTGTTAAATATTACAGAACTCTAAAACATGAATTAGCCTTTTCATTCTGAAAGCCCAATAAATAAATTCTAATGTAAGCCTGAACTAGCTGTTGCTCATTTTCAGTTCCGTGCAGCATAAAATAAAAGGGACCTTATGAATCGCTCACTCCAAACTTTTTAAAACCACCACTCAGATCTCCCCAACATTCTTGTGCATGGACTATTTAAGATGCCTATTCATTGCCCCAGGCTTTCAAGGTCTTTTTAATAATTGGGACAGATTAGCACAGAGGAAAACAGAATGAAGCAGGAAAGAAATAATGACAATGCTGGAAAATCCCTTTCAATTATTTAAAAGGGGAGTTTTGGGTTAGATTCAGCAGTTTAAATGGTCACTTCATTGCAAGTGTGTTTAACATTTGAATCAAACACTAAAGGTTGCACCCTGCTGCCTCTCCAGTTAGTTTATTTATTTATGCTGACTCTCTTCTTCCTCTTATTTTCATTTAAACAGGGGTCCTCAAACTTTTGAAACTAGGGGCCAGTTCACTGTCCCTCAGACACTGTTGGGGGCCGGACTATAGTTAAAAAAATATGAACAAATTCCTATGCACATTGCACATTTTTTCAGACCTTCCAATTAATCCATTCCAGAGGTCTGAAAAAAGGCAAAAGTTTTTTTTCCCCAGACCTCTTTATAAAGTGCACTTTAAAGACATGCAGTGCTGGAACACACACAAACCCAGAACACCCCCTGCAGTGCAATGCAAACATGGACAAAAGAAACCAGAAAGACTACCCCAGCCTTTTCTCTGCCAAAAATGCAATGGGGAAAAATGCTAACAAACATAAGCAGCAAGAAAAATCCAGTCCGTTTTTCCCTGCATAGAAATGGACAAAGATTGCAAACATGTAGAAATGAAATCAGCAAGACCACCCCAGCCTTTTCCTACCAAAAATTCAATGGAGAAAAAAATGCAAACAGACAAGCCTAAGCAGCAACATAGTGGGATTTTGATGGTGGTAACTACAATTACGGATTTAGCTAGCACAGTGTTTAGAAATCCAGGGAAGACTTTGATTTCTTTCAAATAAGAACAGGATAGGAGTAAATCCCTCCCCATTCACTCATTCACACTAATTCCAGAGCAAATCTGATAACTACATTAAATACCTGGGTGGCATATAAGGTCAGCAGAATGAGGCAAACGCCTCCAGCTGCAGCTCTGAGATGCTGGAGTTTATTCAGGTATCAGCAAACTTGACCTTCTGTTGGGAACTTTTCTTTGCAGGTGTGTCTTCCCCCTCCTCCTGGGAACTGGTGACCAAGGAGCCCCATCAGCTCCTCTGACTCCACTAAGTGCCCAGAGTGTCCTGCCTTCTCCGATATCGCCCCTCCCCAGGGCCAAAGACTCAGCAAAGAGGGTGAGCAGGAGGAGGAGTGGGAGCGGCGGCGCCTTCTTCCTTCAGTGCCCTGAGCCACTCAGTCCAGAAATGGGGGCTGGCAGAGGTGAGGAGCCCAGAGGGAGCTGAGCCCCTCATTGCTCAGTCAGCCAGCTGGTCGGGAGCGCTCTGATGAACTGGAGCCTCCGAGAGGGGGAGGGCCAAGCCCAGCTTGAGCATTGGGAAAGACCGACTGGCTTGTTGGCTGGCATGCATGCTTCTGCTGGTGCTGGCTTGCGTGTCCTCCCTGGGATCAGGAAGGAAGGAGGCAGGGAGGGAGAGACAGGGGAGCCTGGCTGCGCAGCCAACCACAGAGACGTTTCCCTGCCCCCACTGCAACCCTCTCCACAGGTGCTGCAGGGAAGCCACCCTTAAACAGAAGGTGGAGGAAGAAAGGAAAGCGGCAGTTCAAAGTGTGTGTGTGTGTGGGGATAGATGGATTAAGGACTCGGGGGGGGGGAATTATGGCCCTTGGTCATAGTTTGAGGAGCACTGATTTAAAACAATCCCCCTCCCTCCCCTCTCCTTTTAATTATTTTTTTTAATACCACCTGGATTGGCAGAAGCCCAAGCCCATTCTGCAACAATGTCATCAGCCCTCCTTCTCTCAGGGAATGATCCCGAGGCAAGGGGAAACAAAACAGGTCTCCCAGCGAAAGTAGTAAGTGGAGGCCCATGACAGGGAGGCAGGGAGCTAAGGCCAAATGCCTTCCTGAAGACTAGATCACAAAAGAGGCCTCTCACCACATGGTGAGGCCTTATGAAGATTCTGGCCCCTGCTGGGTAGCCCCTCGGCTGGACAAACATGATGCTAGCCAGGCAGGGGGCAAAGTGGCCCCACCCAGCACTATGGCTATTTGGAACTTCCATTATGGGATAGTTTTGTTGTCACTTACCTTTTCCTATTGAGCTAGTAGCTCAGTCTACAATGTTACTCTTGATATCTCCTTTCTTCAAGTCACTGATTATCTGTCAGATAATGAACCTGGGCACCAATGAAGGGTCTATCTCTACATTTCATTAGCCTTCCACAAGTATTTGCCATGGTCATCTAGTGGGCATAATAAGGTGGATCCCTTCTTCCAGAAATGATCCAGTCCTTACTGAACTCTCCACTGGAGCTGGAAATCTGAAGAGACCCAGAGAATTTGAAAGAAGTAAAAAGCAAGGAAAAGCCCTCCATGGGTAGCCCCCACCGGGTGGAGAATATAAGGGAGAGGATGAGGAGTTAGGGGCCTCTCAGCAGGAAGGAGGAGAAAGAGAGGAAGACAGAAATTTGAGTGGACATCTTTAGAGTGCATTGGAGGAAGAACCAGACTCTACCATGTACACTGGCTCCTCGGTATCCAAAAGGCTCTCCACTAGGCTTCTTTGTTCCTCTCTTTCTCCTCCTTCCTGCTGAGGAAGACCCTGTGGAGGCTGGCCCACACTAGAGTCATTCCTGAAACAACGAAGGGTTTGGTTAAATGGGACGATTTGTCATATGCATATAATCAGCTATCAAAAGACATTGAAGAAATGTGACGGAAGGTCTGTAAGCCTCAAATGTGGATTTGTTGACTGTATGGGGAAAAGTGTGGTGAAGCCAACACTTCAAACTACAGGAAAAGAGATTCAATGTAAACATTAGGAAGAACTTCATGACAGTTAGAGCTGTTCGGCAGTGGAATATGCTGCCACAGAGGGTGTTAGAGTCTCCTTCTTTGGAGGTTTTTAAGCAGAGGCTGGATGGCCATCTGTTGGGAGTACTATGATGGGGGTTCCAGCATGGCAGGGGTTTGGACTAGAATAGCCCTTGTGGTCTCTTCCAACTCCATGATTCTATGATTCTATGACCCATCACTGGGGGGAGTGGGCAAACCACTGGCAAATGAGCTTCAACATTTGTAAGTGCAGAGTGATGCACGTTGGGGTGAAAAAACCCAATTACGTTTATAAACAAATGGGATATGAACTCTGTTCAACAAACCAGGAAAAGGACTTTGGTGTCCTGGTGGACAGCTCAGTGAAGGTGTCATCGCAGTGAGCTGCAGCAGTGTAAAAAGCAAACTCAATGCTAGGGATCATTGGGAAGGCTATAGAAAATAAGTCAACAACAACAACAACAACAACAACAATCAACATCTTGTGGGATTTTCTAGATCCACATTGAACATAACACACCAGACACAGAAATAATAAAATGAAGAAATATCTGGATTAGGGATGGGCATGATACAGAAAAACTGTGTTTCGTTTTGTTCTCTTTTGTCCCCCCGCATTTCATATCGTTTCGTATCGTGAGAAATTTTTCAAAAAAAATGTGTTACTTATGAAATGAAACAAAATAAAATGGACCAAATTCCCCATGGCACCAGTACTCTGGCTGGTGTGCTGGTGGTGGGGGATTAAAAAAGATCCTCCACACCACCCCCATCTGATTTTCACAGCTCGATCCCAGCTGGGAGGTGGGGTGGGTAGGAGGAAAGGAGCAGCCAAGCAGAAGCAAATTCCCTGCCTGCCTGATCCTTTCTTCCTTGCCACCCCTTCCACCTGGGGGGTGTTTTGTACAGGGCATGCTGTGGGAAGTGAGGCTGGCCCCTGCTGCCCACAGCCCTCCCTGTCCAGAAAACTGCCCTGGGAGGAGTGTGGAGTATGGAAAAAGGAAGGTGACAGAGGTAAATTCAAACAGAGCTTCACTTTATTGCTGCTTCCTTCCTTCTTCCTTGCAATCCCCGCCTACCAGCTGGGGCTTTTTGCCAGGCCAGGGGTGGGAGAGGGGGTCACCCTTCCCTCACCCCAACCTGTCAAAAAGTCCCAGCTGGGAGGTGGTAGAGCGGCAAAAGGCTGCAGGGTCTTTTCCCCTCCATGCTCCGTTCTGCCCTCACCCCTCCCCCGCCTCCCAGCTGGGGCTTTTTGACAGGCTAGGGTTTGGAGTTGGGGGCACCCCTCTCCCCCTCACTAACCTGTCAAAAAGCTCCAGCTGGGAACTGGGGGAAGGGTCAAAATGCAGAAAGGAGCAGCAAGGAAAAAATCCTGCTTCTTTCTGCCTTTTGCTCCTTGTCCTGCCTGATAGCTGGGGCTTTTTGACAAGTCGGAGAGTGTGGGGGGAGGGGTGCCCCCCTCTCCAAACCACAACCTGTCAAAAAGCCCCAGCTGAAAGGATAAGGGAGAAGAGAAATGCAGAAAGGAGCATTTTCCCCTTGCTGTTCCTGTGCTGGGGGTATGGAGGTAATTGGGGAGTTAAGGCCATAGAGTAAACCCCCTGATTTGCCTCCACACTCCCAGCACACTTTGCCAATTAACTACCCCCAGCCCCTTTAGAGCATCATAACTAAGTCCTCTTCCACCCAAATCTTTCCAGATTTCAAGGGGTTCCCTAAAATTGCTTCAGGAAGGTACTCCTGCTACTTTGAAGCCCCAAGATAAGTAAATTTTGATTGCATATTTTTAAAAATAATGTTTGATTGATTACATATTTTTTTAAAAAATATGCACTCAAAAATTACTTACCTTGGGGCACCAAAGCAGCAAGAGTACCTTCAGAAAGTTATTTTTAACCCCCCCCCCTGAAATTTGGAAGCATTTGGAGGTAAGGGGGGTGAGTTATGAAGCTCCAAAAGTGGTGCCCCTAGAAAAACAACAACCTTCTAATTGGAATCAAATGGGAAGAGGTGGCAGCATTATCACTGGCCAGATCAGCTTCCGATTCCAATTAGAAAGTTTTTCCTAGGGACAGCCCCTTTGGAGCTTCATAACTCAACTCCCTGACCCCCTTATCATTCCAAATTCCAGGGGCTTTCAGGGAAGAGCTTGCGAAAGCTCCCCTGCCATTTCCTCTAGAATGAATCATTTCGTTCCAGAGGGAAAATGGTGTATTGTTTCATTTGTAATGAAACACTGTTTCCCCGTTTCATTTCATTTTGTTAGCTAACGAAACGGCAAAACTGTGTGTCATTTTTCTATGGTGACCATCCCTAATCTAGATCTTCTTCTTCTTCTTCTTCTTCTTCTTCTTCTTCTTCTTCTTCTTCAGAGAAGGTATCAAAATGACAAAGTCAAGATCTTGCAGGATTTCCAGATCCAAACTTAAACACCTTAAACACAAGACATAGTAGTTATAGAATGAAGAAATGTCTGGATTGTTGACATTGCAATTCCAGGGAATGCCAGAGTTAAAAATATAAAATTGGAAAATATATATAATATTTATTTTATTATATTATTATATATAATATAATAAAATATTATAAAATAAAATAATATATATATAAAAATATAGAATTGGAAAAACTAACAGACTAGGAAGATCGGGTAATAGAAACATCTCACTCATGAATGAAACACTCTTCAAGGGTCCCTGTAATTTCTGGGGCTTTGTAAACAATATCAAGAAATTTCTCACAGTATTATAATCAGTTACAGATGTGTACCATCAGTGCTACAATAACGGTATTAGTAAGAACAATGTACTTACTGGGCTGTTATTTAACAGATTAATGGGGTTTTGGTTAAAACTTGTATCTGTTACATAATACAAGTTTTTATAATATTGATTGACGGTTCCTGGTATTGTTCAATAAAAACAACCGTTTAGTTTCAAATTCTATTGGCTGAAATGTAAAATAAAAAAGTTTGACTCTGTTACCATTATTGCTTGTGATACTCAAACAGAATTTGCCAAAATTAATTGTCTTAGCTTTACAGGTCTGAATACTTTTGCTTTTCCACCTGAATTTTTGAAATGGATATAATTTTGTAATATTTCTGTATATTGAAAATGGCTGTATGGCATACTTTTCTTTTCACCTACATCTTTCTGTTAGATATTATAGAATCAGTTTTTATTCAGTATCAACAATTAATTGCTTTTACAAACCTGTTGCACAAGAGGTTATTAATTCTTCCTGTAGTCTGCAATCTTTCATATATTTTGGAAATTAAAGTTGTGAAGATCCCAACTCATTGAAAAAACTGAACATATTTTTCCACTCGATCCTATCAAATGCTTTCAGGGGATCAAATGACAGCTGCACCATGGGCTGATTTCTGAAATTATTTGCATTGAAGCTGCTCCTGATTATTTCTCCACACCTTTTCTCCCTTCTCATTTTTGGATTTCTAATTAAAACATCAATTTAAAACAAGTAGTGTCTCTGTGTATAGTGTCTGTGAAGATTCTCAGTCATCAAGGTGAGTTTATCTGGAAGTTGAGTCATGGCAACTGGATTTCTTTTCTTGAGAGATTGAAATGTTTTGCTGCTCTTCCAAACAGCTTCGTCAGTCTGAGGAAAGCTAGTTGCGAGTCTTCCATTTTATAGTTCACTTTGACTTCATGTCACCCTAGTGTGAAATAAGCTCATAAAATGAACAATGGCCTGAATAGGCTTGTTAAGTGAACAATAGTCTCCATAGACCATAGCTATGGCCTTGGTGGTAGAGGTGTGAAGTATTTTTGATTTGTCTGGGTGTTGTTGAAATCACTGCCTGATAAATAGCAGACAGACTGTGCCCTAATCCCCCCCACCTCTGTTGAGTGAGGGGTTTTCAATACTCACATGAATGGCTTCCCTGACCCATCCTTCAAATATGTGTACATCCTCATCTTTGAATGAGTCTCCTTTGTCCTTCAAGTGGAGGTGTACTGCTGATTCTGAGCTATTGCCTCTCCTATGTTGGACCATCCTCCTGTTTAATGGCTGTTTAGTTTCTCCAATGTAGAGGTCTGCACACTTCACTGCATTGGACCACATATATTATATTGCTCTTTTGTGTTTTGGTGTTGGGTCCTTTGGTTGGACATATACTCAAATTGAGGGCTGGGAGAGTAAGAACAGACAAAAGAAAATATTTTTTCACCCAGCGCGTTGTTAGTCTGTGGAACTCCCTGCCACAGGATGTGGTGATGGCATCTGGCCTGGATGCCTTCAAAAGGGGATTGGACAGATTCCTGGAGGAAAAGTCCATCACAGGTTACAAACCATGATGGAGATGTGTAGTCTCCAGGCTTTAAACCAGGGTACTTCAATGGCCAGATGCAGGGGAGTGGTATCAGGAGACAGATATCTAGTCTCGTGCACTCCCAGACCCATCTGGTGGGGCCACTGTGAGATACAGGAAGCTGGACTAGATGGGCCGTTGGCCTGATCCAGCATGGCTCTTCTTACGTTCTTATGGACGAATCTGTGCCTTAGTGTGTTTGTGGGTTTGAAATAAACCGGGGTGTGGTGTTTCCCAAAAATCCTTTTAAGCTTTTCCAACACTCCAGCCAGGTCGGGAATGACCAGGGTCTTCCATCAGCCATAGTTAACAATCCATACTTTCTATGCTATCAAGTTGGAATTGACTTACAGAGAATTTTCAAGGTGAGATATATAGTATAAAAAATTGCTTTATGAGTTCCACCCCACAAGGTAGTTTCCATGGCTGAGTGGAGATTTGAACCCAGGCTTCTTGCATCCTAGTCTGTCAATCAATCCACACCACCACAATGAGTATCTAAAATTGTATAGGATATTACAATTCTGTCAGGGGTGAAAGAGACTTGGCCAATGTCTTCCTAACAATTTGGTACCAGAACTGTATTGGTGCAAATTGATGGATGAGTGACATGCATGGCAACCTGATGCTGATTCACAGTTTGTGGATTGCAAATCCTTCTTTTAAAAACATTTTTAAAATATCATGCAAAGCAAAATGTGTAATCTGATTTGGGATTACTTTGCCCCTTGTCTGTGTAAATACTCTGGGCAGCTTGAAGGGTGGGAGAACACTCAAGTCACAAACCCTGTAACCTGCTTATATTAGTAGACAAGAGGAGGCAGTCATGTTGCTCCCACCATCTCACAAGAACGTAGGAATCTTCCTTATCTTGAGTCAGGCCATTGGTCAGTCTAGACCAGCATAGTCAATTCTGATGGACAGCAGTGCTTCAAAAGTTTCAAAAGGGTCCGCATCCACACCACCACAACCACAGCCTTTCCTGGCCATCACTGATATCTCATGGGTACTCTTCCGTTCATGCAATCATTAGGACTGGCTCTGCTTAACTTTTGTTAACAGGCAAAACTGGGTGTGTTCAGGGTGATATGATTGCCTAGTTAAGTTTTTGATTCAATGTGTATCCTACAGTTCATACTGCAGATGCACAGTCAATGCACTCTCTAATGAGGGTCATGTGAGCAGTTCAGGGTCTCAGCAGTGGTGAAATTTGCTTGACTCTTCAAGGTTTCAATCAGCCCATTATTTCACCTTATTGGTTTCTCTGTGTAGTTCAAGAGCTCCTTAATTTGTGGTAAGGTGTTTATCCAAGTTTGAGGTCTATGGGTTTGCTGCATTTTAAGGCAGATGTATGACAATTTTTGAATGCATATTGGACCCCAAGTTTTTGTTTGACAGCAATCTTGCCTTTTGAAAATTGCTTATTGTAATTATATACCTATTGAACTCTTCAACATTTGCTCACAGAAGAATTTGAAAGATAATGCTGATGCATTAAATAGTCTGACATTTAAAGCACATATGCTAAATGTTAACCACATTTATCTGCTATGAAATAATACTCTGTGCTACTTTGCTTTTGATGATGATGATGATGATGATGATGATGATGATGATGATGATGATGATAGGTTCAGCTTGCATACTGCTTCATCGTAATATAGAGCATTCTTTGAGCAATTTAAAACATAATTATGCAAGGAATGCTTTGGTCCCCAGAGAGCAGCATAATTATTTTACTGACTTCAAAAGAAGGGAAGGCTGAGTCGACCTTGAGCTGGCTAACCTGGAACTCACACCCTGAGCAAAGGCTTGACTGAAGTACTGCAGTTTAAACACAATGAGGAAACAATGTATTAACTCCATCCTTAAGGGTGTAGTTAGAGTTCTGCTGACAAGTTATTTCCCATCCACAGATTTTAAAAAGTGTTTTTTTATTATTTTAAAAGCATACAAACTCAATATTAAAATCTAGCAAACAATATGCAAAACTACACAGCATTTTTTGCTCTTTGTATAACAAAAAAGATGACAGTGCATAAAAGAAATTGGTGCAATCCACATCCTTTAGAAAGTAGAATTTTTCCCTGATGATTCCAGTGGTATGTGGATTGCACTCTTTATATTTTAACTTGTTGTTTCACTATAATGCTAATTGCCACTCTCAACTACAGATTTCTAAAAGCTTTGCCATTGTGAAATTTTGTTCCTATCTGAACAGCACAGTTCCCAAAACACAAAAAGTTAACAGAAAACCCTACCGCAGACTACACAACTACAAAACCACATGACTGTGAAAGCAAACTGTCTTAAGAGTCTCTATTACTTTTTTAAGGGCTGTGTTTACAATAGCACTTGATCATGGCTTTACAGTGGGATTTACCAACGAACTCTCCCTTGTGCTGTAGAGATGAATATCGATGGTATTAGATCCCACTTAATATCTCACTGGAATATTTCCAAGCACCATAAATGAGCCAGCTTTAAAGAACAGCTTTGCAAAATGGGTTTCTTTGTTCTCTTGCATGTTTGGGGACAGCATGCTTCTTCTTTAACTGTTGCAGAGGAGTGCTGATTAGCTTCTGACATTATTTTAGGGATAAAGGGAAGGAAGTGAGTTCATCTATGTGCGTGCATGTATGTGTAGCCACTATTACAGTTACTTGAACAAATATAACTACCGACAGTGGTAAACTGAGCATTTAGCCTGGCAAGTGCACCCACAATTAAAAATATGGCTTGGGAACAATGGATACTACTGATGGAGAAAGAGAAGCTCCTCGTGGAACTTTGGGTGAAATAAACAAGATAAATACTCCTTTCTTGCAAAGTTCCACTTTCGTTCAACTTCTCTTGGGATCGTGTCCATCTTCTTTTCTTGCAGTCCACAGTCATTCACTGGCCTTGCCAGAACCTTTACACAAGATACTAGCAACTGTTGCATTACAATATTTTGTACAACAAAAGAGGTCCAAAGAGTACAATTCCTGAAACATTGGTATAACCACTGAAAATATTTTAAGGGAAGCAGCAACAATCTCATAATTATAAACTAAGGAAGAATCACAACAGCAAGCATGCAACGGAATCTCTTCTACGTTCTTGAACAGCTAGGTCAAAAGATCAACAGCAGGCTACTGTAAAACCCTACAAAGCAGAAATAATTATGAGATTACATACTATGGAGGTGTATGGGTACACAACTCCCCTGCACATTGTCTTACACAACCCCCATTGAAAGGAAGAGGAACAGGCCAAGGCCATTGCTGTTAATTTCAGTTACACTCACATAAAGGATATCTAAGTGTTTGCGCCCAGTGTCTTTTTGTTTTGGGCAGAATAACTGTTCTTCATTTCTTCTCTTTAGGATCAGGACTTAAGTTTCTTGTGGGATGCTTGAATTCTCGGTTTTCTTCCTTTCCTATAGAGATGGAACGGTGGGCTGAGTTGGATATCCTGGCCTACTGGTAGGAAAGCCAGTCATTTTGACCCGAGTTCACATTTGCACCTACGGCAGGGTTAACTGTGCAGCCAGGACCTCCAGCTCTGGGAGTTGCATCTTCGGCAAGGGAAGCTCGAGCCTGCAAAGAATATTTTAAAAAAAGGCATGGTCATTTTTGAAAGCTGGCTTCTGTTTTCATTAGGGGAAAAATCCTTCCATGGTATTAGACTGTTCTCTCTCAAACGTAATGCAATATGGAAATTAATAATAATAATAATAATAATAATAATAATAATAATAATAATAATAATAA
>JAHTLZ010000204.1:98690615-98736365 GCA_023846285.1 Phrynocephalus versicolor | reverse complement strand
ATGATGATGATGATGATGATGATGATGATGATGATGATGATGATGATAATAATAATAATAATAATAATAATAATAATAATAATAATAATAATAATAATAATAATAATAATAAAGTTCTGACAACTTCCTGTGGCTAATAATTATTATTATTATTTTGGAACCACCAAAATATGAATTGCATGAGTCCGATGTCACTGGAGATGAATCAGGTTTTGTTTTGGGCCTTTGGCCCAACTGCCAAAGACCTACTCCCATGGGTTAAAACATCTGTTGCTCATGCCAATTACTCTCCCCCCGCCCCAGTCCATATCAGCACAAAGGCCCGTCCTGGCTAAGCCTGACAAGGATTAAAGAGGAGCTGAACCACAAGCAAAGGAAAACTGATGGATTAAAGCTATGCAGGCTTATTAACCTCAGATAATTGCTGGGAGACCTTTCAGTTTAGCTCACTTAAAAGATATCTAAGTGTCTGTGCCCAGTTTGTATGCAACAAACCAGAAGTGGAGTTATGGATGATGCCAGCCTTAATGATAAAATAAAAAGTTGGTGCATAAGGCAGTATGAATTAGGAGATGAGGCCACAACAAAAAAGGAAGAATACAGCCTACCAGAATTCTTTCAATTTCTAATTTAATTTGAGAAGTATATTCTTTTTCATAACAACAATACTACAACCTGTTTGCTTGTTTAAATCCAACATTTTGGTCATATCCAACATTCAAGGATGCATTCAGAATCACTGAAATAGGAACAATAACACTGCAAAATCAATTAAAATTAAGCACACTGATAATAACAGCAGTTGAGGAAACTTAACCAGCATTACTTAATCAATAACTGAACCTACATCAAGCACACTAGTTCTTAAATGTGCTCCATTATGTTCTGATGGGGAGAAATATATAATAAATCAAGTAGCGATAGCCTGTGTAATTTAACAAACCTCTTTACTGATGGATAACTGGTGTAAATACTAACAAATTAATTGGATAAAAGCAAAAGGTGAACATATAACTTGCTTACATTAATGTTTCCTAGTAGGGATGGGCACGAAACAGAAAAACAGTGTTTCGTTTCGTTCTGTTTCAGGGCCCCCACATTTCATTTCGTTTCATCTTGTACGAATTTTTACAACAAAAAATCATACGAAATGAAACATTTCATTATCTGTGGCAGTGGCTCCAACGGCTTTGGCGGTGGCTAGGCCGGCCTGCCCAGCTGGCTGGCGGCGACTCCAGCAGCAGTGGCAGGGCGCGCTAGGCTGGCGTGCCCAGCTAGCAGCCATGGTGACTCCAGCAGTGGCACAGGGCCCTAGGCTGGCCTGCCCAGCTGGCTGGTGGTGACAGCGCCTCCGCCGGTGGCTGCAGAGACTTCGGCAGTGGCTCTGGTGGCAGAAGTGGAGGCTCCGGCGGTGGGCCTAGGCTGGCCTGCCAGCCACTCACCCTCTCCGGGTGAAATGGTTTGTTTCAATGGAAAAGGGGCTGTTTTGTTTCATCTGTAATGAAATGCTGCTTCATTGTTTTGTTTTGTTTCATTTTGTTTCACTTTGTTACATAACGAAATGACAAAACAGCATTTCATTTTTCGTTTCATGCCCATCCCTACATCTTAGCTATTACAGATGCTAGTAAGCAAGATATGTATTTATTTATTTATTTTATTCATTTTAGGGCTTATATACCGCCCGTCTTCCTAAGAGGAACTCTGGGCGGTTTACAACAAAACAAAACAGCAACCAAATTAGGTGCAACATATCATAAAATAATAACGTCAATTTAGAACACATAGTAACAGTAACAGAACCATTGGGATAAAATGATAGTAGTTGCTTCTATGCAGTCTGCTGCTGCTTTATAGCAAATTAAATAAACCATGGCTTAGAATATAAATACTCATTAATTTCTCTCTCACCCTGAGCTGTGAGAGACACAATAATAATATAAATAGAGAAGAATGAGGAAGTGAGATAAAATTTTGTTTTGCTAATTCATAGCTGTGCTAAATCATGTTAGGCTTCCTCTTGCTTTTGTAATTAATTCTGCATATCATTACGTATATAAAGCATTATCTTTATTAGGTTTCTGTAACAAAAGTCTAACCTCAGAATTTTCTTTAGTCCTCTGATTCATCATATCTATTTTTTGTATTATTAGACATCAATTTAAAATGTTTTAGGTAAGTTTTATTGCAAAATATAAAGTACCAACTGTCTCTTTGTTTTCTGAAGTTTTAATTAGACCCATGCCATCATATATTAACTTTGTTTTGATCTTGAAGAACATTTTTGTATCTGTTGCATAGTTTCATATACTTAGTTTGCCTGTTAAATAAAACTGAAAAAGCAGACATCTTTTGACTACTCACTTTATGCTACCAGGTGTGTGAGAAGCAGAAATACAAGGTACCTATAAAAAACTTTTATAGAATTAAATACAGTGCACCCTCGTATAACAAGTTGTTTGTTTAAAAGAAAATCTGCCTAAAGGATAATATTTCCAGAGATGGGGGAAATCGCTTAACAACTGCCTATGGGGTGAATCCGTACAACAGAAAAATGGTCACAATTAGGACTTAATCCATTTTCAATGCATTCCTATGGGAAATTTGTACAAAGGAAAATTTGAAAGGAGAATTTCATTTGGAACAAATTAATACCTTTATACAAGGTACCACTGTAAAGGGCATTAAAAAGTAACTGGATAATACATTATTATCCTAAAATAACATTGTTAGGTAAAAAGAATAGTCTTCTGTGATTTGCCTTGTAGGTATGCCATTTTGTTGTCCTTTAAGGGAAGACATACAGGAAGACCTGACCAAAAACTGATGAAAGAGCATGTGTATTGTTTTTGAATATGGCATATATTCCTCCCAGTCATGGTGCCTACTTGCTAACTGTGAACCAATGTGATGCAGTGGACTAAAGAGATCTGTATTCAAATCCTTGCTTGCCCATAGAAATCTAGCAGGGATGCAGTTGCACAGCAAAGCCACTCCATAAATATCTCATGCACTCTGCAAATCATACTAATAGGCATGACTACAGATGAATTTCTTTCATTCTGGCCTCTTTTGGGGATGGGGCGGGGCCTCTTCAGGTATAGATCCTTTCAGGAAACCTGAAAGTAACCCACAACTTTAAGTTTTACCACTCTGCCATCAGTGTGCTAGATCCAATTAAATCCTATAGATCCCTCAAAATTATTCAAAACAAACAATGAAACAAAGAAGCAAGCAGCAAACAAAAATGGGCATCAACAACAGTACACAAGAAACAGAAACCAGTCACCCACAGAGTACTGTTTGTTCACATTCATCATCACATCACCATCTCCGTCTATTTTCTACATATGTGAAAGTGAAATCCTCCTCCTCATAATCAAAATACAATGTAAACACTAAGGGTAATATGATCAAACTCTCCCTACTCAAATTCCCCCCAAATATGGGGGGATTGGGGGAATCTGCCACTGTGATAGCTTCTACCCAGAATCACAGGTATTATTCTAGGCAACGATAAATGTGGGAAATCCTTTCGAAAATGAAGAAAGGCAAAAAAGAGAGCAGGCAATCCAAGTAATCCAGAATGTAGTTCAAAAATGGAAGAGCAACAGCAGTAGCAGCAGC
The DNA here is from genome assembly GCA_023846285.1 of Phrynocephalus versicolor. Lineage (NCBI taxonomy): Eukaryota > Metazoa > Chordata > Lepidosauria > Squamata > Agamidae > Phrynocephalus > Phrynocephalus versicolor. The sequence goes on along the minus strand of JAHTLZ010000204.1, from coordinate 98,732,738 downwards.
AGCAGCAGTGGGAGGGAGGGAGGGGTGGGAATCTGCAATAGAAAAATCAAATTCAAAATGGAAGCCCAAGGGGCTCTCTCAGCAGTAACAGTGAACAATGATCATATGGCTAAAAAGCAGCCACTCCAGTTTTCCAGTCCCTTTTAAATATTCAGGACTTTTTACCGTTTTCTCGCCTTTTCAGGTCAATTCCACAGCACCATCTCTACCTACCAGGGTTCTGTAAGTTCTTGATGGCGTAGGCAACAGGACCAGTTAATTAACTGAGGTTGAAGTGTGAAATAAAATAAAAAAACACTCAGTTTTATCTTTAACCAGAAAATGTTTCTGTTGTCAACTATTACTTCACCGGATTAAAAGAAAATATGATCATTAACTTCTTTTTTTAAAATGTAAGCATTAACATTTAAATAGTACTTCTGCTACTATTATCACCACCAGTAATTATTGAAACACAAAGGGATTGGTTTCCCAAGCCTAACCTTCTGGATATAACAGGGAAGTGAACAAGTATATTTAACAGAGGGGGCAACCAAATTAGCAACAGCAGCAACAACAGAAAAAGTGGGAAATACTATGGTTTGGGCTGGGCTGGTATGATTTTTTCAAGTTGATCACATGACATAATGGACAATGCAAATCAGCCTAGAGTCCTCCCCCATGTGTGACTTTCCCTCCCTGCCAGGCAGACGTCTACTTTTTCATAATGTGAACCTTTTGTATTGGCTCCAGTAACCCAAAATGTAATCCAAAAGTAAATTCATTCATTCATTCATTCATTCATTCAGCTTTTATATCGCCCATCTAGCCCTAGGGCTACTCTGAGTGGTTTACAACATAAAATTGTAATATAGCAAAGTAACAAATTTAAATGACCAAAATACAAACAACATAATATAAACATAATATAACTATATAAAACAACAACAATAAACTGAAATAAAACCTTAGTCCAGGAGGCTTAACCATCATATTGCAGCTTGCTCGCAAGTTTGCTGAGCCCAAGCACCTGCTTGTTCGGAAGGTAACCAATGTGCACCTTTTCAAAAGACGGGAACAAGTGATGCTTGCAGATTAAGGACATGTCAATGTCTTTCACACTCACTATCTCATCATAGTCTTCATCAAACATGGCATCATTTATCACATCTCTGATGGTGTCCTGGTAGCAAGTGAATTCGTTTTTCTCTCACTGCATAGTCATACCCAGAGATGAAATCTGTAAATACTGTAGCTACAATCTGGGTAAGGTCATCTAACTGCTGTGGATGACTGCAGGCTAGTTAACAAGGCAATTTCTTTCTGATCAGATCACTAAAGCCCACATAATAGGGATTTTTGCATTGATTCTATCATGGAACCTCCCACATCCATGCTTGGCATTTGGCAAGGATCAACGCTTTTGAGCTGTGGTGCTGGAAGAGACTCTTAAGAGTCCCCTGGACTGCAAGGAGATCAAACCTATCCATCCTGAAAGAAATCAACCCTGAATGTTCACTGGAAGGACAGATTTTGAAGTTGAGGCTCCAGTACTTTGGCCACCTCATGAGGAGAGAGGACTCCTCAAAATAACATAGAAACCAGGGGCCAAGGCAGCAGAGAAATATCTGTTCCAAAAAGGAAGTAACCTGGCAAACAAAACCCATTATTACATTATATCTATACAGCAGACACTTCAGATCATGTCCCAATCATCAGCAGCATCAGGAAACAGTCCTGATGAGAAAGAGAAGCATCATCAGATTCATTATAACCATGCCCTAGACCTTTGGGATGAGGAAATCTGAATAAAATATAATACTTTTGTTACTCTCTTTTTGGGATCCTGCATCTTTCATATTTCAGATATTTTCTATTGTAACACCATGAAAAAATCCAGAATACAAAAGAAATCTCCTCTTTCATTAGTTTACCCCCAAATGACATCATTAGTGTTTAACTAGTATGGGATGGAGTAAAACATTCTGAACATACTTCAAAACATATTTTGCTGCATTAATTTCCCAGTAAGAGTGCTCAAGCTATATGACAAGTCTGGCACCAATGAAACCTTCTTTTTCATTTAAGTATTTATCAAACAGCAGTACAATGCGTGACACGTGGCCAGGACTTCTAGAAGGACACATATTGTAGAACAGAGCACTATCACTTGGGGGAAGCATCATACACAACGCATGAACGATCACTCTCACCTGAATATATTGATTTTCCTCTGTGTGACCAGGGGCTTCTGGAGTACCCGTTGAATTCCTTGGATCCACGTGGTTGTTGGAAGGCTCCACAGAAAAAACAGGAAATAAAGGCCTGAGAAACCTGAACTCGCTGTTGAGAGAACCACCTGCTAAGCACACCTCATAGTTGTAGGCCCGGGAAAGAGTACCAGAATCCATGCAGTTCTCTTGGGTGTGAGGTCCTGCTGGGATATTGGGTGCAGAGCTATAGGCTTCCGCGAGTTGTCTCTTCTTCTGAATCTTGATAGCAACAAACACTAGTGTGGAAAAGAGGAAGACTGAGGAGATGGCAGCCAAGCATATGATCAAGTACATCGTCAGGGTGTGCTCTTCTTCCTGGGTTACTTCCTCCTTCGGGACCTCTGCAATTTGCAGGTAAGGGTCAGAGAAGCCCTCCACCAGCAGAATCCTCAATGTTGTCGAGGCCGACTGGGGAGGATGCCCATTATCTCGGACAACCACAATGAGGTTTTGTTTCATGGCGTCTCGTTTAGTAACTGCCCTCAAGGTCTTCACTTCCCCATTGTGGGTCCCCACGGCAAAGAGACCTGGTTCTGTGGCCTTCAGGAGCTGATAGGAAAGCCAAGAGTTCTGGCCAGAGTCTCTGTCCACGGCCACCACCTTAGTGACCAGGTAGCCACCTTCTGCCCCCCTGGGAACCAGGTCGTTTGAAGGGACAGTGCTGTTCTGGAGGGGGTAGAGAATGAAAGGGGCATTGTCATTCTCATCCATGATCTGAACTCGGACAGTAGCCTCTGAGCTCAAGGGAGGTGAACCTTTATCCTTAGCCTGGATGGTCACATGGAATTCTTTTATGTCTTCAAAATCTATCGATCGCATGGCATAGAGGCTCCCACTTTCAGAATTAATGGAGATGTATGAGGATGCTGGGCCATCTTGGATCTTGATAGGCAACAATGAGTAGATCACTTTGGCGTTCTGCTCCGAGTCCAGATCCACAGCATGAACTGAGCCCATTAGAAGACCTGGAATGTTGTTCTCCCATAACTGCATGTCATAGAAAGACCTCTCAAATTCTGGGGGATTGTCATTGATATCAGTAAGCTGGATGGTGATAATCAATGTTGAGGTGAGCTGGGGGGAGCCCTTATCTGTGGCTGTGATGGTGATGTTATAATCAGAGACCTTTTCTCTATCCAGGGGCCATTGGGTCACCAGCTGGTAATAGTTGTTTTCTGTGGCTTTTAGCAGAAAAGGCAGGTTGGTTTCAGAGGTGCAACCAGTTCTCCCGTTGTCTCCAGAGTCTCGGTCTGTGATGCTGAAGAGGGCCACCACAGTACCCAGGACAGAGTCCTCCGGTAATGGGCTGGTGATGGATGTTATGATCACCTCTGGGGCATTGTCGTTCTCATCCCCAACCTCCACAATGACTTTGCAATAAGAAGAGAGCCCTCCTCCATCTGTGGCTCTGATGGTCATTTCATAGTTACAGTTCTCTTCATAATCGATTCTTCCTCCAACAGTTAGTTCTCCGGTATGTTTGTGTAACTTGAAGGATCTCCGAACACTTTCTTGTTCTTTGCTAAAGGAGTACGTAATGTGAGCGTTGGAACCAAAATCGCTGTCAGTGGCTTCAACTTTAACGACAAATGCATCCAGGGGACTGTTCTCCATTAGTTTTACTTTGTATATAGATTGCCCAAACTGGGGCATGTTATCATTGGCATCCAGGACTTCAATGATTATTTGTGCCGTCCCAGTTCTTTGTGGGATCCCTCCATCCAGGGCTGACAGAATTAGAGAAATCTGCGAAGTCGACTCACGATCTAATGGCTTCTCCAATACCAGTTCTGCATATTTGCTACCATCATTGTGGCTTTGCACATCCAGCCTAAAATGCTCATTCTCACTAAGGGTGTAATTCTGAATAGTATTTTCACCTTTATCATAATCTTGAGCTTCCTCCAAAGGGAACACAGTGTGTATGTGAGTCTGCTCTGGTATTTCAAAAATGAACTGGTTTTTAGAGAATTTGGGAAAGTTATCATTCACATCCTCTACTTCAATCTCGATTCTGTGCAACTGCAGTGGGTTTTCCAGCACAATTTCAGAAAGCAGGACACAAGGGTCCTTCTGGCCACACAGGGCTTCTCGGTCTATCTTCTCCTTCAATACCACATTCCCAGTATGAGGATCCAGCTGGAAATACTGCTTGGAGCCCTTAGAAACCAGCCTGGCTTTCCTATCAGACAGCTCTTGCGCATCTACTCTCAAATCTTTTAGCACATTAGCCACCAGAGACCCACTTGTCTTTTCCTCAGGCACCAAATAATGGATTGACTTGCAGGCAGCCCCACAAATGCAGAGAAATAGAAAGAAAGATGCAACTTGCCTGCTCCTGTGATGTATTTCCATTGTTCCAGATTCTCATAGGATAAAGCCAACAGCCAGAGCACAGTTGAAGCTGCTGTAGTTTGTTCCAATGTATTTCAAAGGAAAAGACTCCCCTTTGAAAAGATTATATGAGATTGCTGATTTTTTTCTTCATAAATTTCTGAATATTCTGTTGCCATATGGAGTTCTTCCCTTTCCTCTTCAGATTTCTCAGCCACTGACTCCGGGCTTCGAAAAGTGCTGTGTCTCCATGAGAGCTTATGTGGAGTTAGAGCACCACCTTGTGTTTGAAGTCCATACAATATCTATGCTTGTTGCTGGTCATTTTACTATTTATGTGCTTCAAAAATTCCATACAAAGGATTACATTGAATGTCTCAACTAGAGGAAAGCCAGTATTGAATTTAACCTAATGATATGCATGTTTTGAGACTGAAGTGTTCTGGTTAGTAAATATAAGCATCAGTAATGCTTTACATTTTGTCTGGTTGCTGGATAATATGCACAATCCAGCATGAGAAATCAGTACACTGCCAAGACAATATTAGTGTTACAGTACTCCCCTGTTTATTGTGGGGGTTCGTTGCCAGATCGACCCGTGATAAAAGAAAATCCATGAAATGCAGACGCCTGAGGAAACTGACGTTGGATTGCTCCTGCTGGCTGCGTTTCCAAAGAGAGATTTTTAACCCCCTCCTGGCACTTCATCAAACTGACCTTGGGCTGCACGGCTGCTGTTTCCAAAGAAAGGTTTTTAACCCCCTTCCAAACTCTCTTTGGAAGCGAAATGCAGATGCCTCAGCAAGGGCTGCTCCTGCCAGCTCCGCTTGCAAAGAGAGGTTTTTAACCCCCCCCCTCCTGACACCTCAGCAGACCTTGTTGCCAGGAGCTCAAGGTCTGTCTGCTGAGGTGTCAGGAGGGGCTTAAAAACTTCTTTTTGGAAACAGCAGCCTAAGGTCAGTTTGATGAGGTGCCAGGAGGAGGTTAAAAACCTCTCTTTGGAAGCCTGCTTCTCTCAAGAAAAAAAAAGTGATATACTGAGACCGTAATATATGAACCGCATTGTGATGGGGGACTACTGTATCTAATTCTCTACCTAACGACAACATTCTCCAAGGCCAATATACAATTGCTAGTCCCGACTAAATCAACTGCTTTATGTAAGTTACCACATGCAAATCTCAATGAGCTGGTGGATCTACTCTGTTTGGAACTAGTGGTAGGATACTGGCCCAACAGACTGGGTGATATACCTAATATTCATTCTGCCTTTTGATAGTATGGGTGAACAACCAGAGGTCTCAAAAGGCAGTTTCCATATACCTTAAACCCACCGAGTTCTTACCAGCTCTGGCTGGAGAAAATGGAAGGCTACTTCTATTGTAGAACAGCCAGGGCAACTTCTTAAATCAATGTGCAGATGGCTCAATATCTTGTTTCAGGCGAGAATTAAGCCCCTTGAAGATTACCAAGTGTCACTGTTTGATATTTTTTCAAAAAAAAAAAAAGGATTGGAACAATTAGGGTTTCTGGGGACTTCAGGACCTGCAGAAACAGATGAGTGCTTGTGTGTTTGCCCTATAGGGCATGATTATTAAAGGTTATGGTGATTTTTCCCCCTCATTTTAACCTTTTTTATGCAACCCCAAAAAGTTTTTAATGCAACCTTCAAAAAACCCTTTAAAATATCCCTGTAGACAAAGTACCACCATATTTTTACCTTTAAAATTTTGCATGGAAATATTTTGAAATAAACAAAACTAAATTTAAGTGTAAAATGTAATATAAATTTAAAATAAAATGTTTTGCACAAACACTGAAGGGTTGTTTCTTATTTTGATAATGTTGATAATTTTACAAGGTGCTGGTCGTTTTTTCTCCTACAAAGGAGCAAACAGCCACACAGCACTCACCTTCCCATTTTTAAAAGAGGGTGTTTCAATATGTTGTCCCCCCCTCCCAATAAAATGCAGATATCCACAGCTTATCAACATGTGCCTATATCACCAGTCTAGCCATGGTTTTCCATTTTTCTGCACTTCACCACTGCCAAAGTACAGCCTTTTCATTCTGTTAGTTCAAACAGCAGCATTGCACTGTGCTGTATGAGAGTGAGACCCAGCAGAAAGCCAGAATGACAAACACTGTATGAGCACCAATATGTTCTGAAACCTCAATTAAAAATGGATACGGGCTAAAGAAGCAAAGGTTGAAGAACCACCAAGAAGGGTGAAGAACCCCCAAACCCCCAGGGCTAATCCTTAGTACTGTTGGCAGATAGGAAATAAGGATCTAAACCAGTGGTTCTCAATCTGTGGTTCCCCAGATGTTCCTAGACTGCAACTCCCAGAAATCCCTTCCAGCACAGCGAGTGGTGGAGGCTGCTGGGTGTTGCGGTCCAGAAACATCTGGGGACCCACAGGTTGAGAACCACTGATCTAAATGGAGGTCATCTGAGTGCACACGGTGTGGTAGTATTTTCAGGGGAATTAATGGGGCAGGCAAAGCCTTGGACCTAATGTGAGCAAGAGCAGAGGCTAGTCCACTCCAATTTGGATGTACTTATCTTCATATTTTACACAGGGCTTATCTTGTCAAGTGCGACAAGTCTAGTGGGAGATACCATCTGGGTGGAACCACTCTGCCAATGGAATGAGGAGAATGGCCAACTTCCCTCCCATTGTGGCCTCTGTGAACCATGAAACCACAGGGTTAGGAGACTCCCCTCAAAACTATTTGTGGGCAGAGCTGCAGCTGCAGGCAAATGTAAACCACTTCTGAGTGCTGTCTATTTGGAAAATTCTGAAAAGGATTCCCATAAGTCAGAACTGACTTGATGGCACATGGTTATTAATATCCCCCCCCCCTTTTTAAATGATGCTTCTTATTCCCAAGTGTTGTTTATGGCCCATTAAAAAATTCTCTGATTTATAAAAATGGCACAGTATCGTGCACAATCAATTCCTGATTTTGACTGTTCGGGAAAGTGACACATTCTCCATATTTTTTCCCGAATAGCTGTAAGATTTCAGGGATGAAAAGGCACTGCTGTCATTTCCTACTAAATCAAGTCTTTTAAAAGTCTGAGTGACTAAGTAAAAAAAAGTCCTTCTGGGGATCAACAGAAAAGTAAGTATTAAGTATTACAAAGTAAGTATTACAGTTAGTTCTGGAGAGCAGTGAAGCCAGTAATGTACCAAGCACCCCACAAAGAAAAACTTGGTAGAAAGAAGATCAGGTGTGTCTCTGACAGGTGGAAGTTTACAGAGGAGTAAGGAAAGGGCCACAAGGTTAAAAAACAGAAGCCAACATAGAAGGAACAAGAGTTTTCAAGAATAAGTTTTGAAAAGCAGGAGCAAGTAGAAGAAACAGATACAAAATGTGATTCATGCTTAAACAAAATGCACTTTCAAAGCTGCACTAAACCTTATTCTGGTGCTAATTTTTTGATGTTGCAGAACATTGTATAAGAGCACAATGTACATATACATAGCTAGTGGCTTATAAGTAGCTGCCACTCCTTTTCATACTTGCAGTATGAAAAATAAAGATGCTTGGAACAAGGTGGGCAGGACAGAAATGCACACGCACAGACTGCTTTAAAACTTGCAAAATAAGAAGAGAGAAAAATATTCCCTCCCTTGAATACAGCTAAAATATATACAATAAGGATAAATAAGATAATTATTATGCTCACCTGTTCCTGCTCTCTTGATTCTTTATTCTCAACCCGATTAAGAATGCCTTGAGAATCCAAGGACGTGCCATGGATCACAGGAATGTTTGGATCCCCCATAGAGAAAACAGGAATGAGGGGGCGGAGGAATCGGAACTCGCTGCTTAAGGATCCACCCGTTAAACAAACGTCATAGCGATAATTCCTGGCAAGGGATCCACTCTGAGAATCAGAAGAAGTCTCAGGAATATCAGGTAGGACAGGAGGGATTTGGGATGTTGTAGCAATGAAACATTCTCTGGTGCCTTTCTTGTAGATTTTGATAACAATAAAAGAAATAACAGATACTAGAAACAGAGTGGAGACTGCAGCCAAGCAGATCACCAAGTACATAGTCAAGGATCCCTCTTCTTCTGGATCCTGTTGCCTGACATCGACCATCTTCATATATGGATCAGAAAAGCCACCCACTGGAAGAATATTGAGTGTTGTAGTGCTGGTCTGGGGAGGGACCCCATTGTCTTTTACCAGAATGATAAGCCTCTGTTTGCTTGTGTCTCGCTCATTCATGGCCCTCCTGGTCGTCACCTCTCCATTCTGGACTCCTATGCTGAAAAGAGTGGGATCGGTGGCCTTCAGCAGTTCATAGGAGAGCCAGGAGTTTTGTCCAGAGTCTCCATCCACAGCCACCACTTTGGTGACCAGGTAACCAGACTCAGCTGTCTTGGGAAGCAGCTCATTGCAAGGGGCTGTGCTGTTCTGAAGGGGATACAGGAAGAAGGGAGTGTTGTCATTTTCATCCAGAATGAAGACTCGGACAATTACTTCTGAGCTCAGGGGAGGACTCCCGCCATCCATTGCCTTCACTGTGACTTGGAAGTCTTTGATCTGCTCATAGTCCAGAGATCGGAGGACATATATATTTCCAGTTTCTGTGTTGACTGAGATGTAAGAGGCCACAGGGCTATCTCCAAGCTTCCCAGATAAAACCTGGTAGCTCACTTTAGCATTCCTCTCTGTGTCCAGATCAACAGCATGGACTGAACCAATCATCAGTCCTGGAATATTGTTTTCCCATATCTGCATTTCATATAAAGCCTTTTCAAACACTGGAGGGTTGTCATTGACATCTGAGATCTGAACATTAATAATTCTTGTGGAGCTGAGCCTAGGAGAGCCCCGATCAATGGCTGTGATTGAGACATTATACTCCATAACCTTCTCTCTGTCCAGGGGACTTTGGATCACAAGCTGGTAATAGTTATTCCTGGTGGTTTTTAATACAAAGGGCAAGTTCATGTCTACAGAGCAGGCAGTTCTTCCATTGTCTCCAAAGTCTTGGTCTGAGACACTGAACAAGGCCACGACTGTGCCTGGGGGAGCATCCTCTGCTATGATATTGGTAAGGGATATGATGGACACCTCTGGGGCATTGTCATTCACATCTTCAATCTCCACATGGACTTTGCAGTGCCCAGAAAGTCCTCCGCCATCGGTTGCTTTGATGTTCATGTCATAACTGGTTTCTTTTTCATAATCCATTTCTCCAAAAACAGTGATCTCTCCAGTATCCTGGTTTAAGTGAAATAAACTGTGTATTTTTTCAGGCACTCGATGGAAGGAGTAAGTGATCTCTGCATTTGAGCCAGAATCTATATCTGTGGCTTCCACTTTGGAGACCAGAGTACCTGGAGGGCTGTTTTCCTTCAGTCTAGCTTTGTATTCAGCCTGAGAGAACTGAGGAGAATTATCATTGATGTCTAGCACATTAACCTTTATTTGAACTGTGCCTGTTCTCTGTGGCTTACCTCCATCAAAAGCCAGAAGTGTCAGTCCAAGATGTGTCTCTTTCTCCCTGTCTAGTGGCTTCTCCAGGATGAGATCCACCAGTTTGCTTCCATCAGGATTGCTTTCTACACTCAGACAGAAATGTTCATTGGGACTGAGGGTGTAGTTTTGGATGCCATTTTGTCCCAGGTCCTCATCTTGAGCAGACTCCAGGGGGAATCGTGCATTTATAGGGACATGCTCAGGGATGTGAAGCTCAAATGCATTTCTAGAAAATTTGGGAGCATTATCATTCACATCTTCTATCTTTATGTCAAGACTGTAGAGCTCTAAAGGGTTTTGTAGCACAATTTCGGACTGCAGTAAGCAAGGCTCAGTCTGTCCACACAAAGCTTCTCTGTCTATTTTGTCATTGATCAGCAGACCTCCAGAATTGGAATCAAGGTGGAAATACTGCTGACTGCTTTTGGAGACCAGCTGGGCTCTGCGAGCAGATAATTCCTCTATCCCCACCTTCAAATCCTTCAGCACATTTGCCACCAGAGCTCCCTTTTTTCTCTCTTCAGGCACAGAATAGCGAATGGAGGCAAACATTACTCTCAACACAGAGAAGATGAACAAGAGATACAGACCTTGTTTGTTCTTGAAGCCACCTCCCATCTCTGTAGTGTCTTCTGGCCAAAATTCTAATTTTAATTCTGTGATTATTTCTGCTAGAGCACAAATCCTTCTTCTTCTGCCAAATTCAGTGTTTCCTTGAATATTATGTTGTCTTATGAAAGAAAGATCCTGTGTCTGTCTGGAATCAATTCGGTATGCTCTTACCTCCCAAGATCTTGCTCCAAAGGAAATCTGAATGATAATGGATATGTTTGGCAATACTGCCACCTTGTGGTTCATTCACACACACAAAAATCTAAACATTGTAGCAATGGTAGCTTGGTAGAGATGATGTTTAGAAAGAATGCTCATTCATTTCATTAACTTAATTGAGATTCATAAATGAAAGCATAATTTTGTCAATAGGCAAATAAAGAGGGGAAATGATCATAAAGAAAACAAACAAATCTATTTAGCAAGGCAAAGCTTGTTTTCAACCTCCTGTTCCTCCCACTAGAGGCAAACATCAACATACTATATTGGATTGTCCCAAAAAACAATCATTTTAAGAAGTGACTGAAACATTAGAATGCTTAAGAATGCTTCCCCCCCCCCAATATGCAATGTGGGAGAGTGATAGAGACTATGTGATTTCCATTCGCTGCAGATATGGGCTGGAGGGGTCTTGTCATACAATCCATGAAGGGTCTGATTCCCATATCCCTTTCAGACATTAAGTGGGGCAAGGTGCTAATGTGCAGAAAGAGGGATGGAATGGCTAGCAATGACCCCATGTATTAACAATCAACCCATTATTTAAGAAATAGGCTCTAAATTCAGTTCACATTAGAGATGGGCACGAAATGAACAATTTTTCGTTTCTGTTTTCATTTTTTCGTTTCATTACACAACAAAATGACAAACGAATTTTGTCTCTAAAATGAAATGAAACGAACAGAAATTTTGTCGTGCGTTTCATTTCCGTTACTGCAGTACAAGTGAATTGCTTAAAATCCTTAAAAAATCACAAAAAATTGAAATAAATGGTAAAGAAATGGTAACAAAACGAATGAAAATGAAAATGATTTTTTTGCAAAAATTCACGAAAAACGGAAACGAACCGAAACGGACCCTCCAAACGACAAACGACAAACGAAATGCCATTTTTTTGAATTGTGCCCATCTCTAGTTCACATACATTGTCATTTAAATAAGAGTCGGCTAAAATAGTGTCTTCTGATTAAAATATTTACCCTATAATATATGCAAAGATCTTGAAATGAACAAGAAAATTTAAATGGGGTAAGGGAGATTGTACCAAAAAAAAAGGCTTCATTTAGGGAAGAACCCCAATTTAAGCCCTCAAGCATTATTAGTCCAGTAAAGGTCATGAGAATAAGTAAGGAGTATATATTACTTACTATATATGAAAATGTGGCACCAGTGCTAGTTATGCTATTTTCAGAATCATAGTTATATCCCTTCTTATCTCTAAAATAAATATTTTGATCATGGGCAGAGGAACGTTCTTGTTGAGCCCTTAGTTTGGAGGTGGCAGAGAGGTGGCACTTTAGTGCCAATGTGCGATGGCTGCACAATGGCTGAATGTACAACCCCAAAGGCACTTCTGCTGGCTCACTGCATAACTGGTCGTGTTGGGGATACGCAACTGTGTGTGCAATTGCACAGTGTAATTGCTTACTGCGTGGTGTAACAGCCAGTACATTTATGCCAGAGCAACTTTACATAAACAAGGTATTGGCCAATATGAAATACAGTACTCCCCCGTTGATAGTGGGAGTGAGATTTTCATCCCACCTGCGATAAAGGAAAATCTGCAACTATGTGGACATCTTTATCTGCGGGCCGGGCCAGGACTGGCAGGCCAGTGTGGGTCCTCCTGTACTCACTCCAGGCTTGGTACTGCCAGGAATAAACCTCTCGCAGTCTTCCCAGGTCCAGCAAAACGGAAGAGACTTCCGATGGACCAGAAGTGACTTCCAGGCCATGCAATGGGCCTGCGCTGGGTCTTTGGAGTTTTCCCCGGGCCCATCGCTGCCTGCCCGCTGCCCTGTTGACCAGCCGCACCTGCGGTTCTGGTAAATGTGCAATACACTGGGACCGCAATATATGAAGTGCAATGTGGCGGGGGACTACTGTATTCAGTTTTGAATGACAACAATTCCAGGCTATTCATATCTCTAGGAGACTTATCAAAGGAGGTGGAGAGGAGAGAGCTCAATCCCTTTTCATGCATGTCACAGGCAATTGCAATATTCATATTGTAGTTTTAATGGCAATATCTACACTCCACGTCAATGACAACAACTAGGCTGAAAAGCATTTGGTTATTTTGCTTTTATATGTGCAAATATTGTATGTCTATGTCTATACAAATTTATTTGATCTAATTACAGTATTGTCACTTTACACTGCAACATATGATTTTAAGTGTTTTGAGTGTTTTTTTTGTGTGTGTAAGCTTACTGCTGCCAAATACTGTTTGTTGGCTCTTATTTATTAGTTATCTGTTTTAGCACTGCAGTGGCAGTCACTCAAAGGCAGGCCCAGATGGGGTAAGTTTGAGGGGTTCAGTTTGCACTTTAAAAGGCTCTTATTTTTTTAGTGTGGTCTATTTTATCTCTCACTTGAGTGATCCTTCTCTTCGCATTGATCAACGTTTCCTCCCCTTGAGAAGGGTCAAGAGGGGTCTCTGGATTACCTCAATTTTGATCAATGATGCTCCCTTTCCGTTCCCCCTTCCCACCCTTTTTTATAGCTGTCATTCAGCAAGCCACAAAGTCTTTCCTTTTTTTTAATACAATACAGTACATTACTTGGGCCAAAGCAAAAACAGGCAACTAAAACAGCTGCCTGGGCTGAACTTGGCATGACAAAGCATGATCATAAAAAGATTGACATGCAAACATGGCTTTGGGCAGACCAAGTGAAGGCGGTGGTCCATGAGAAAAAGCAGCTCTATCATGTTTTTCTAGCTAAAAAGACAGCTGACGACTCGCAGAAGTACCACAACCCTTGTTGCAGTGCAAAGAAAGCAGTAGCAAAACAAAGTCCACACACTTTGGGCCTTTTCACACGACCCCTAAGATCCGCTGGCCCCTTAAATCCGGACCAGAGATCTTGGGAGTTCGTTGCTCTTCCAGCCTCCCCACCCCTCCGCACTTCCTTGCTTCTGTCTGCGTGAGGGGAGGGAGGAAAAAAAAAGCCTTAAAAGCAAAGTAAAAGCAAAGTGTTCTGCTTATATACCGCCCCATACCACTTTAAGTAGTCTCTGGGCGGTTTACAATTTTAATTACAGTGTGCAGGGACAAAAGAATAAAGGATTACCTCCAGATGCCGGTTGAAGCTGCTCCAAGCCCCCGTCACTTCCTGATTCCTCTTAAAGGGGCGGGAGGCAAAAAAACAACAACAAAAAGAAGCCAAGAGAGCCCGGTAGATCTGCATAAAGGACTTGTCACCTTCTGAGAGCAGGTACTTGAAAGGTGCGCTGGGTCGCGCTTATGGGGGCGTGGTCGCACTTAATTTTCTGTCAGCTCCGGAGCTGGTGGGGAAACATTTTTAAGCTCCGGAGCTGGGAGCCATTTGCAGTGGAGCTTAGGGGTTGTGTATAAACGCCCTTTAAGTAACTGTACAGAAACCTTGATATGTGTGAAGGTGAACATGACATCTACCAGCTAGTGAAAGCCCACCACAAAAGGAGTGAGGATATTGAGAAATTCCACAGTATCAATTATGAGAATGGAAAGCTGATCAATGATTGTGTCAAAGCAACAAAGCGCTGCCGGGATTACTATGAAAAATTTTCCATTGAAGAACTCCTGCACACACACACACCCAGATCCCATATGTTCCCCAAGTCCAAGGGCTTGTGCAACCTATCACATCTAGAGATGGGCACGAATTGAACAAATGGCAATTCATTTCATTTCGTTTCACTGTCTGGTTCAGTTCGTTTTGTTAATTATGAAATGAATTTTTAGGAAAAAAAATCATTTTGTAATTCATTTTAGTTTGGGTTTGTTTTCTTTTCTTTTTTTGAACCCCACCGGTCAGGGTTTTTTACAATTATTTAAAATTTTTTAATATTTTTTTAATCCTGCTGGCCTGTGGGCCAGATCAGGTTATTTTTTATTTATTTTTATTTTATTTATTTTCCTGCCAACCATGTGGCCTGCCTACCTGCTGTAGCGCGGGCCAGTCAGCATTTCCCCCCCTTCTGCCAGCTCACAAGTCAGTTAGGCGACCTGTGGGTCAGGTCGGAGGCCTGCAGGTCAGTTCTGGTGCTCGCGGGCTGGTTTGGCGGCCCATGGCCCATACGGTTTTTATTTTTTTAAAAAAAATTAAAAAAAAATTCTCCTGCTGGCCCACGGGCCAGTTCAGCAACCAGCGGGTCGGGTTCGGTGCTCGCAGGCTGGTTCGGCAGCCTGCAGGCCGGACCACATAATTTTATTTTTTTAATTTTTATTTAATTATTATAATTATAATTTACTGCCGATCACGTGGCCCGCCCACCAGTTGTAGCGTGGGCCCGTCAGCTTTGTTTTTTTTTCTCCTGCTGCCCGTGCTACAGACAGGAGGACCGGACCAGGACCATTCCACCCAGGTAGGAGACACAGGCAGAATGAAAAATGAACCAAAATGAAATGGATATTTCCGTTTTCATTTCTCTTAGAGGGGGCAGTTCGTTACTTGTTTCGTTACATAACAAAAACAAATAATGAATAACAAAACGAACCAAGAGTTCATTTCGTGCTCACATCCAATGGAGTTGCCATGAAAATGAAACAAATGAAAACAGACCAGATGATGTGGAAGTCGCAACCCTGGGAGCCCTGCAACTGGCTGGGGTTAGTCTAACTAGATTGCATGAGAGAAGAAGATACCTGATTATTGGCAATGTAGCACAACAGTACCAATCAGGAAGAAAGGGAACCCTGTTGAATGCACCAAGTACAGAACAAATAGATTACTTTCACATACTCTTAAAATCTTTGAGCGAGTCATTGACACATGGATCCGCAGCATAGTTCAACTAAGTGTCAACCAAGTTGGCTTCGTCAAGAACAGTGGAACAGAAGATGCAATCAATGCTACCTGCCCGTTATCTGAAAAACACAGGGAGAAACAAGTACATGCAGCTTTCCTTGACCTCAAGAAAGCATTTGACTGAGTCCCACACGATGTCATCTGATATGCACTGCAACATCATGGAGCCCCAGAGGAACTTATCAGTTGAGTCAAACTCACTTATGAGTCTCCAAAGAGTTGTGTGCAGGCCACTGCTGGTACATCTAAATATTTTAGTATCACAGTTGGGGTCTGCCAAGGATTGGCACTTTCCCCGCTTCTGTTCATTCTGGTTATGGACACAGTCTCTCGAGATCTGCATAATCCAGTGCCCTGGACACTCCTTTATGCTGATGACATTATGATTGCATCGGAGAGTAAGGCAGCTCTTGAGTATCAAGCCAAAGTATGGAGTGACTGTTTGACAAGGTTTGGCCGGTGCCTGAATGTGAAGAAGACGGAATATCTGATGACTGACCCAAATGAATATGGCATGATCCAAATCAATTATATTGACCTACCAAGAACTGAGAAGTTCAAACACATTGGTTCCATGATCGCAGAAAATGGAAGCCTGAGTAATGAGGTGACAACAAGGATCAGCAGTACCTGGCTAAAATGGTGTACATCAAGTGTCATGTGTGACAAAAAAGATCAGCATCCATTTAAAATCCAAGAACCATCACACCATTCTTCGACCTGTTGCGCTCTATGGTGCAGCATGCTTGACAGCAATTAAAGAAACTGAACGTCGCCTTGGTGTCATGGAAACAAAGATGCTGCGATGGACCTTTGGCCTCACACTAAAGGTTCATGTGTGCAATGATGACATCAGAGCAAAATATGGCATTGCACCTATGGCTGACAAGATGCATGAAGCCCGACTGCATTGGTTTTGTCATGTCCTGTGTGCTGATGAGGAAACTCTGGCTAAAAAGGGTCTCACCCTGCAGGTCAGCTGATGAAGAATTCCTACACACACACACACACACACTCTCTTTTTAAATGGTTGTCCAAAATAGTGCTAGATGAACACCCTCGAGAATGATATGAAGTTGTCCTGGGTTCACCTGGACCTAGCCCATGACCGTGCCAAGTGGAGGGCCAAAACAAGAAAAGCAGACCCCACCTCCGAGTGGGACAAATGCTAATAAAAGCAAGAAGAAAGAGGGGAAGGAGGGGGAATCCTTTGGTAAAAGGCCCAGCCCTGTGCCTCAGCTTGTGAAGCAGGTACAGCAGAAGCTGATATATATCCAGGAAGAGGCCACAGAGAGTCTGAAAGACATACGTCACAGACAAAAGGCTAACTGTGCTGCAAAATGGTACTTGAAACTAAGGGCAAAGAGTAACAGAAGTGTGGTGAGAAGTGATGATCCCACCATGAAATCATTCTGAAGTATGATATGTTTTGCAAAATTCTTATTAAATTTTTTTATGTGGACTCTTTTTTCTTAGACACTTAAGTACAGTATCTTTCAATGTTTTTTTTCTATAGAAACATTTTTAATAAATGCAGTAGTCTGAAGCTTTAAATGTTAAGTTTAGTTGTAATGAATTGCATTGTCTTGAATGGGTTTTCATGTGTGCTACAAATATGGCAGCTTTTTATATACAGTGGACCCTCGTATAACGGAGGGTCTGTACAACGAAAAACTTGTACAACGAAAAAAAATCTGCCCCCCTCCCCCCGCGGCCACCTCCGTCCATCACCTGCGGCCCCGGGAAGAGGACGGGGGGGTCGATGCCCGCGGCCGGCGGGAGCAGCAAGGCGGCGGTGGCGGCGGCTCCCGGATCGGCCCCGCGAGGCCGGAGACTGTGCCTGCGGGGCCGGCGGGAGCAAGAAGGCGGTGGCGGCGGCGGCTCCCGGATCGGCCCCGCGAGGCCCGAGACGGTGCCCGCGGGGCCGGTGGGAGCAAGAAGGCGGCGGCGGCAGCGGCTCCCGGGTCGGCCCCGCAAGGCCCAAGACGGTGCCCGCGGCCGGCGGGGGCAGCACCCCGGCGGTCTCCTTCGCGGGACCATCTTCGCCCGGCTGCCGGGGGAAAGAAGGAAGGAGGGAGGGGAGACGAGGGGGCGCCCAGGACAAGCGGCACACCCCACTCCCTTCCCCCACCCCCGCGGCCACCTTCCCCCGACCACCTCTGGCCGCCGGGGGAAAGAAGGAAGGAGGGAGGGGAGACGAGGGGCGGCAGACACGGAGGGGGGTGACCATGCATTGAAACGGATTACATCCGCTTTCAATGCATTCCTATGGCAAATTAGAACTTGTACAACGAAAAATTTGTATAACGTAATTTAATTGGGAACCAATTAATTACGTTATACAAGGTATCACTGTATGACATAGTGAAACAGCAGCTAGCATGGTACAGATAATACTACAGTAACCCCCCCCCGTCTATTGCAGGGGTTAGAGGCCCACCCGACCCGCGATCATTGAAAATCCACACTATGCGGATGCAGGTCAGGTGGGGGGGCACAATTTTAAACATTGCACATGATCTTTAAAAAGGGCTCACGGCCGCAGAGCCAAGAGCTTGGCTGCACAGCCGAAAGCCCTTTAAACATTGCACGCAGCTTCCCAGCACCCCAAGGG
Organism: Phrynocephalus versicolor; assembly: GCA_023846285.1. Taxonomy (NCBI): domain Eukaryota; kingdom Metazoa; phylum Chordata; class Lepidosauria; order Squamata; family Agamidae; genus Phrynocephalus; species Phrynocephalus versicolor. The sequence goes on along the minus strand of JAHTLZ010000204.1, from coordinate 98,714,407 downwards.
GGTGGGGAGAAGCAGTGCACAATACCTCAGAAAGGCAAGCCCCAGGCTCCAGCTGATTGGCGCTGGGGTGGGGGGAGAAAAACCTTTTGTTTCCCCACCCCAGCGCCAATCAGCTGGAGCCCGGGGCTTGGGGAAAGGGGGAAAGGTTTAAAAAGCCCCCAAACCTTCCCCCCTCCCTCAAGCCCTTTTGGAGTACTGCGGTCCCATGATATAGCAGGACCGCAGTATATGAACTGCGAAAGGCAGGGGACCACTGTACCAATGTGTTTTCTGGATACTTTTAAAATAATATTTAAGCATAAAGAAAGACATGTTGTCCAGGTGCAATAGTGAGGGGCAATTGCTGTGTCCTCTGTTCTCATTTTTTCCAGGCAGGACAGAAACAGATGTTTTCTGTCAAAGGATTCCTGAAAATCTGACCTCCTTCTTCAGCATTCATCGATAACCTTATCTTCCATGGTCAGAATCCACTGGGGAGGGGGAACCTCTGTGAATGGAACTGCTTTATCAGTAGAAACACGAGGGGTGCAATTTCCATTTCCTCAGTAGCCCCATGAGTAAAAGCAAAAAGTGTTCTGCTTATATACTTTCCCATAGCACTTCAAGCACTCTCTGGGCGTTTCACAATTTACCTACTCAACACAATTATCTACTATGAAGTGTTGGAGACCCTCCCGTCTTTCCTATGCTCCTGAGAGCTGCAGTTGAATTCAAGCCTGAATGCCTTTTTTTAAATATTTGCCATAATTCTGGGGGTTGCCTTTTCATTTTTCATTTAGAATCTTCTACAGTATTTTAGTTTGAAAGGCAAATTTCTTACTCTTAATAAAACATCTCATTGGGGAATGTTGCTCTAGCATGGCCTCTAGTTAATTGATTGAGCCCTTGTACATAGTACATAGTACAAGCCATACAAGAAAAATGGAATTCACAGATGGCAAGAGGGTCTTCATCTGGGCTGAGCATGGAAGCCAGAAAAAGTAGATACAGCCACATTTGGTTATAGAGGCTAAATATTAACACAGGAAGACTTTCATCCATAAAGGTGGGGCAAAAACAGAAACTTTGTTAAGAAAACCCCATGCTGCCAACTAATTTTGGCCATATATTCCAAATGTCTTCTTCAATTGACTACAACTTAGATATGTTGTATAGTGCAGTGAATTTTATATTTACTAGATATGTCAGGTATTAACTGGCCATATATGAGATACTGATTTTTGGAGGCAAGTGACGGTTTTTTCTCAGTTTTTGGAAGATTTAAGAGGACAGAGGAGGTACTGCTGGAAACGAAATCTAGAATCTTAACAAACTGAGATGTGTTCTTCAAGCAAGTTGGGCTGATAATGGTGAAGCTTAGAAGACAGTCATATGGAGCGTACCCTAAGGTGCAGTGAGCCCAGTAGTTAGCATGATACCATTGTTCCCCTTATGTATATTTACAGAAACACATACTAAGGGTCTGAACGGAATGAAAGTCAATTAAATAGGAACGTAGGTGCAAGTATAACAGCACAATGTTAAAACCAAGAGCAAAAAAGTAATTGGCAATTTTTTTGTAAAATAATGTCTCATAACCAGAGTTTCTAGCGCATATACACTTTCAGTTTATGGATTCACTGAGATTTAGCAACAGGGAGCCACCGACAAAATCAATGTAACAAGTATGACAGACCAAAACAAGTATGACTGATTATTAAACAAAAACAGTTTCATTGCTGTATTTGCTGAAGTGTTACATTCAAAAGAGTCTAATGAGAACTATAGATGCATACTACAGCACTCTGCTTTGCAATTGCTCCTCCTTATGTTGATGAGGAAGTTTTGCCAAGAGGGAATCCTATACTTAAGATGTTGTGCTCACAACTGGGAACACTAGTCTTAACAGGATTTTTAAAATGATGCATACTTTTGGAACTGAGCACAGCTCAATATGGTTATAGCTACTTTGTATTCCTGTCCTATCAACCTAAGATACAATTCATACTCTGGAAGCCAGAAATGGAGGGTACATTTCAATCACACTTTACTGACCAGTCAAGAACTTAATAGAAATTAGGTACATTCAGAATGGATTAATCATAAGACAATTGGCTTACCTGCTCTTTGGATTCTGTATTCTCAGTATGATCAAGAATACCTTGAGAGCCAGATGAAATTCTTTGATTAACAGCTATGTTTGGTTCCCCCATAGAAAAAACAGGAATGAGAGGCCGGAGGAATCGGAACTCACTGCTTAAGGATCCATCCGTTAAGCAAACCTCATAGCGATAATTCCTGGAAAGGGACCCACTCTGAGAATCCGAACAGGTCTCGGGAATATCAGGCCTGGCAGGAGGGAATTGGGGAGGGGCAGCCATAAAACATTCCCTGGAGCCTTTCTTGTACAGTTTGATAACAACAAAAGAAATAACAGATATGAGAAAGACAGCTGAGACTGCAGCCAGGCAGATCACCAAGTACAGGGTCAAGGATTCCTCATGTTCTTCTGGCTCTTGTTGTTGGGCATCCACCATCTTCAGATAAGGATCAGAAAAGCCATCCACTGGAAGGATGCTGAGGGTAGCAGTGCTGGTCTGAGGAGGGACTCCATTATCTTTGACCAGAATAATAAGCCTCTGTTTGGTTGTGTCTCGCTCATTCAAGGCCCTCCTGGTCTTCACCTCTCCATTCTGGGCTCCTATAGTGAAAAGGGTAGGGTCTGTGGCCTTCAGCAGTTCATAGGAGAGCCAGGAGTTCTGACCGGAATCTCCATCCACAGCGACTATTTTGGTAACCAAGTAACCAGCCTCTGCAGCCTTGGGAAGCAGCTCATTGCATGGGGTTGTGCTGTTCTGAAGTGGGTACAGGAAGAAGGGAGCATTGTCATTTTCATCCAGAATGAAGACTCGGACAATTACTTCTGAGCTCAGGGGAGGAGTCCCACCATCTGTTGCCTTCACTGTTACATGGAAGTCTTTGATCTGCTCATAGTCCAGAGATCGGAGAATATATACATTTCCAGTTTCTGAGTTGACTGAAATGTAAGAGGCCACAGGGCTAACTCCAACCTTCCCAGACAAAACCTGGTAGCTCACTTTGGCATTTCTGCCTTTGTCCAGATCAATAGCATGGACTGAACCGATCAGCAGTCCTGGAATATTATTTTCTTGTGTATGAAGTTCATATAAATTCTTTTCAAATATTGGAGGGTTGTCATTGACATCTGAGATTTGAACATTAATGATTCTTGTGGAGGTGAGCCTCGGAGAACCCCTGTCCATAGCCGTGATAGTGACATTATACTCAGAGACTTTCTCTCTGTCCAGGGGACTTTGGATGACAAGCTGGTAATAGTTGTTTAAAGTGATCTTCATCACAAAAGGCAAATTCATGTCTATAGAGCAGATAGTTCTTCCATTGTCCCCTGAATCGTGGTCTGTGACACTAAGGAGGGCCACCACTATGCCTGGAGGAGTATCCTCTGGTATGATGTTTTTAAGAGATTTGACTGACACTTCTGGGGCATTGTCATTCACATCTTCAAGCTCTACTACAACCTTGCAATGCCCAGAAAGTCCTCCGCCATCGGTTGCTTTGATGTTCATGGCATAGCTGGTTTCTTTTTCGAAATCCATCTCTCCCCAAACAGTGATTTCTCCAGTATCTTTATTCAAGTGAAATAAAGAATATATGATTTCAGGCACTCGATGGAAGGAGTAGGTGATCTCTGCATATGAGCCAGAATCTATATCTGTGGCTTCCACTTTAGAGACTAGAGTACCTGGAGGGCTGTTTTCCTTCAGTCTAGCTTTGTATTCAGCCTGAGAGAACTGAGGAGAATTATCATTATTGTCTAGAATGTTAACCTTTATTTGAACTGTGCCTGTTCTCTGTGGTTTACCTCCATCAAAAGCCAGAAGTGTCAGTCCAAGGTGTGGCTCTTTCTCCCTGTCTAGTGGCTTCTCCAGGACGAGATCCACCAGTTTGCTTCCATCAGGATTGCTTTCTACACTCAGACGGAAATGCTCATTGGGACTGAGGGTGTAGTTTTGGATGCCATTTTGTCCCAGGTCTTCATCTTGAGCAGACTCCAGGGGGAATCGTGCATTTATGGGGACATGCTCAGGGATGTGAAGCTCAAATGCATTTTTAGAAAATTTGGGAGCATTATCATTCACATCTTCTATCTGCACTACAATACTGTAAATCTCTAAAGGTTCTTCCAGCAGTATTTCAGACAGAGTTAAGCAAGGCTCAGTCTGTCCACACAAAGCTTCTCTGTCTATTTTGTCATTGATCAGCAGACCTCCAGAACTGGAATCAAGGTGGAAATACTGCTGACTGCTTTTGGAGACCAGCTGGGCTCTGCGAGCAGATAATTCCTCTATCCCCACCTTCAAATCCTTCAGCACATTTGCCACCAGAGCACCCTTTTTCTTCTCTTCAGGCACAGAATAGCGAATGTAGGCAAACATTACTCTCAACAGGGAGAAGAGAAACAAGAGATACAGACCTTGTTTGTTCTTGAAGCCACCTCCCATCTCTGTAGTGTCTTCTGGCCAAAATTCAAAATTTTCTGCTTTGATTATTTCTGCTAGAGCACAAATCCTTATACTTTTGCCACATTCAGTGCTCTCTTTCCTTGAATATTATGTTGTCTTATGAGAAAAAGGTCCTGTGTCTGTCTGGAATCAATTCCATATGTTTTTAGCTCCAAAGATCCTGCTCCAAAGGAAAGCTGAATAATAATGAATATGTTTGGCAATACTGCCATCTTGTGGCGCACCGAGAAAGAAATGTTACATACATTCTAGTATGGCAGAGCAGACTAATACTGTAGATATACGTGCCCATTTACCTTTTATTTTTATTCCTCTATTTGTAACAGAAAGCATGACTTCTTAAAGATGAATGGAATATAGGGTCACAAAAGAATTATAGCCTATTATTTCAGTATTATTCGTAACGAGTGTAACTGAAGCATATTACATTCTCCTGTTCTTTTTCAGGAGACTCAAACATCAACACAACATGTTAGATTACTGCAGCCATTTTTTAAATTCATACATTGAGGAAAGGATGGCGATATATAAAATTATGAAAACATTTACATTTATTGATTCAAAATATAGTTACTTCAAACAAACCCAGCTCTGAAGTTCTAAGATGTTGACGGCAGTGATGATCTGAATTAACTGCTGTGTTTCCTTGGATTCCAAAGTGCTAGGATGACACACAGAAAAGGTGGTAAACAGAGATCTAAGAAACAGAAACTTCCCTTTTGGGGGAAGACAGCCTCAGCCACTGCCTAAGGTAAAGGAGGATGGCTGGGCGTCCCCTACCTCTGCTTCTAAGGGAGGTGCCAAGTATGGTTTTTCGGTAGAGGATTTATAACATTAATCCAGGACTCATTCAGATACTGGTTTTCTACATGCTGCTTGAGGGCTACACTGACAAGAAAACTGCACAGTAACTTCTGGCTGGTTTTTCCTATGGTTTCCATATTCTGTATCAGGGTCTTCACCAGGAGCTCCCAAAGGATGAGGACCAGCACAATACCATTATTCATTACCTAGATACAGTAAATGTTGCAGTTGTTCCAGCTGATTCCCTTGAGTGCAGCCAAAATATAAAGGCTTTCCACTCTTTGGCTGATGAACTCAGTATGCCTCTAGTACAGTACATGAGAAAACTGAGGGTCTTTCCTCACTCCTCATCCTGCTATGTACTGAGTTGGATTCTTATAGGGAGTTATCTAACCTTCCTGTTCATAAGCTTGCTACACTGAAATAAAAGTTCTATACACACTCAGTGTATATTGCCTCCTCAATATACACTCCTCCCAGTGCTTCTGTTTCCCCTATCACCTACTTCCTGAAAATAGATGAAAGATACATCTACTGTTTCCAGCCCCCCCACAACCCCATCCCAAAACATCTTGCAAGCACCTGACTCCCCTTTGACAGCATCTCCTGTTCTTTTCTATCTTATCTTCCTAACTATCCTGTGCATTGTTAACAGACTGTCATTTGTCTCACGTTAAACTTGACCCATGGACAGCAGCAGCTTTTTTCTTATGATAGCTCTCTGTATCTAGCTTTAGGAAAGTGGTCTACATTATCCATCCAAATGCATCATGTGATACAGTGAACAATATCTGTTCATCTGCTCTTGCATGGAGGTGGGCAAAAAACAAACCACGAAAGGTGGGGGAAATCCACCATGATTGGGCTATTCCATGGTTTGTCCTGGGACCCTTCAGGGAAGTGAACCTACTCAGAATAAATGAAACACTGAGCAATGATTGGCTCTGGCAATCTGTACGCTTTATGGTTCATGCGACTCAGAACTTCCGGGAGTGGTAGAAAGGCTTCCACTGAGGTTTTGGGGATATAACATGAATGTTTCAAATCCAGTCTTTGCCAAACTTGGCAAAAGGTGGGAAGGAAAATCATCTGAAGACTTGATGCAAATTTGGCTTCTTGCACAGAGGGGCCATCCTACCACTCTTGGGAGCCCCAAATTGTCTGAACCCCAAAATGTTTCATTTAATTGGAAAGTCCATGCCAGATTGTGCTTTGAGAATAGTGATGAATCATAAACTATTATGAACTGCTATATTCCCAGTTTGTGTCAACCTCAACTCTTGTGCTATGGAAAAATACTCTGTTGCAGTGAGATGCTTCAAACACATTCCTCTCTTTACTATTGAATTCTTTACTATTCACTTAGGACCTGGCTCACCCAATTTTGGACGGATGGTTTGCCCATTCTCAAAATACTGTACACAGTGACCAAACCTTGATGATTAACCTCAGGAAAACGTCACTCTTGTACAGGAATGATGTATACCTCATTAAAAAAAAACTTACTGGAACCAGCACTGAGAATTTTTTTTAAGAAGGACAAACAAATAAGAAACCAGTTACATGAGCACTCATGGGGCCTGAGAGGTAGTGCATCACACATGACATGGCAAACTTGCAGAAACTATATAACTCGGGGCCTGGATCGAGATCTTTTCAGTTTTGCATAATAATATAATTTTCTAGCTAAAACAACAAAGATCTTGCCTTGTGTTCTTTTCCTGCTTTCCCCCACATTAGCACAGGGTGATATGGCTTGAATTCCAAAGAGAGTAGATCAGGGGAAAATAATGGTAGCTAGAAAGGTTTCCCCTGCAAAGGATGCCATAGGAGTGAACTGTCAATAGCTCTTTACACGAAAGAAACATCTAGAAAGGGCTAGAGAAAGACACAGAGAGGAAGAAAGTTAACTGTAGTGTTGGCAGCCAGGATATGTAAAAACCAATGATTAAAAATACAAATTTTGAAAATTACGACTATCCCCTTTTTTAAAAGCCCTATCCGATAATAGTTTTACTTTGGCTCAAATATCTCATTGAACAGGGGTTCTTAATCCTGTATTTGGGGACAATGTATGCCTATAATCTTCTTTTGTTCAAAACATTTGTAAACAAGAGTCCAACAGTTCTTAGATTAAGCCTCTGTTTAATATGCTTCTGTAAGTTTCCATAGAGATCATTTATATTATTCTCTGTAGCTTTCCTACTACTCAGTGTAATAGATACTCCCCCAGCTCTTAAACTTGGTGTACGCCTCCAGAAATTCACCAAATGAAAATTTCCAGATTTTATTTATATACAGAGGAATACATAGGTTTAAGAGTGTTTTGCAAGACAAGCAAACATTTCTTCTAAATTTTGTCTTGATCAATTAGCAATGTCTTGCAATACAAGCACTGGAGCAGGTCACATGATTACAAGTAAGCCAATGGGGGCGATCTCTCCCTCCCTCCTGGATTGTGGGTGATTGTCTGGAAAGTTCCATTTCAGGCAAGCCTCAATAGCAGATGGAGGAGAGAGGAAGGAAGGTCTCATTTGCACCAGTCAGGAATGTTTTCAAAATGAGTGCCGGTTAGGGGTTTTTAAATTTTTCTTTCTATTTTTGCTTTAATTTGTTTTCAACATCCTTTCATGTTTTTAAGACCATTTCTAGTTATGGGGCAGCTAGTCAAGTCTGTATATGGTAGCAAATTGGTTTTTTTATTACTGTCACATTTAAAACACAGAGTAAAATCCAGTTGTTAGTCCCAAGCAGAGCAGATTCCACAGCCAGGTACCTAAACCATGGTGTGGGCGTGGACTTCTAGCCAACTTCTTTTGTGAGTTTTGGCATTTTTTGTGTACAGTATGTGGTCTATGGGGCCCCAGAAGGAATCATCTGAGTTTCCATTATTTCTTATGGAAATTTGCTTTGATATAAGAGTGTTTTGTTTTACAAGCAAGTTTCCGGAACAGATGATGCTTGTAAACCAAGGTACTACTATAATGTAAATGGTAAACCTGTGTGCAACTCTGATTTAGTCATAATGGCAATGAAGCAACTCAGTGGTTGCCCTGACTTTCGCTATGTATAAATCAACGGACAGATCAGAAGACAGTCTTTCCAAAACAACTGGTGTGAACATCAAACGAAATGATTAGTAGCTCAAGTGAGATAACCACAGGAAATTGCCAAAAATAATAAAAAATAAAATACCACTTGTAATTTCTTATGTTACAGACTCATGTGGCACCCATCTGTGAATCTATGCATCTATGAATACATGCAATTATGTGGCAGGAATGCATTGAAGGGTGGAAGCCTAAATATTTCTGAAAATCACTTATTATGACAGCTGTCATTATGGTCCTGCAATACTAACAGATGAACAGCATTTGATACTGTACAAAAACTACACCATCGTTAAAATATATTCTTCCTGGGGGCGTTCACAGACTCATTTACAATGCAAACTCTGAGACCATCTGCTCAATCAAGATGAATAGCCTCACATCATGTTAAGAATAGATGAAGAAATGAAAATAAAAAAGAAATCCTGAAACCACTTTTTTTTAATTCTTTGTCCTAATCTCCTGCCGCCATCTTGTTCTCCGCTGCCTCTGTGAGGAGATTTTGTTTCCTTTTTATGCTTTTTAACGTTGTTAGCCACCCAGAGTTCCCGTCAGGGAAGATGGTGCGGGATATAAGTCTTTAAATAAATAAATAAATAAATAAATAAATAAATAATAAATTTGTTACAGTAACATGCGATTACTGTTCTTTGCCACCTAACTATTTGCATCCTTCCCCAGCTCCCCAATAAAAATATACAAACGCAATCCTAATTTCAGATAGCATTTGAATGTGGAGAAATCTGGGGTGAGGGAAGTTGTAAAGTGTTTCAGGTCAGCCTCAGTATTCACCTTGCTTTGGTAAATGCTATTATTTCCTTAACTGCTACTGCATCAGCACCACTCCCCCTTCTAATGAGTACTAATCCTACCAGGATCAATGACGCAGTGGATCCAACACAGTGGATCAGATAGGGAAATGATATGATAGAAGTAGTCATTTTGAAAAAATGATAATGGTGCCAATGGCAAAGAATACTTTCAGAATGAGTTCCATATGTTCTAAAGACGCACAGAAAAGGAAGAGAAAAGGGAACGACGACATAGAGTCTAGAAGAAGTTATGTGGTTGGTTCAATTAATCTCACCTGTCCGTTTGGTGCTTTATCCACAGCCTGCTCAGGGTTATCTTCAGAAGCAGAAGATATCCTAGGATTCACAGGAAAGCTTGGGTTCCCCACTGAAAAAACAGGAATGAGAGGCCGGAGGAATCGGAACTCACTGCTTAAGGATCCACCTGTTAAGCAGACGTCATAGTGATAATTCCTGGCAAGGGACCCACTCTGAGAATCTGAACAGGTCTCGGGAATATCAGGCCTGGCAGGAGGGAATTGAGGAGGAGCAGCCACGAAACATTCCCTGGCCCGTTTCTTGTACAATCTGAAAACTGCAAATGAAACTATGGAAACCAGAAAGACAGCTGAGACTGCAGCCAGGCAGATCACCAAGTACAGGGTCAAGGTTTCCTCATGTTCTTCTGGCTCTTGTTGTCGGGCATCCACCATCTTCAGATAAGGATCAGAAAAGCCATCCACTGGAAGGATGTTGAGTGTTGCAGTGCTAGTCTGAGGGGGGACCCCATTGTCTTTGACCAGAATGATAAGCCTCTGTTTGCTTGTGTCTCGCTCATTCAGGGGCCTCCTGGTCGTCACCTCTCCATTCTGGGGTCCTATGCTGAAAAGAGTAGGGTCAGTGGCCTTCAACAGTTCATAGGAGAGCCAAGAGTTTTGTCCAGAATCTCCATCCACAGCTACCACTTTGGTGACCAAGTAACCAGCCTCTGCTGTCTTGGGAAGCAGTTCATTGCAAGGGGCTGTGCTGTTCTGAAGGGGATAGAGGAAGAAGGGAACGTTGTCATTTTCATCCAGAATGAAGACTCGAACAATTACTTCTGAGCTCAATGGAGGAGTCCCACCATCTGTTGCCCTCACTGTGACTTGGAAGTCTTTGATCTGCTCATAGTCCAGGGATCGGAGAATATATATATTCCCAGTTTCTGAGTTGACTGAGATATAAGTGCCCACAAGGCCATCCCTAACCTTCTCAGACAAAACCTGGTAGCTCACTTTAGCATTCCTCTCTGTGTCCAGATCAACAGCATGGACTGAGCCAATCAGCAGTCCTGGAATATTGTTTTCCCATATCTGCATTTCATATAAAGCCTTTTCAAACACTGGAGGGTTGTCATTGACATCTGAGATCTGAACATTAATAATTCTTGTGGAAGTGAGCCTGGGAGAGCCTCGATCGATGGCTGTGATGGTAACTATATATTCTGTGACTTTCTCTCTGTCCAGGGGACTTTGGATCAGAAGATGGTAAATATTATTCAGAGTAGTTTTTAACATGAAGGGGAGGTTGATATCTGTAGAACAGATAGTTTTGCTATTATCTCCAGAATCTTGGTCTGAAACACTGAAGAGTGCAACAACTGTATCCTGAGGAGCATCCTCTGGTATGATGTTTTTAAGGGACAGGATTGACACTTCTGGGGCATTGTCATTCACATCTTCAATCTCCACATGGACTTTGCAGTGCCCAGAAAGTCCTCCACCATCAGTTGCTTTGATGTTCACGATGTAACTTGTTTCTTTTTCATAATCCATTTCTCCCAAAACAGTGATCTCACCAGTATCCTGGTTTAAGTGAAAGAAACGGTGTATTTTTTCAGGCACTCGATGGAAGGAGTAGGTGATCTCTGCATTTGAGCCAGAATCTATATCTGTGGCTTCCACTTTGGAGACCAGAGTACCTGGAGGGCTGTTTTCCTTCAGTCTAGCTTTGTATTCAGCCTGAGAGAACTGAGGAGAATTATCATTATTGTCTAGAATGTTAATATTTATTTGAACTGTGCCTGTTCTCTGTGGTTTACCTCCATCAAAAGCCAGAAGTGTCAGTCCAAGGTGTGGCTCTTTCTCCCTGTCTAGTGGCTTCTCCAGGACGAGATCTACCAGTTTGCTTCCATCAGGATTGCTTTCTTCACTGAGACGGAAATGCTCATTGGGACTGAGAGTGTAGTTCTGGATGCTATTTTGTCCCAGGTCCTCATCTTGGGCAGACTCCAGGGGGAATCGTGCATTTATGGGGACTTGCTCAGGGATTTCTAGGTTAAACATATTCTTTGAAAATTTGGGAGCATTGTCATTCACATCCTCGATCTTCACGACAATACTGTAGAGCTCTAAAGGGTTTTCCAGCAGCATTTGGGAGAGAAGCAGACAAGGCTCATTCTGTCCACACAAACCTTCTCTGTCCATTTTGTCATGTACCAACAGATCCCCAGAGCGAGTATCAAGCTGGAAATATTGCTTATTGCTTTTGGAGACTAGCTGGGCTCTGCGAAGAGAAAACTCCCCTATTTCCAGTTTCAAATCCTTTAGCACATTAGCCACCAGAGACCCACTTTTCTTCTCTTCTGGCACAGAATAATGGATAGAGACACAGAATATTCCAGAAACAGAGAGAAAGAACAAAAGATACAGACCTTGCAAGTTGCTGCTGATGCCTCCCATGCTTCCAGATTCAGGCAAAATTAGCAAATTCTTACCAAAATGCAAGTCTTCTTGTTTTCTCCTGTGACCATCTTTTGTTGCTGAAATTATCTGTGTCCTGCTTTGCTTAATGCTGTGTAGGCTTGAATATTAAATTTCTTTCAAATACAAGGAGTCTGCTTCCCTCTGATTCAGTTTTGTCTGGTAAATGCTTTCCAAATGCTGCTGCTTTGAAATAAAGAGTCTGAAAGTCGATAATGTGTTGGCCAATACTGCCACCGTGTGGTTCAATGAGAAAAATATTGATAATGTATCTAGTCCAGTTTATTTTGAATGGGATCCTAACAGATACCGAGCTTTGTAGATATGCTGGTGTGTTGTAATATGTTTATTGTTTGTAAATGAGATTATTATGTTCCTCAGTAAGTGTGGAACAAGAGAAAACAGCAGAGAGGAAAGAAGCCCAATATTTTTCATATAATTAACTACAATGGCTGTGATCTACTGCATTTCCACTCTCCTGTTCTTTTAAGATTTTTACATTCCTATACGATAATAGATTGTTGAATATATTTATTTAATTCAAATATCATCATAACTTCAGAAATTCTTTATTTTTTGGCAGAAGGGATTGGGTAAAAATAAGACATAAATATAAATATTCAAACTATAATAATATACACATTAACTATTTTTATCTGACTTACAATTAGCCTTTCCACTACATTAATGGGGAACTCAACTGAATTACCTGCATTCACGTGTGTATTGGGCCTCCATAGAACTGAAAGGAAACCAAGGCCTCAGAAATCAAAATGCACGTTTCAGAGATCCATCTCCTTGGACCACCTCATAATTGTAGGCAAGCCATTGTTCCATAATCCACACAGTTCTTTGCAAGAATTTATAGCTTTGTATGAACTTTCTTATTTTCTGAGGTTTGATGGAAATAAATGCCAGTATAGAAAAGAGAAGAACAGATGAGTTGGCAGGATGTGTTCTTCTTCCATCAGTATCTTCTCTGTAGAGCTAGGCATTATTTGAATGTAAGAAGAATAATTTAAAAAACTCTACTAGAAGAACTATTAATACTTCAGAGGGGGACTGGGAACGATATCCATTATTTCTGACTATTACAGTAATATTTTGTTCCATTGTTGCCTGGTTTATTTACTGGCCTTATGATTGTCACTTCTCCATGGTGGATCTCCACAATTCCTGTGGCTTTGAGCAGTTGACAGGAAACCCAAGAACTAGGGCCAGGGCCTTTCTGTTCACAGCCGCCGCCTTGGTAGCCAATCTCTGAGCCTTATCCCATGCACGGAAGAACCGGCTCCTAAGAGAAGGCGGATTTGATCCGCCAACGATCACATGATTCAGAACAAGAGTTTCTGTGTTCTCACAGACGCTGCTGTATTCTCCGCCTAAGTTTTGTCCCCACCACCATGATGTGCATCAAAACACCAGTTTCTCTGATGTTTCCCTGCTTTCCATTGCAAACAATTTTTTAAAAGTTTCTATGCTGCAATATTGCCTTCCTTGTATCACTGCGAACTCTGAGGTAACATGTGCAATTATAATTATTGTGTTTAATAGGGAAATTTTCAGTAAAATTTCAGTAATAGAAACATTTTCAGATTTCAGTAAAATACAGGCCAGCATATCAATATACTGAAACGGAAATAAGCACAACGGGGGACAGTTTCAGAGTTCCCAGTTAAGTTTGTGTCGCCTTAAAAGACGCATTGAAAGCGGCTCCAAAAACCAAAACCTCCAGAGGTGGTTGCTGGAAGACCCACTGGGGTGTGCTTAATGGGGCATGGTCAGGTTTTTTTTTTTTTAAGCTGGCTGCTCTTGGGGGCATGATTTTTGAAGACGGTTTTTCCTGAACTTACAAGCACTTTTTAGCAGTCGTGGGATAAGGCTCTTTTGTCTCTCTAGGAACCAGGTTGTTTGAAGAGGAACAGCTGTTCTGAAGAGGATGGAGAATGAAGAGAACCTTCTTAGTTTCATCAACACAAACGTGAGAAGAAACCACGGAAGAAAGGGGAGGTGGGCTTTTATCCACAGCATGGATAGTCACGTGGAAATTTTTAAAATATTCTTATATAGATGAAATACCACATAGAACCAATGCAATTTCAAAGCTGAGGGAGATGTCAGAAATCAACAAATCAACAGCATGGCTGCTCATGTGCCAATGAGATGGAATACTGTTCTCCCATAACTGCAGGCCATAAAAAATGTCTTTGGCGGAATGTCGCTGATATCAGAGATTTGAAAATTAATAATTCCCTCTGAGGTACACTTAGAAGAATCTCTTTTAGTGACTATGATGGTTATATTATACTTAGAAATAAGTTCTCTTCCTGGTATCTGTTGGGTCATAAGCTGGTGATTATTGTTCTCAGCGGCTATTGGCACAATCAGCAAATTTTGTCCCAATGATGCAAATTGTTCTGCTATTGTCTTAGTGACACCAAAGAGGGCCACCCCAGGATTTGGGGAGTCTTCTGGCACCATAACCTCTTAGACATTATTCTTCTCATCCTCAGCCTCCACAGCGTCTTTGGAGCAAACAGAATGCTCTCCTCTATCCATGGCTCCTTCTGGCTTCTGCTTCAATATATCAAGAGGAATAATTCCCATATGGTTTACTTTGCATTCAAATCCTTAATAATCATTTGTGCCGTACCAATTCTTTTGTGTATTTTTTCATCAATGGCTGACACAGATGGAGCAATCTGCAGATTCAACTCATCATCTAATGGTTTCTCAAGTACCAGTTCAGCATACTTGCTACCATCATTGTGGCTTTGAACTTCCCGTGAAAATGTTCAATAGCACAAAGTGTGTTGTTCTGATTTTTATTTTCTTCTTTGTCTGCATTTTGATCTCTTTCCAAAGAGAACGGGATATTCAGGAGAATCTGTTCAGATGTTTCAAAAAGGATTCCCCCCCCCCCGAGTATTTAAGGAAGCTAACATGCACATCCTCTACTTTAACTTCAGTTCTATGGAGCTGAAGTGCATTTCTCAGCATGATTTTAGAAAGAGCATAAGCACCCTTCTGATACAAGACAATGATCCACCCTGTTGCACTATGAGGCGACTGCCCACCCTGTTGTACAGTACAAACTGCTGGACAGCAAACATGGGTGTAGACAGCTGCCTCCATGCCATGGAAATTTGTATATTCCATTGGATATTGGGTATCTCCCTATTTGACCACATCACAAATGATACAACTAAACAGCAACTAGGCAATAACACAGAAGATGAGAGAAAGCCAGCTCCACTAGTATGGACAGGTCCTCAGAGCACCTTCCACTGTCGCCCAAACAACGTGCCACCTGAAAAAAATCAATGGCTGGTGGCCACGTGGGCAACCAAAACAGAGATGGCAGGACACTGTCAATAAGGACATGCAAATTGTCAGCCTGCACTCTGAAGATGGATTGGGCCAAGTGATGTTTCAGGATCTGAAAAACAGGCCCTGCACCTGCATGAAAATGGTAGGAAGAAGAACAACAACACAAGAGTCCTTCCAACAACTTAGACCTTCTTGACATGTTCCCCCAAACCTTTTATGTCACATACTGCTTGGAGTTTTTAGAAAACACCCTGCCTTTCTGAACCAAAGTGCGAATTTTCATGTTCAAATCTTATAGCACACTGTCAGAGACTCAATCTATTCCCCTCAAATGTTAAAGAGTGGAAAAGCTCACATGTCACACCACAGCTACAGAAATAAGCAGCTACAGGAGGGGGAAAACCAAACTCATGTTCCTAGCATTCTGTGGGATTTCCAGTTTCTCTCAAGGTAGATTTGAAACCTGAGATGGCTCTTTGTATAGCAGCTACTGTACTTGAGTTTCCCTTTAACCATTTCTGTAATTCTAATGGTGGAAATCTTTTCCACTGGTGTAGTTCAGTAGAGCAGTAGATGCAGTAGTGTTAAGCTACACATCATTACTGATACTGAAAGGAATATGATTCAATGTTCATGTTTACAAATAAGAATATACTATAGGTTTAATTACAGAGTAAGAGTATTTGTACACAACCCCTAAACTGTGCCACAAATGGCTCCCAGCTCCGGAGCTTAAAATTGTTTCCCCACCAGCTCCGGAGTATACAGAAAATTAAGTGCGGCCACACCCACCTAAGCGCGTCCCAGCACACTTTTCAGGTACCTGCTCCTGGAGGGTGAAAAATCCCAGATCCGGATGTAAAGGAGTGAGTGCCCGGCTCTCCTCGCTTCTGTTTGTTGTTGTTTTTGCCTCCCGCCCCTTTAAGAGAAGGAATCAGGACGACGGGAGGCTTGGACCGGCAAACGGAGGTGAGCCTGCATTCTTTTGTCCCCTTTTTTCTGCCTCCCCTCACGCAGACAGGATCAAGGAAGTGCAGAGGGGTGGGGACGCAGGAAGAGCAACAAACCCCCAAGATCTCTGGTCCAAATTTAAGTGGCCAGCGGATCTTAGGGGTCGTGTGAAAAGGCCCTAAGAACCTAAGAAAAGGGACCCGACTTGCTCGGTCCACCGGTCATTGTCGGAGCATCGCTGGGTGAAACAAAAGGGAATGGTGACCACCACATTGCAAGGGGGAAGCCGGAAAACAAAGTCATGTTCAAGGGTGCTCATGTTCAATTGGCAGGCCCGGGCAGAACCACATGCTGGGGGTCAATCCAGGCCTCTTGGAGAGCATGACACACTCTCAAGGGCTGGGCCAGCCACAGATAAAAGTGGGGGTAGGTGAGCAGAACCCCCCTTTTGAACAGAAGATGGAGCAATCCCAGCCTTCCCATCCTAAAGTATATAATGGAATGTAGTAGCAAATGTTAGTTTTGATATAATTGTATATTATATACTGTATGTCACAACTTTGGAGATCATTGGAGGTTTTACAGGCATTGGGACAGATCCAAGTGGTTAAAGTAGCAGGGAAGAACCTGCACAAAATAAGAACAGCTGATGAGGTCACATCACGTGGAAGGGGCCATGGGCAGAATCACAAAGGGACAGCCAAAGACCCCCAGCAATGATTTATGGCACATCCCATCAATGGAATCTACACCTCTCAGGGGTCTTGGCAACGGCATAATGGACATGGGATATGGATGGGGTGGACACCCCAGGGGATCCTACAACTTGCAAGTAGGCGTTCACAAAAAAGACCACGGGGAACACATAAGCATCAAGGGGCAGGCAGGCTCCTTGATGTGCTGGATCTGACCAATGACTCACCCAGAGTACTGCTTGTGTAACCAATAAAGTTGTGGCCAAAAGATTTTCCCCCAAATATAGTGGTCATGTCTGGTTATTACTTTAGCCACCAGGAAATATAAAGCTCCGCTATAGGCAACAAAGGGTACAACTTCATTGGAAAGCAATGTGGCTTTGCTGTAATTTCAAATGCAACCTGTATTTGAAATTGCATTCAGGATACTGTAATCCAAAACTTGCTGTCTGTTCTTCTCTGGTAATCTAAGTGGTGCTGCCACAATTCTTGGAAGGTAATGTGCACACACCAAGCCAAGGTGATCATGTGTCCCCCCCAAAAAAAATCATGGCAGCAGCACTCAGTTTAACATGGAGGAACTGATGGAGGTTTATGCTTTGGTTTACACTATGAACAGGATTTCAGCCATGGTTAATGCCTGAAGTTAAGATAAAGATTAAAAGTTCATACTCTGCATTTCAATTATTTCCCCCAGCTAATTATACCATCATATATCCAAATATATGGAAGCTGAGGGCTGTTAATGATAAGACAGTTTGGAGGTCATTCGTTTATACGTTTACCATATGTCAGAGGAACGCAACAGCTCCAACAATGCAAGTATGTATATAACAATTTGTCAATTGAAGCAACATTCTATGTCTTGGATACTCTCTGTGATAGCTTGTGTCAAGGAACACTTGTAATTAGAGATGGGCACGAAACAAACTTTTAGTTTGTTTCATTATTTATTATTTGTTTCATTACATAATGTAACAAAACGAAACAAATAATGAAGCCCAGAGTGATTTTACAACAAAACAAAATGAAACAAAAAAATTGGTTCGGTTGGTTCATTTTCGTTCTAGAGAGAGCCCCGTTCTCACCTTGGCATGCAGAGGTGGGACTGGGGCTCTCTGTAGGGATCTCCGCCAGCTGTCCACAGTGGAGAGCGGTCTACAGAGGGCCCCAGCCTCATCTCCACATGCGGAGGCTGGACTGGGGCTCTCTGTAAAGGGATCTCCACCACGGCCTAGCTGTCATCCACCCATGGCAGAGGATGGTCTAGAGAAGGCCAGGGTTCTCTCTAAAGAGGCCTTCCCTGTGGGCGCCGATGACAGCTCCACTGTCACCGCTGCCTGCGGGGGAGAACTGTGTGGAGCGAGAGTCCTGGTCTCATCTCCGCACGCAGAGGCAGGACCGGGACACTCTCCAAAGGGGTCTTCCCCGTGGGCAGCAATGACAGCCCCGCTGTCATCGCCGCAGTCAGGGGGAGAACTGTGTAGAGAGAAAACCCTGTTCCCACCTCCATGTGCAGGTGGACCAGGGCTCTCTCTACAGGGATCTTCCCTGTGGCAGATGACAGCGCGCCCAGTGCTATCATCCACCGCGGGTGAGAAATGTCTGAAGAGACCCCTGTTCCCACCTCCGCATGCTGGGGCGGGAACAGGGGTCTCTGTAAAGAGATCTTCCCTGCAGCGGATGACAGTGCGCCCGGAGCTGTAATCCGCCACGGGGGAGAAATGTCTAAAGAGACCCCATTCCCACATCCAGCATGAGGAGGCGAGAATGGGGTAAACAAAAATGAAACAAAACAATCAACGAAATGATTTTTTTTAAAAAAAAATCATTTCAAAGAAACGAAACGAAGTGAGATGGGCCACCAAATGAAATGAAACGAAACACCATTTTTGCATTTCGTGCCCATCTCTACTTGTAATTTTTTAAAGTACCGCAGCATGTTTTCTACTAAAACAGATTAGAACTTCTATCTCCCTGAAAACACCTATGTGCAACAGCACACAGGACCATGTCACAATGCTAAGACAAACAGATGCAGTGTTTATTGTTCAAATAAATACTTTGTCACTTCTTTATCATTGTTGAAACACTTTCCCACAAAATCCAAGATTCAGTAAGCACTAATAAAAGACTAGTATAGTGCACTGCAATTCCAAAAACCCTTTAGCTAAGATGGACATTGAATGCCCTTTCTACATTTTCAAGTTCTGCATAATATTTCCATCTCAAAGAGAAAATACATCCCACCACACCTTAAAATAATATTATTACTACAGTATTTTAAATAGCCCCAGCAGCTTTTAGCATGCCTTGCACGAATGCTTGGTTTAACTTTCCCTTCCCACTCATTACTATGGCTTCCTTGCTGTTGGTACACTGGTCGTGATGGCTCTGCAAAAAATCATTGTCAGCAAACATTCTAAGCTTTGCAATATCCATCAAGAAAACTGTGAAAGGATGACTGAACCTACAACTTAGATGGGTGTCAAACCATGATGGAGATGTGTAATCTCCAGGCTTAAAACCAGGGTACTTCAAGAACCAGATGCAGTGGAGTGGAATCAGGAGACAGATATCTAGTCTCGTGTGCTCCCAAATGCATTTGGTGGAGTCACTGTGAGATACAAGAAGCTTGACTAGATGGGCCTTTGGCCTGATCCAGCATGGCTCTTCTTATGTTCTTATGTTCTTAACACTGAGTGCATTTTTTGTCTCACATCTTGTCTTCTACAAGGGTTACATACTTAGTTGTACTCTTGCAAGCTAATGCCGCAAACAGGCACCGGGTGAGAAGCTGGGATAACATTCTGAATAAAGGTCTGTGGAGATTCTCAGTCATCCAGGTGAGGTTATCCATGAATAGAGTCATGGCAACTGGATTTTTTCTTCTAGGATTGAAACATTTCACTGCTAATCCAAATTAGCTCCAAGTCTGTCAGATTTAAGCTACTTGAATAGTGGAACATTTCAATCCCACAAGAAAAAAAAAAGTGCAGCTGCCATGACTCAACTCAAAAATTCTGCATAAAATATGGTCAAATAGGCAATGTGGCAAATGTACTCTACAAGCGCTACTGATTACAGAATTTTCCAATGAATTGGCAAAGAGACTATTCGCCCAGTAAGCAGAGAGAAGTCTCCCAAGGTAAGGGAATCCGGTACTATCACTGGCTTCTGGCACTATCACACATGACTCAGCATTCTTGCAGAAGCTCAGTTGACCTGGACGGAAGACCACAGTGAGTTGTATGCATGCACACTTGACTACTTGACTGAAAACAAGCTAGATAATAATGTTAATTACTAGTTCCCAGGATAAGTGTTGGCTCTGAAAAATGACAATAATGCTAGATGACATCAGGAAATTGGGAAGACCAAATATAGGGGGGACTGACTCCAATGTTATTTCCAATCCAAAGGAAATAACAGGGTATGTTTACAAGACCTGGGTAGGGCAACTGAGGACAAGGCATATTGAAAATAATATATTCACAGGGTCACCATAATTTGGAAGTGAACTGAAGGTATATAATAACACAACAGGAGATGTATATGTATTTTGAAAAAAAAAACTCAAAGTCCATTGGTGTCAGATCTCAGTGCTCCACTGGGCACTTGGTATACATCAGAAACCAGACATTTTCTTCACTGAAATTTCATAGGCACCATGTTTTCCCGGTAATTATTAACATTATAAAAAAATCTCTACTTTCAGCTAAAATACATTTAGAGTTATCTCACCTGATACTTTGACTCCTTGTCCATATTCTCTTCAGGATTGTCCTGAGAAATAGAAGATATGTTGGGTATCGCAGGAATGCTTGGGTTCCCCACTGAAAAAACAGGAATGAGGGGGCGGAGGAATCAGAACTCACTGCTTAAGGATCCACCCGTTAAGCAGACGTCATAGTGATAATTCCTGCCAAGGGACCCACTCTGAGAATCTGAACAGGTCTCGGGAATATCAGGCCTGGCAGGAGGGAATTGAGGAGGAGCAGCCACGAAACATTCCCTGGCCCATTTCTTGTACAATCTGAAAACTGCAAATGAAACTATGGAAACCAGAAAGACAGCTGAGACTGCAGCCAGGCAAATCACCAAGTACAGGGTCAAGGTTTCCTCATGTTCTTCTGGCTCTTGTTGTCTGATATCCACCATCTTCAGATACGGATCAGAAAAGCCATCCACTGGCAGGATGTAGAGGGTAGCAGTGCTGGTCTGAGGAGGGACCCCATTGTCTTTGACCAGAATGATAAGCCTCTGTTTGCTTGTGTCTCTCTCATTCAGGGGCCTCCTGGTTTTCACCTCTCCATTCTGGGCTCCAATGCTGAAAAGAGTGGGGTCGGTGGCCTTCAGCAGTTCATAGGAGAGCCAGGAATTCTGCCCAGAATCTCCATCCACAGCTACCACTTTGGTGACCAAGTAACCAGCCTCTGCTGTCTTGGGAAGCAGCTCATTGCAAGGGGAAGTGCCGTTCTGAAGGGGATACAGGAAGAAGGGAGTGTTGTCATTTTCATCCTGAATGAAGACTTGGAGGATAACTTCTGAGCTCAGGGGAGGAATCCCACCATCTGTTGCCTTCACTGTTACATGGAATTCTTTGATCTGCTCATAGTCCAGAGATCGGAGGGCATATATATTTCCAGCTTCTGAACTGACTGATATGTAAGAGGCCATGGGGGCATCCCCAAGCTTTCCAGACAAAACCTGGTAGCTCACTTTGGCATTCCTATCAGTATCCAGATCAACAGCATGGACCGAACCAATCAGTAACCCTGGAATATTATTTTCCCATATCTGCATTTTGTATAAGGGCTTGTCAAATACAGGAGGGTTGTCATTGACATCTGAGATTTGTACATTAATGATTCTTGTGGAAGTGAGCCTAGGAGAGCCCCTGTCCATGGCTACAATTGTGACATTATATTCTGTGATTATCTCTCTGTCCAGGGAACTTTGGATCAGAAGTTGATAATAGTTTTTCTTGCTGGATTTTAATGCAAATGGCAGATTCATCTGTATAGAGCAAACAACCATTCCATTATCTCCAGAATCATGGTCTGTGACACTGAACAAGGCCACCACTGTATCTGGAGGAGCATCTTCTCGTATGATGCTGGTAAGAGATATAATCAACACTTCTGGGGGATTGTCATTTTCATCCTCAATCTCCACCAGGACCTTACAGCGCCCAGAAAGACCCCCTCCATCTGTTGCTTTGATGTTCATGTCATAGCTCGTTTCTTTCTCATAATCAATTTCTCCCCAGACAGTGATTTCTCCAGTGTCTTGATTTAAGTTAAATAAAGCATTTATGTTTTCTGGCACTCGGTGGAAGGAGTAGGTGATCTCTGCATTGGAACCAAAATCTAAATCTGTGGCTTCCACTTTGGAGACCAGAGTACCTGGAGGGCTGTTTTCCTTCAGCCTAGCTTTGTATTCAGCCTGAGGGAACTGAGGAGAATTATCATTGATGTCTAGCACGTTAACCTTTATTTGAACTGTGCCTGTTCTCTGTGGCACCCCTCCATCAACAGCCAAAAGTGTCAGTCTAATATTAGGTTGCTCCTCCCTGTCCAGTGCTTTCTGCAGAATGAGATCAACATATTTCCTTCCACCAGGATTGCTTTCTACACTCAGTAAAAAATGCTCATTGGGACTGAGTGTATAGTTTTGGACGCTGTTTTGTCCCAGGTCTTTATCTTGAGCAGATTCCAGGGCAAACTGTGTATCTCTGGGAACATTCTCAGGAACCTCTAATACAAACTCATCTTTGGAAAACTTGGGAGCATTGTCGTTTACATCTTCTATCTCTATTTTGATACTGTAGAGCTCTAAGGGATTTTGGAGGACTATTTCAGACAGCAGTAAGCACGGCTCAGCCTGGCCACACAAAACTTCTCTGTCTATTTTGTCATTTATCAAAAGATCTCCAGAGTGGACATCAAGGTGGAAATATTGCTTATTGCCTTTGGAGACCAGCTGGGCTCTGCGAGCAGACAACTCTGTGCCTCTGAGTTTCAAATCCTTCAGTACATTTGCCACCAGAGACCCACTTCTCTTCTCTTCGGGCACAGAATAATGAATCGAGAGACACAAGACTCCAGAAACAGAGAGAAAATGCAAAAGATACAGACCTTGCATGTTCCTGAAGCAGGCTTCAATGGCTTATACTTCCTGCCTCTTCTTCTCAATTTCTGGTGCTACTATCAAGCTTCATTCATCCACTGATCATTTCCACTGAGAGGGAAACTGATGTTTGCTTTGCTGCTTTGCTTCACCAAATACACCTTATTTGTCACAGAAACAAGTAAGTGTGTTGCTTCTCCCACTCCTTTTTTCAGTGCTTCCTCTGAATTTCCTTCTTCTTACTCCTCCAACTCCTCTTCCTTGTTCCTCTCCAAATCAAGGCAGGGTGATCTGCTGGCAGTTCTGTCTGTGACTTTGACATCTGAGAACAATTTTCTTCTAAAACGAAAATTCGAAGTCATATCTTTGCCTCTACTGCCACCGTGTGGCTGAATAAGAAAGATTTACTAGGACAGACTTTTCCCTCACTGAATAGATACAATATCAGCACAAAGCAAACATGATGGAAAGAGCTTAGATTTCTGATTAGCCCATTCACAGCAGATGATTATGAGAAAGTGAGGAGGTTTATGGAATGTGCAGAGAAAGTCAAGTTATTATTGAGAAAGTAGATCTGTGCCTTTTGTACGTTTCAAAATCTAGGTTTCTTCTGAACCTTTGGTTTCTAGGCCTTTTTATCATTAGAGTCTTGTCCTGTAACAAAATTTCAGCTGAGGGTGATCATAAGAGGGGA